>CM024762.1:102195285-102523622 GCA_014218235.1 Colocasia esculenta
ATTGGTACAAAAAAAAGAAGGGGGGGGGGGAGGGTACTCTCTCGACCTTTCTTAGAGCGAGATTGAGTTATCTCGCATTCCTTATAAAAGGAAAGACACAAGAGTTGTCAATGACGAAACAACTCCTAAGTTCATTCGAACAAATAATCAAATTCAGGGGCTACGATCGAGACAACGCTGATTGTGTCTTTCCGCCCTTTAAGAAGTGTGAGAAACTCAAACTCTGCTCGAAGAAAGAGAGAGAAGGAGAACCCAAACAAAAGAGAAAGTTCTCATTCAAAAAAAAAAAAAGCCAAACCCATGACTTTTGGCTAACAAGCCGTCGAGGTCAGTCAAAAGTCAAATCTTGAGCTTCTTTGGCTAACAAGTCGTCAAGGCCAGTCAAAAAGCTCAAAGCCAAACCTCTTGGCTAACAAGCCGGCAAGGCCAGTTAAAGGTCGAAACCCATGTCTTTTGGCTAACAAGCCGTCAAGGCCAGTCAAAGGTCGAAACCCATGTCTTTTGGCTAACAAGCCGTCAAGGTCAGTCAAAGGTCGAAACCCATGTCTTTTGGCTAATAAGCCGTCAAAGCCAGTCAAAAGTCAAAATTTCAGTCTTCTTTGGCTAACAAGCCGCCAAGGCCAGTCAAAAAGCTCCAAATCTAGATCTCTTCGCTAACAAGCTGCTAAGGCCAGCCAAAGATCGAAATCTACGTCTTTTGGCTAACAAGTCGTCAAGACCGGTCAAAAGTCAAATCACGAGCCCTAGAGGAGCCTCAATCTTCTAAACATATTTACGGCTCTCAGGGAAGCCTCTAATTCCCTACCATACATGAATCCAAACTCTCAATCCATGGCTCTCAGGGAAGCCTCTAATTCCCTACCATGCATAAATCCAAACTCTCAATCCATGGTTCTCAAGGAAGCATTTAATTCCCTACCATACATAAACCCAAACTCATAATCCATGGCTCTCGGGGAAGCCTATAATTCCATACCATACACAAATCCAAACTCTCAATCCATGGCTCTCAGGGAAGCCTCTAATTCCCTACCGACTATAAACCCAAGCTTCTGGCCAATACACCATCAAGGTTGGCCAACCCAGTTAAAATCCAAATTCAAATCCTACGGCTTTCAGGAAAGCCTTTAATTCCCTACCGCACATAAACCCAAACCCTTGGCCAACACACCATCAAGGTCGGCCAAGTCAACTAAAATCCAAATCTAAATTCGCACGGCTCTCAGGGAAGCCTTTAATTCCCTACCATACACAAATTCAAATTCCTACTGCTCTCAAGGAAGCCTTTAATTCCTTACCGCATTTAAAACTTCATGGCTCTCAGGGAAGCCTTTAATTCCCTACAAAAAAAAGGAAAAAGGAGAAAAAAAAGAAGAGAAAATAAATAAAATAAATAGGGGCTTAAAAAGGAGGTGCGCTGACGGACTTGGTCTACCACTTCATCATGATGGATCAAGGGTAAAAAGGTCTAAAACCCAGTTGAGGTGAAAACCCGAACGGGCGCCTCAGGCAAAAATAGATAAACCTCTCAACGCGAAAACCTGCAAAGGCGTGTTGGAAAAAGCTAGAGGGGGCCAAGCTTGGCAAAAACCCGAAAGGGTGTTGGGGTTGGTAATGTGAAAAAAAAATCAATCAAATCAAATCACGTGCCCGAGGGAGCTTCAATCTTCTCACCCAAATCACGTGCCCGAGGGAGCCTCAATCCTCTTATTCAAATCATGTGTCCGAGAGAGCATCAATCCTCTCACCCAAATTACGTGCCCGAGAGAACTTTCTCAACCCAAATATGTGTCCGAGGGAGCCTCAATCCTCTCAACCAAAATACGTGCTCGAGGGAGCCTTAATCCTCTCAACTCAAATACGTGCCCGAGAGAGCTTTAATCTTCTCACCCAGATCACGTGCCCGAGGGAGTCTCAATTCTCTCAACCAAAAGACGTGTCCGAGGGAGTCTCAATCCTCTCACCCAAATACGTGTCCGAGGGAGCCTCAATCCTCTCAACCTAAATACGTGCCCGAGGGAGCCTCAATCCTCTCAACCAAATCACGTGCCCGAGGGACCCTCAATCCTCTCATTCAAATCATGTGTCCAAGAGAGCCTCAAACCTCTCACCCAAATTACGTGCCCGAGGGAGTCTCAATCCTTTCACCCAAATCACGTGCCCAAGGGAGTCTCAATCCTCTCACCCAAATCATGTGCCCGAGAGAGCCTCAATCCTCTTAACCAAAATACGTGTTCGAGGGAGCCTCAATCCTCTCACCCAAAATCACGTGCCCGAGGGAGCCTCAATCCTCTCACCCAAATCACGTGCCCGAGGGAGCCTCAATCCTCTCATTCAAATCACGTGCCTGAGGGAGCCTCAATCTTTTCACCCAAATCACGTGCCTGAGAGAGCCTCAATCCTCTCACCTAAAACCACGAGCCCAAGGGAGCCTCAATCCTCTCACCTAAAACCACGAGCCCAAGGGAGCCTCAATTCTCTCATCAAAATTATGGCCTTAGAGAAGCCTTAATTCTCTAACACAAGCATGTTATGGCCCCAGAGGAGTCTTAATCCTCTAAATGAAATAGCTCACGGCATTTGGGGAAGCCTTAAAACCCCTATTATCAATAAAGATCACATGGTGATGGTGAAACTCAGAAGCACAATGTATTTAGCAAATAAAAATCTTGGTCCCAAGACAGGCCCTTGGGATAGCCTAAAAAGGAGAAGTCAAAATGAATGGATAGCATGTACTGATGTTAAAAATAACATTTCTCAAGCAAGCCTATGCTCTGGTGTCGCCTACGCTCAGAAGGTCAACCTATGCAAAAGAATGGTACAAACGGCTCCGTCATGCATACATCTAACGCCAATTCGTGGCTTGCACGCCTTTTGTAGAAGTTATAGCAGTCTCTGCTTGCAAAACAGCCAGCTAGGTCTCCATGATTTTCGGCTCCAAGTAATCTTCTTCAATGTCATGTACCTGATCCAACTCTGCAAGGTCAAAACAATAGGAGATCATATTTTTGCCACAAAAGAATGAGAAAAGGAAAGGATAAAGCAGCTTATCAAAAGAAATATTGCAGCAAAGTCACAATTCTCAATACATAAAGCAAAATTTTGGCATTGTTGTCATGAGATGATGGTCATTGGTACTGCAAGCCCAAAAGAAATAGAAAGTTTACTGCAAGTATGTCACAAGCTGTGACATATCAAATTCACAAGTATGACATCTCCAACATGGATCTCAAGAAAGTCAAAGTGGCTGAAATGAATTGGCAGAATAAATAAAATGGACCCTCTGAAGGGCAACATGTGCTAAAATACAATTAGATAGATTCACACGAGACAGTCGCCCTATGTTTCACTCTTGGACGCCAGTCTCGTGGGGGGCATTTGTTGTATCAAAATTTCTTTGGTCCATTCTTTTATTCCGGAAGTAGCATGAGAAAAGAAGAAGAAAACAGAAAAAAGAAAAAAAGAAAGAAAACTCACCTCCGTTGCTGCTTGCCCCTGCTGTCGCCTCTGCCTGGCCCGGCCACTGTGGGAGGAAGAAGAAGAGGCGAAGGAGGGGGGAGAGGTCCCTGCAGCCGCCGTTGGCCCCCACTGCTGCTGCCGCCGTTGCCCTTGCCTGGGGTGGCCGCGGCCACCGCTGCTGCTGTCGCTAGCCCGCGTCGCTACAACCCCCGCTGTCGCTGCTTGCTCTTGCCGCCGCCGCCACTGCTATCTCTTGTGAGGGCCCCCGTCGAGCAGGAAGGGAGGAGGAAGGAGGCCGCGCGCCTCCTCGTCCTCTGTTCTGTCTCGCGCGGAGACCAACCTCGAGGGAAGGGCCAAACGAAGAAAGGAAAGAAAAAAAAAGGGAAAGAAAGAAGTTTGCGAGGGGCTAAAATGTAAATTGCCAAAGCAAATCTCTCGGTGAAATTACGCAAACCCCCCTGTGGAGGTACGTAAGCCTCCCGGGGGAGGTACACAAATGTCCCGGCCATGGTTTCTCCTCCTTCCACTATAAAAGGAGGGGGGCGCCCAAGCCAAAGGGGAGGATTTTTGATACTTCAACCCAGAGCAAGGCTCTTAGAAAGATTGTAAGGCGGTCTGGGAAAAGGGTCTGCAAGGCAGCCCTAAAGAACATTGTGCAAGGCACAATTTAAATTTTCTCAAGTCTTAAGCAAGGTCCATTGGACTTCCTTATTGGGCCAAATTTCTTATTGGGCCCCAAATTGCTTATTGGGCCAGACTTGTATCTTCCATGCTATGATGTATTAAATGACCATGATGCTTGATGCTTAATGGGCCTAATAGTGGTTAATGGGCCGACCTATGGTATATGCTTACATGTGATGTTTAATAGGCCTATTGGACTAATCTCACTTATTTAGTTATGCATTATATGAATAGTTACATGTAGTGTCACGTTTATTTCAAACTCTTCACCACTTGATTTCTCAATCAAAATCAACTAATTTTTCAACAAACCTTAATAAAATATTTCACCAACATTGTTGTTTAATTTTTAATAACATAAAAATAACAAACAAGTCATGTCTCATGTCATTTTTGATCCACCTTAAGTTAATCTCCTTTTAAATCAAATCAAATAAATAAAAATATTAATTTAATCTGCATAATCATAATTTAAATAAATAAATGACGAAAATAATTAAATAAATGAAATCAATGGTTTTAAAATACCCAAAAATGAGAAAATGAATTTAAAAGTCAATAAAAATGAAATAAATATAAGAAAATTCAAAAAAAAAAAAGGTTGCATGTTTGTAATTTTATTTTCTTTCATCTATATTTCATCAGTTATTCTGGTGAGCATCACGAGCTTATGATCCTGGGCCTCGGAAACTCAACACCATGGTTTTAGGTTTCTAGAGCCTTAGGGTATTTTTGCAAACATACTGAATGCCAGATTCCTATTCTGACTATATCTGTTCATATTTTTTTTTGCCGCTCTATATTTCTACTGGTAGACAGATCTAACAGCCATGGAATTAGGGGGTGGGTCAGTGGGATATGGGGCTGAGACCAGCCCAGTTTTGTTGGTCTTGTCTTGAGGTCGAACGACTGGAAGGGGCAGGAACTCTCCCAGCCAGGAATTTCTTATCATTTTCATATATTTTGAATGGATTTCAATTAAGCAGCCAGGATTGAACCATATATGGAACCAGCGTAGACCAATCTGCCTCTCAGAGTCTATTCCTTTTTTTGGTTTAATTTTAATTCCTTGTTGCTAGCAAGACAGGTAACCTAAGTTTAGGATCATTCTCACGAAAGTTTGCCATTTTCCTCTTTGTAGCCATAGTTGTCGAGGAAGCCACCTAGGCACTTTTTTCTCTTGAGCATCTTGGGCCACCTGGCCTGGTCACCAATAATAGGATCTGGTAAATTGAATTCTATTCAACTTTAAAATCCCATTCCCATGAGTCTGGATTTCGTGAGTCCTGGCCTGCCCCCTTCCCCCTTGAGATGGGGATCTCTAGGGTTCTGTGGTGCTGCTGTCATTCCGAATGGAGGCAGGGTTGGATTGGCCCAGGAATCACCCTGGGCTGATTCTGCTGTAATCTGGCATAAGATATTTTTCTTTGAAAAAAGTCATTAAAAGCACACAAAAAAGCAGGAAAATGGCAAACCCATAAAAAAGGATGATGGTGAAATGAAGAAAATTGAAAAAAAAAATGTTTCCCATGATCGCCCTCCTTCCCCTTCCCCATTTGTGACACAGAAAACTCTCCCTTCCACTTTCCTATGTGGGCCCATTACCCCATCCCCTCCCCCCCAACACCTTTTCCCCCCTCACCCACAATGGAGGAAGAGGGGAAGTGGGGACGGATCCAATTGGTATCAGATGCTTTGATTTCTTATTAAAAGCTTTAGTTATGTTCTTATCAGTCGCCCACCTTCCACAGAGGCATGCTCGTTCCAAGAAATTATTAGAGGAAGGCAGGTTAAAACTGATGCTCAACAGTGATGGTGAGATTGAGGAAGAGGAAGAAACTCATGCTGAAAGGCATGCTCGAACTGTTGCTCTTCTACAGGTTAGTCCTAAAATGGCTGATTCTTTCGTGTCCTTAGATTTTTGAAGATTTGAATTTGGATGCTCAGGCAGAGGCATTTGTTATATGTTACAGCCAAAGAAGAAAAATAAAGGGCGGCAGCGACAGAGCAAGAGAAGGAAAATGGTAATGAAAGTATCTTTCAATCCCAATTTAACTGCATGCTTGTCAAATGGTTGGATGGTAATTAGGACTGCTGTGCTGAAGATAGTCTAATCTTCCTTACAATTACATAAGAAGACATGTTCTGCTGATTAGATGACTTGACAATGCATGTATTGCAGAAAACACGCGATGGTTGTGATGGGGGCAAGAGCAATCCTCCACAGAAAAAACAAAAGACAAAAAGAAGTAAAATTGGAGATTGAAGGGGGTTATTACTCAGTGTTACGCTTGGAATTCCATTCCCGGATATGCTACTCATTTGCTATCTTCTTATGTAGTATTTGCTAATTAACTAAGTGAAAATGAAGCAGTTATTAAACTTGGTTTTGACTGTTTTAAGTCATTGGAATCTGGTTGTAGGTGCTTGATGAATATTGAATTACCCTCGGGTGGTTCCCTTGCATCCAATGTCACCTGTATGGCGACCTGGGGTTCGATCTTCAACTTGTTCCCCTTAGATCTGACCTTGTTGGTTGGGTTCACTTTTGTTTAACAGGGCTGTCACAGAGATGATTGTGTTACCGTTGCTATTCTCTTTCTTCTTCCCCACCCTTGACATCTCCTGAAATGAGAACAGTTTGTTGGAGTGGCTACGAGGTATATTATTAGAGCTTTCTATTCCTCGTACGGATGCAATAGCAGGATATGAGTGAGAATCTTCATAAAAACACATTAGCTGCTCATCTACATTTTCCCAGTTGCTCCTAACAATGTATTTTCATTCTGAAATTTTGCAAATTAGCTATCTGTGATAGCAGGATATGAGTGAGAATCTTCTTTTGTGTCGACGATTGTCTAGGTTTTGCATGATCACTTCATACTCCTTACGAGCTGTCTAAAGCTTCAAAGCCTAATAAGACTCAGATCTGGATTGATTGATTGAAAACATTGGGAAAATATTGAAGGCTGACACTGCAGAACCGGAATTCCCTTTCAGAATGGGGAAAAAATTTTGATACAAGAGGATCTAGTTTTGAGGCAAGTGGTGATAGGTTGTGTGAGGCCACTTTTAGTTAAAAGGCATTTTGGTGATTCTACAAACTTTGGTCCAGTTATGTTGGAGAGATGATGAAAAGGTCTTTGACGTCCAACCGAAGGCTTCAAATTATATTTTCCTAGTTGGGGCCAAACATGTGATTAAGGAAATTCATTCTTAACTTGCAATTTTCATATTGAGAGAATAAACCAGAAGTTTCCGCCAAGTATGCCATTAGTTCGTGGTCGCTGGAATTTTTGAGTTGGAAACACGCTTGGCCTTCACCAAGTTTGCGAATGATTATCTTAGCGAGAGAATAGCAAGCTTTGGAAGTCAGTCATGTATGTTTGAACTTTTTCTTCAAGTTTCATTGGAAAGCTCCAAAACCATAATTTCCTAGATGAGGATAGAGAAGTAGATATTAGAAAAGTTTTAATTTTTGGAAGTACCAAAATTTGATTACTATAACATGTGATTCACACTTCACATTGCTCGCATCGAAAAGCAGCGAGAAAGATGGTTCCGATGAAAAGTTTTCTTAAACACGCTCTTACTTTGTTAAAAATCTTTTAAGAAATAATGGTCAAAAGTATTCTCATGCCTGCGGAAGCTGAATAAACTCTTACAAATGAAGTAGAATCACAAATTAGCTTTTCATTAAAAGAGTAAACAACAGGATTTGCATGAACACTATACTGAAATTTCAAGAAACACTTTTGCCATGCTCAAACAGCAAATTCAAACGTTCTATGTTTAGCCAAACGATTTCTTCAAACCATGACTAATCCATACATATTGGAGCTGAACCCTTGAGAAATTTCTCACTTTGATCTCTTGAAAAATATGGGTGGATTTAATGAAACCATAGTTCAGTAGGACAATTCACAGTTCTTTTAAGCAAATATATCATATTTCTTATTCTCAAATATCTTGTTAACATATAACAAATTTGGATTAAAAAATAGCATCAAAATCTGAAGAGTCTTATCATATGTTAAAATACAAACACATATAGAAACGGAGTTCACAACTGTAAAAATATCGATAAATCACTGAATACCATACATAATTGGTATGAAACTTGAACCAGTAAAAATCAAATATTTGATCAACTTTAGCCACTGAAAATAAGCCAGCTCAATAATTGATTATTATAAGATGACCAATTGATTATCTAACAGCCATAGATAGATCAATGTATCGAGACAATAATCGATTAACAAGAAACAACAAGGAAACTGATTTTATTAACTCATTATGGCACTAGTGAACATAATTGATTAACCCGTAATGGTACACAGTCGCTGAAAGTTTATACAATATACTTAATCAATTAACAAGAACCATCGTTGAGAGTCAAAGCATCACATATCCTATACTTAATCAATTATAGAATGAAACATAGTTGATTAATATATCATGGTAAGTCACAGAAAACACAAGTTAACTTAATTGATTATCGAATAAAATTTAATTAATTATCATAACACTTGTACAAATAGTCGTAGAAACTGAAATTTTTTAGTAAGACATAATTGATATTCGATTACGTACACACTACGATACTTGGTAGTAGAAAGGAATACAAAAATCCATAATATGTACATAATCGATTATTGGGACACACATAATCACTTATGTTCTTATTGTTTGATGCTTAGTCACAGAAACAGAAACCTCCACAATAGAACATATTCAATTATCATGAACACATAATTGATTATATGCCTCTTATATCGTATTTAGTCATAAAAATAGAAATCTCCACATAATGGGGCATAATCTATTATCGTGAACACATAATCGATTATATGCCCCCTATATGGTACTTAGTCGTTAAAAAAAAATCACAATGGGAGGGAATCGATTTATCGTGAACACATAATCAATTATATGCCCCCTATATGACACTAGTATTTAGTCACAAAAATAGAAATCTCCACATAATGAGGCATAATCAATTATCGTGGGCACATAATCGATTATGTCCCATTATTGTACTTGGTCGCAGAAACTGAAATCTCTGCACGGTGAGACATAATCGATTTTTGTGATGTAAAAATATAAATCTCCACACGGTCAGACATAATCGATTATTGTAATGCATGGTCGATTAAGTGCCACTGTGTGGTACTTAGATGTAGAATCATAAAAAAAAAGCTCACTACCACAGTGAGTTATAATTGATTATCGAGGACAACTAATCGATTATCTTCCTTCTGTAAGGTACTTAGTCAGAAAATCAGGTAGTAACTTAAAAGATCAGTGTACCACCCTGTGGTACTTAGTTGCAGAATTTGAAACACCACAATGAGACAAAATTGATTAGCGTAAACACATAATCAATAAATTCTACATTGTATAGTACTTAGTCGAAAAATCAACACAAAACCAACATTTATCATAGTGAGATATAATCGATTATCTAGTCACATAATCAATTATATGCACAACGTAACACAAGTAAAATAGAGTTTAAATTGAAAAATCCGTCAAGACAAAAATAATTAATTTACTGAATCAAACACAGAAAACGATTAACACTGACAAATGTGCAAGAAACGATCAATTAACTAAAATAAACGTACAAGAAATAATCGATTAACTGAAACAAACTCAAGAAACATAACAATAACAAATGTACAAAGAACATAACGATTATTTAATACTTAAGTCGCAGAAATCTCCTGATACGATATCTATATATATATGTATTCTTGCCCAATCCTCAAACACAGTGGTAGCTCCACTTGATGACTCCACACTGGCCCCACACTCTCCACCCCGCCAGATATCCCTTTCTAAATGAACGAATAGCTCTTTTCTCTTGCATAGCTTTTGGCTGGATCATTACAGAATTAAAACAAATATCTTCCACCGAGGTATTCAATGTTAAGGCCTTACTTAACTACACAGTGGCAGGAACTATTTGTTCCACCATCCATCAAGGTTGACCTCAACTTCCGGATTTTTATGCATACCAAATAGGCCAATTTGATGACCCCACAGCTATTTGAAGGGGAAATTACTTCTCTTAAAGATGACACTATCTATATCTTACATACATGCATCAAACTTCCATGGTGCACAACATAAATGAATTTAATGCAGATTCTTAAGCAAATTCAAAGAAATTATTAAGAGAACTCATAGCAGAATTTTATCCAGATTGGTTGGGTGGACACAGTGTGTCAATAGCTCACTGGCCAAGAAAAATGTCCAAAGTGCACTAAAAGCGCAATAAAAAAGTGCAACAAACTTTTCTCCATATTTTTTACTCCAACTCCTTGCTGCAACTGGGATTCCTAAACTCTATGGAATTGCTTTTTAACCAAACCGGGATGAAATACTACCTAATATTTTAATGTTCTAAATACATAATTATTATAATATATATTGTCACTACTAGAATCCTATTCGGCATGTTAAAAAAAAACTAAAATTTAATTATTTAAGTTGCTGATCGGCGATGGCTGCAATATTACCATTAAACCCAAAAGTCTTATTTACAGATATTTCTTTTAAATGTTACAACATATTATTATTATTTTAAAATATCATATGACATGCAAATTTAAATTAATGACTTTAATTATTTATTTAAATTTGCTAGTCATAGCAAGTATTCCATAGACACTTCGGTGGAAGTTTTATCACAAGAGCATACGTAGCATTGAATTCATGTATAACAGTTGTATGTGTGTGGTGTGTTTTCCTGTTTGGGCCGGAGCCAAATAGACCTCCACTGAGAGATGAAGGAAAACATTCGCCGGTGCGGACAGTAGCCTGCAAGAACCAGAATAGGATCAGGGGGGGTCCGGTTGAAGAACCGGGGGGAACCCTCCGATGCCTAAGTCAGTAGACTGTAGGAAGGTTTGAGGAAGAAGAGTTTGCTAGTGTGTGCCTCGCGTGGAGGTGTGTATGGCCAGGATTGCGTTACCTTTGCATGGGGTATACATGTGCCTTTTATAGGCGAAGGTTACGAAACGGTTGGGTGTGCTTGCCTGTTTGATGATGCTTGGAAGGGCGCGCCGGTTAGCATCCTTAGCGGGGAGGTTACACGTTGAGGCGCTCGTTGGGGGCCCCTGCAGTTAATGCTCCCTTGAACGTGGGACGCTTGCGGTGATGCTGTAGTAACCGCTGCTAAGAGGTGAGGAGCTTCCCTGCTCTCCCTGGTCGGGAGGTGCCGAATAGGGGGTATGTTCGGCAGCTGTGTTGTATGCTCGGTACCCGGAGGCACAGCTTGTGCTGAGGGAGCTGCAGCGTGCTTCGAGCAGGACCTGTTCGATAGGCCAAGCCTAGACTGAACAGGCTGGGGGGCGCCCGGAGACCACCCTTGGAGGACCCTGGGACGCCTTAGGTTGCCATAATCGTGTTCGGAAGCTGTCCGAAGACACGTGGCTTAAGGGCCGGAGCCCTGGCGCCTGGATGGGTCGAAGTTGGGTTGTACAGGGCCTTGGTGGGCCCGTGAGCTTAGGAGGCTAGAAATAGCCTCCACACTTGCCCCCCACGCTCTCATGCTAGCGCGAGGATCGCGGCACTTGAGAGCGGAGGTCTGCTCGGATGTCACTTGCATTGAATGCGATATTGACCGTGGTGGTGCGAACGACACCAAGAGGACGCCGTTTGACATTTCTCATCGGGGACGAAAATCCTCATGATGGCGGAGATGACGTGTCGAGCGGCGAAGCTTGCGCCGTGCATTCGAACGGGCCGTCGGAAGCGGGGAAAAGGCAGCTTCTGATTTTTCGAATTCCGCACCCCTTCTTCCTTATAAGGAAGAGGTGGGATGAAGGCGGGATTCGCGCCTTCGAAAATTCTTCTTCGTCTTCGGGGTCTTCTTCTTTCGTTCTTCCTGCTAGCTCTTTTCTTTTCTTCCTTTGCCTTCTTCTTCCTCTTCTGCCAGCCATGTCGCAGAAGGGGAAGAGTGTCGTAGTCGCCGGAGCGAGTGGGATGGCACCGATGGCGGTTCGGGGGCCAAAGTACCGCTCGTACGAGGGCCTCCGTGAGCGGTTCTAGATCGGCGATGAATACGATATCGTCTTGGACAAGGAGGATGAGTCCTACCTGGTGAACAAACCAGGGTGTCTCGTCCTCTCCCTGGACCTGCTAGAAGCAGGTTCCAGCTGCCGTTGCCAGAGGTGGCGAGGGCGCTATTGAATACATGGGGGTTGCACCCATCCAATTGACCCCAAACTCCTGGCGGATGATTTGTGTGTTCTGCATCGTCTGCAAGCTCAGAGGAGTGCGGGGCTCAAAGGAGGTCTTCCGGGTGCAGTTCAGCCTCGCGTCTTCGCCGCTGTCCGGGGAAAGCATCTACTACCCAAAGCACCGCCTGAACAGGATGCAGATCCACTTCGGGAAGAAACATTCCAAGAAAAAGGTTGGATGCACCACATCTTCTTCGTTGGCCGCCGAGAAGATGCATCAGAGTGGGGGTTTCCCACTTGAGTTCGGACGCCTCGGAAGGATTCCTACCCCTTCTTGATGCAGGATGAGGCTAGGGCCTCGGACAGCTTGAACCTGGCATCTGTTTGGAACGCCGAAGATTACTTGACGGAGTTCCAACTTGTCCAGCATGGTCTGAGCCGACCATGGGGTAAGTAACCGAACTCACTTCATCATTAGGCTTATCAAGTGGCTACCTTTTGACTGTCTTTTCCTTGTGCAGATGCTGAAGAGTTGGCCGCTGGTCAGGACCAGGAGGCCATGGAAAATTATGCCGAGCAAATCGCCGTGACCCCCTGCCTGGTCTATGTGAAAGAGGGTGTTCGCACCCCGGTAACCGAGGAGCAGCGCCTGACCAGTCCTCTGAAAAGAGGCCTCCGTTGATTTGTCTCAAGAGGAAGTCTGGGATGAAGGTGGTGTCGAAGAAGGCAGCGCAGCCAGCGGCCGTGGAGGAGGCCGAAGAGGCATAGGAGGATCCCCAGCTCCAGGCGCGAAAAAGGCGCAAGGTAGCGAAGACGGCCGAACAAGCGAGGCCAAAAACTGCGATGGAGACAAGGTCCCTGTCAAGAGAAGGGATGTTCTCCGAGCTGGGGCTGGTCGTAGTCAGCGACCAGTCTGATGAAGGCTCCTCAGAGGAGCGAGTGGGGGCGTCCATGCCCCAAGGCCCCATTGCGGGCCGAACACAAGCTGTGGCAGTAGCTGGAGCATCCAGCACCGTAGCCGCAGAGCAGATTGTGGCGGCGGGCGAAGCTGTCACCGCCCAAGGGTCAACCTCCAGCGGGGCCAACGAGGCGATACGCGCGATGGAGGTGCCATAGGGGGCAACGGCCCCCATTCCCCCCATCGAAGCAGCTGTGGAGGTTCCAACACAGACAGCTGCTACGGGATCTCACGAGGCCGAGCAAACGGCCGAAACTGAGGAGAGAGGACCTCGGGGGTCTCCCGCTGTTGTTGGAGATCAAGAGTCGATAGTCGTCGTGGGTGCCACCGACATGGTTCGAGAGGAGGTTCCTTCTGCAGGGCAGACCAACGCCGCCGACAAGGGTCGAGCTGGCTCTGAGGACGATCACCTCCCCTGACGCAATCGCTGAAGGCGAAGGCTCTACTGCCACCTTCGGCATCGTTTTTGGAGGAGGCCCTAGAGCGACTTCAAGAGGGTCCACCAAGGGGTCTGCCACCCTGCCCCAGCACTTCTCACCTTGAGGTGTTAGCGCGGTGCCAGAGGCAGGGCCCCGGGGACGCCCCAGAGTGCTCAGAGGAGGTCTACCAAGAGAAGTGCGTTGACGAGGATGAGTTAGTCGACGTAGAGGCTTTGGTAGATGGCATCGTGCACTCGTTAGGAGTGCTCAAGAAGCTGGCTTTACGGGCTCAGAACCATCAACAAATGTGGGATGCCGAGTTTGCCTTTTGCAAGGAGCTCCAGGCGCAGCATCAGAGCAGGGAGGCCGAGCTGAAGGAGGAGGTGAAGAACCTCCAAGATACACTACGCACCTCCGATCTCAATCTCGCCGTTGCTCGGGCAGAGAAGGAGGCGCTTACCCACGTTCTATCCGAGGCCAAGGCCCGTGGCGTGACCGAATACAAGGCAGGGCTGATCTTCAAGGAAGACTTGGAGCAATACGGTGCCCTTTGCTATAAGGTGGGTCTTGGTGCCGGGGAAGACCGAGGACAAAGGCTGGCTTCGATCGAATATGCTCGCGAGGCCTTCGAAGCTGCCCTTCGCGAGTGTCGACGATGGACCCAGGATCCACGCATGGACGGAGTGCGTTTCTTGCACTTCCAAGCAGGGCGGATGACCCCTGGGAACGATGGCGCCGGCCCCTCTGAGCAGCCCCTTGAATGTATCTTCCTCCTCTTTTTGGTAGCTCGTTGCGAACGAGCGCTTTTGTAAGAAGAACCCGTATAGATTCCTCTGTTTGAGTACTCAAACGACTTTCTTTTTCTATCTTCTTTCCTTTGCATTTCTTCTGTTCGAATCAGAATTCGTCGGTCTTTTTAAAGGGTTCGTGGTTACCACGCAGGTCGTTTGGAACTGAGAAAAGTTCCGACCAGGTGTTTGCGCCGAACACCTTTGGCTTTAGGGTTTAGGTATCGCACTAGCCTTTCAAGCTGAAAAGCCTCAACTAGGGATGTCCTGAATACCCTTTCGAGCAGACCGAAAGAACGAAAAGAAGAGAAGTAGGATGTCGTGCAAGAGGCTTTTACAAATAATAAGCCTTTAGATTGGATACGTGCCAGGTCCTGGGTATGGCTTCGCCACTAGGAGGAGTCAGCTTGTAGGAGCCTTTTCCAAGAACCTGGGCGACCTGATAAGGTCCTTCCCATTTCGGGGCGAGTTTGCCGATTGCTCTTCGGGGATCCGATGCCGAGCAATGGCGCAGAACAAGGTCACCTTCGAAGAAGCGCCGCTCCCGAACTCGGGAGTTGTAGTATTGCGCGAGTCGTTGTTGGTAGGAGACTAGTCTGATGCTGGCGTCGCCTTGGCATTCACCGAGCATGTCTAGGTTCTCCCTAAGCGCACGATTATTGGCCGCCTCGTCGAAGTGTGTTGTTCGAATAGTGGGGAGAGCCACCTCTAAGGGCACGACAGCTTCTGTACCATAAGCCAAGTGGAAGGGGGTCTCTCCGGTGGCCACCCGAGCAGTTGTTCGGTGGCACCATAGCACGTTAGGGAGCTCTTCGATCCACGAACCGCCTATAGCTTCAACCCTTGTGCGTATCTCGTGCAGCAGTGTTCGGTTGGTATTTTCGACCAGACCGTTTGCCTGGGGGTGTGCTACTGAAGTGAAGTGGTTGTAGATGCCGAGCTCAGAACATTTTTGCTTGAAGAATGTGCTGTCGAACTACTTCCCGTTGTCAGAGATGATCACCTTTGGGACGCCAAACCAGTAAAGGATATTCTTCCATACGAACTTCCATGTGGCCTGGTCGGTGATTGTGGCACATGGTTCGGCCTTGATCCACTTGGTGAAGTAGTCGATGGTGACGAACATGAATTTCTTCCACCCTTGAGCCTCTGGGAACGGACCCATGATGTCAATTCCCCATCTGGCGAAAGGGCATGGTTCGAACAGGGTGTGCAGCTGCTCGACCGGCTGCATGATGAGCTGTCCGAACTTCTGGCATTCCGGACATCGTCTGGTGTAGGACATGCAGTCCTTTTGTAGAGAGGGCCACCAGAATCCTGCCTGGAGAATGCTTCGTGCTAGTGTTCTGCCCCCCAAGTGGCTTCCGCACAGGCCTTCATGGACTTCTTCAATGGTCGGTGTTGCCTCTATGGGGCTAAGGCACCGTAGAAGAGGTCTTGAGAGTGATCGTCTGTACAGATGGCCTTCGATGAGAGTGAACTTTTGGCAACGCATCCTGATCTTGCGAGCCTCGCTTTGGTCGGGCGGAAGCTCCCCGCGAAGCAGATAGGCCATGAGGGGATCCATCCAGCTTGGCGCTGGAGGGCTAGCCTCAATAGCTTCTACATCTACTTCGGTGCTTGGTGAAGCAAGCTCTTCTATGAACACGGAGTGAGAGGGGGCGATGTCGCCTGAAGATGCCAACTTGGCAAGTGCATCGGCCCACACGTTCTGCTCCCGTGGGACATGTATAACTTCAAAGTAGAGGAGTCCCTCTATTCGGCTCTTAACCTGCTGGAGGTACTGCGCCATGCGGGGCTCTCTGTCTTCAAAGTGTCCATTTACCTGGCTGGCGACCAACTGCGAATCACTGAAGACTCGTAGTCGAAGTGCTCCAAGGTGCCTAGCCATTCGGATTCTGGACAGAAGTGCTTCGTACTCAGCTATGTTGTTGGAGGCAGTGAAGCAGAACCTGAGGGCGTACTAAAACTCCAGACCTTCCAGGGAAGTAAGCACTAGGCCTGCTCCAGTTCCTGTGACACAGGATGATCTGTCGACGTAGAGCTCCCATGGGGGCTCATCCGCCAATGGGGGATCCTGCTCGGTCGGGAGAGTACATTCTGCCACAAAGTCTGCCAACGCATGCGCCTTGATGGCCGTCCTTGGACGGTAGCTGATATCGAATTCGCCAAGCTCGATGGCCCATTTGACGAGCCTGCCGGAAGCCTCCGGTCTCTGAAGGATGAGTTTCAACGGCTGGTCGGTGAGGACCGTGATCGGATGGGCCTGGAAGTAAGGCCTGAGCTTCCGTGAGGCTGTCACCAGTGCCAGAGCGAGCTTCTCTGCTCGAGGGTACCTTATTTCAGCTTCTTGAAGGACCCTACTAATGTAGTAGATGGGATGTTGCGCTGCTGCCTCTTCCCTAATCAACATTGCGCTGATGGAGTGTTCAGTTACCGAAAGGTATACGAACAGAGGCTCCCCGAGCACAGGTTTTGAGAGAACAGGTGGGGCTTCCAGGTACGCCTTCAGCTCGGTGAAGGCTGCTTCGCAGTCCTCAGTCCACCGTACATGCCCCCCTTGCTGTGAGGTGCCTTTGGGGACTCGCAACAACTTGAAGAAGTTAAAACTACTTTCGGCTGCTCGGGACATGAAACGGTTGAGCGCGGCGAGGCGTCCAGTGAGCCGCTGGATGTCGCGCATTGTTTTGGGACTGCTCATCTCTAGTATGGCTTGGATTTTCTCAGAGATGGCCTCTATTCCTCTATTAGAGACGAGGAAACTGAGAAACCTACCCGAGCAAAATCCGAACGCACACTTCGAGGGATTGAGCTTCATATTGTACCTTTGCAGGGTTGAGAAGGTTTCTTCGAGGTCAATGATGTGGTCAGCGCTCGAGAGCATTTTGACCCGCATATCATCGACGTAGACCTCCATATTATGCCCAATCTGCTGCTCGAACAACTTGTTGACCAGCCGCTGGTATGTCGCGCCTGCGTTCTTCAGACCAAAACGCATCCTTGTAAAACAGTAGAGGCCAAGGTCGGTGACGAACGTGGTGGCGTCCTGGTCCGGAGGATGCATGCTGATCTAATGGTAACCATAATAAGCATCTAGGAAGCTGAGGAGCTCGTGTCCGGATGCAGCGTCCACCAGCTGGTCGATGCGCAGCAAAGGGAAGTTGTCCTTGGGCATGGCTTTGTTGAGGTCCTTGTAATCCACGCACACTCGCCATTTTCCATTGGCTTTGCGTACGAGGACTACGTTGGAGATCCATCTTGGGCATTGATCTTCCCAGAGGAGCCCAACAGTTCGGCTTTTGACGATGTGATCCTGGATCACGGTCTGCCGTTCGCGATTGATGGGTCTCCATCTTTGCTAGACCGGGGGCACTTTTGGGTCCAGTCGTAGACGATGCACCATCACTTCCGGAGAAATATCGGGCAGATCTTCATCTGACCACACGAACACGTCCAAATTGGCTAGCAGGAAAGCCTTATAGCGCTGATGTTCGGCTTCTGGCAGTAGTGTACCAATATAAAGGATGTGTTTGGGGTCGTCGTCCACCTGAACAGGAAGCAGGTCCTCGGCAAGAGTTCCCCTGCTGGTGGAAGGTTGATCGGCTGGAGGGGCTATGACTTCTGGAGCTGTGAGGGGCTGTTTGTCTCTCAGAGAGAGGACATAGCACCGTTGCGACTCGCACTGATTACCGAGCACCTCACCGATGCCACACGGGGTGAGAAACTTCATCTTCTGATGGAGAGACGATGATACTGCCTTGATTCGTCCAATCAGGCCCCTGCCGAGGATGGCGTTGTATCCGGGCATGCTTCGGATAACCAAGAAGTCCACCATCTTGGTTACGCTCTTTGGGGCCGTCCCAAGGGTGATTGGGAGGCGCGCTCGTCTCATGGGTTGAACCGAGACCCCTGAGAAGCCGAACAGAGGGGCTCTACTGGGGTGAGCTGGTCGGTCTTCAAACCCATAAGCAAAAAGCAATCATAAGCCAACACATCTGGGGCACTACCATTATCCATTAGAATCCGACGCACGGTACAATGGTTGATGGTGGCCGAAACGACCAACGCATTAGTGTGAGGAGTGGAAACTCCTAGAAGATCTTCGTCCGAGAAGGTTATAGCCTCCTCGGACCGTGCGTGTGCAGGACTGGGGGGATAAGGGGTGGGGCGAGGCACCAGGGGCCTGTCCACCAAGTGCACCCGCCGAGTGCAGTCGCGTCAGCTTTGGTTGCTTTCTCCGCCTGCGCCGAAACCTCCCGTGATCACATTGATCTCCTGCCCATTGGGCTCGTTGTTGATGGGCTGTTCGGGGGTCCGTTCTCGGCGTCTTGGGCGGTCTTCATTGCGGCGCACATACCGTCCAAGGTAGCCGCGCTTGATCAGGGACTCGATCTCGTCCTTGAGCTAGAGGCACTCGGAGGTGTCGTGGCCGTGGTCGCAGTGGAAGCGACAGTACTTGTCCTGGTTGCGCCTGCGGGGATCAGAGCGCATCCTCGGTGGCCACCGAACATACTTCTCATCCCGGATTTCGGCCAGGATCTATTCGGGAGCCACGGTGAGTGGGGGTGTACTCGGTGAAGGGGCGTGGTCGGCGCGGTGAATCCCCGTTGTGCCGGCCCTTCTTCCGATCACGGTCGGAACCATTGTCGGAAGGCCTCTTCTTGTCCGATTGCTCGCCCTGCTCTGCTCGGCCGGCTACCCGACTCTCCTCACACGCAGCGTGTCGCTAGGCGGTGGAGAGGAGCTCGGCGAGGGTGGAAGGCTGCTGAACCCCCAACGTCCTTTGGAGGAAGCCATCGCGAGTGCCCTGGATGAGGGCACTGGTGGCTAAGGGGACGTCGAGGCATGAGATACGTAGCGCCTCTGCCCGGAACCTTTTGACGTAGTCTCAGAGCGCTTCGCCCTTCCTCTGCCGAACAGACAGGAGCGAAGCCGCAGTGCGCAGCTGCGATCTTCCACCTAGGAAGTTGTCCCGAAAGGACTTCTTCAACTGGTGGATGGAGGAGATGGAGTCCGCTAGGAGGGCTTCGAACCATGCCCGGGCAGTCTCCTTCAGGGTGGCCGGAAAGGCCCGGCATTTGGCCGCGTCTGATGCTCCGTGGAACACCATATGCGACTCAAAGCCGTGGATGTGATCAGCGGGGTCGGAAGTGCCGTCGTAGGGAGCGATGGTAGGCAGTGGTAGCTTCGGTGAGACCCGGGCCTCCAGGATCTCGACGGTAAACGGGGAGCGGAAGTCCAGGTCTTCATCTGTCGCGGTTTTGCCCTCTGCCCTTTGGACCATCGCGTCCACGCGGCGCTCCAGATCAACGACGGGACGGAGGCGTCTTGCTAACTCCTGGTCGGAGTGCAAGGAGCCCTCGCGTCTGGACCTGTGGGAGTTGGCACCCACGACAAAATGCTGGGGAGGCAGAACCACCACGGAGCGGTGGGGTGAGTTGTCCTACCGCTCCGATGTCCGACGCGCCGACGGGGCCCGACGCGATCGTCGGGGCGATTTTGCCTGTTGTTCCTGTGGCGCTGGAGGGGCGCGAGATCGTCGATGGGACAATTCCGCATGCTGCTCCGGTGGTGGGGGAACCGTCAGGGCCGGCTGTGCGGCCAACTGGGCCTGGAGGCCCTGACAGATCCCTACTAGATGATGCATCTGCCCCCAGAGTTCCGCTATCTCCAGGGCGATTGTTGGCACAGCAGCAGCAGGGACATCACCGGTTGCATCGGTGGGGGCGACGACGACGTCGACAGGGGGGACTCTGTCACGTGAGTCCGCGCGCGACTGTCGAGACCTCGTAGCCCTGCTGCCTGGGTTCTGGTGAGAGGAACGTCCGCGAGCCATGGCTGATGTCGTTCCCACAGACGGCGCCAAAAGTGTGATGGTGTTTTCCTGTTTGGGCCGGAGCCAAACGGGCCTCGACTGAGAGATGAAGGGAAACGCTCGCCGGTGCGGACAGTAGCCTGCAAGAACCAGAATAGGATCAGGGGGGCCCAGTTGAAGAACCGGGG
This sequence comes from Colocasia esculenta, assembly GCA_014218235.1. Lineage (NCBI taxonomy): Eukaryota > Viridiplantae > Streptophyta > Magnoliopsida > Alismatales > Araceae > Colocasia > Colocasia esculenta. The sequence continues at coordinate 102,215,786 of CM024762.1, forward strand.
GGAACCCTCCGATGCCTAAGTCAATAGACTGTAGGAAGGCTTGAGGAAGAAGAGTTCGCTAGTGTGTGCCTCGCGTGGAGGTGTGTATGGCCAGGGTTGCGTTACCTTTGCATGGGGTATACCTGTGCCTTTTATAGGCAAAGGTTCCGAAATGGTTGGGTGTGCTTGCCTGTTTGATGATGCCTGAAAGGGCGCGCCGATTAGCGTCCTTAGCGGGGAGGTTATATGTTGAGGCGCCCGTTGGGGACCCTTGTAGTTAATGCTCCCTTAAACGTGAGACACATGCAGTACTACCGTAGTAACCGCTGCTAAGAGGTGAGGAGCTTCCCTGCTCTCCCTAGTCGGGAGGTGCCGAACAGGGAGTATATTCGACAACTGTGCTGTATGCTCGGTACTCGGAGGCGCAGCTTGTGCTGAGGGAGCTGCAACATGCTTCGAGCAGGACCTGTTCGGTAGGCCAAGCCTAGACCAAACAGGCTGGAGGGTGCCCGGAGACCACCCTTAGAGGACCCTGGGACGCCTTAAGTTGACATAATCGTGTTCCGGAAGCTGTCCGAAGACACGTGACTTAAGGGCCGGAGCCCTGGCGCCTGGATGGGTCAAAATTGGGCCGTACAGGGCCTTGGTGGCCCCGTGAGCTCAAGAGGCTAGAAATAGCCTCCACAATGTGCAAATACAAATCTAAGATGAATTTTCAGGTAATTTCACTTTGAGGGTAGGGTTTCTTTTATGCAAGACATTCTAAAACTCTACAAAAACAAACATTTTATGATGCATTCTCGTGCTTAATGTCAAACCAAATGGCTCATTGGTGCTTGTGCCAACTGATAATTATGGGTGTGAGATGCTGATGAAGTAGAAGGGATGATACGTCCGTGAGCTCATCGTCCCAGCTCTTTCCCTGGTTCTTGCACCCGCTCCGCATCCATTCCTTGGCTGGCCCAAAAACACAACTAAAGTTCTTGATCACCTCATTGCAATATTTGCGAATGAAGCTGCACTCAGTATTCATTAATCCAGCCTTTCCCACAATTTCAAAAAGAAGTAGATGAGACGACTAGTCAAAATTGATGCATAATCACCGCCAAACAACTAGTCTGCACATTGACGACCCCGAAGCATATCTTATGAATGATATTAATAAGCCATCAAAACCTGTCTACTCTAACAGCTAAATCGAACCGCTGTCATTTAGAAACAAGAAGTAAAATCTCCGCCTTCCGAGCAAATACAGAGACCAGCAAGCTTAGAGAAGCTTCTCTGCAATCTGGATTGCATTAAGTGCAGCTCCTTTGCGTATTTGATCTCCACACACAAAAATGTCCAATCTGTAGTAGGGAGATTCAAATAAGACGGTAACTTTAATATAGATGCATAAACGAGAATAGTTCGTTAAAATTGCACAGTTTTCAATGGTTTGCATTACCCGTGGTTTCCATCTTGAGATATATCTTGGCGTACCCTTCCCACAGCGACATCATCTTTACTTGACACCTGAAATTCAATAGAAAATAGTTAATTCAGACTTGCCATAGTGTGGTTGGGTGTTGAAGTGGGGGAAGGGACAGGAGGCGCTCCTCCAAAGGCGTAGGGAAGTGATTAGCAGCCCGATCGTCGATCACAACTACACCGCGAGCTCCCTTCAAAATTTGCCTGGCGGTATCCTAGACAATTAACGTGAATGTCATCAATATCTTGCACATGTACACAGGTTCTAGAGCTACTCCTTCAAGCATAAGAGAACCAGGGTAGAGGTACACCAAACAAAGAACAATAGATCTCTCATGATTGAAGGGGAAAACATCCACAAGGATTCAATTACCAAATAGCCAATCCACCAACTATAAACAGAACAAAACCTACAGCAACAATAGAACAAAGATCAAACAGATGGGTCGGTTTATAAAAAATATTGGTTCCCTGAAGCCGTGCTGAAACTATGAGCTTTGCACCATGCTGATTCTGAAATGCAAGGACTAAGCTTGCATGGTGAAAAAGTAACTAACGTCTGGTGGTCACCTTTACCTCGGACGACAACATCAATTTGAAAAGATAAAAAAAACAATGATGCTAATTGGAAGAGCGACTGGTGGTACCTAAATAGATACCAGAGTTGGTGTGTGGGAGAGAATGGGTGTAAGTGTAATCAGGTAATGAAGCATGGAATTACCTATACCCCATGCATCCTTCAATCCTCGAACAATGAAAGCATCCATCTAGCATAAAATGTCCACTCATTCAGTTCCAGTAATTGGGAGCCATATACACACCAAGGTGATGCTAGAAACTAGCCTGCGCTGGGCATATATCTCACGCCATAAAGTAGGTGTACTGGGCATGATGCAGCATGATGTAAAGTAACAAGTACCATGGATAAGAGTGAGTCAGTGAGACATGCCAGGCATAATCATTGCTTGTATGATGAACTGGACTGGTCACCCCATGACAATGGCATAATAGTTCACAAGTTTCAAGCATGAGGAAATCTTATCAACTTGAGATACAATTTGAGAATCCTTCGGATGTATCAGTGATTCAATACAGGAAGAAGCTAAATTTAGGATGCAAAAGAATTTTTGCATATAAACCGATTGTTCCATTAGAAATTGCAAATTTACAATTTCCGCCCTTGGATTTGTACACTTAACATCGAAAATATCATTGCGCAAAAAATACCATTCCTTGGTCCTTTTTGCATACATTTTAGTGCTCTTTTTGCAAAAGTAGTTGGTGCAAAAAGACCATTCAGCGGTCTTTTTGCACACAATTATCATGTTTAATGATACCTGTGCAAATATAAATGCAGGAATGAAAATTCTGCAGTTTTCTCTTTAACAATAGTTTATATACAATTTTTTTAAAATAAAAAGCTAAGTGGCAAAGCTAAACTGTTCAGGTTTCTGCCATATGCTGGGCTTGCCAAGACATAGGAATTCACATGTTATGCCTGAAAGAAAAAGGAAACGCAAGTTCTTGTAAAAGCACTTTGTATCATTATCTCAAACAGAAAAACAGTGGTGACTTGAAGGTGGAGGAAATCATCATCTTGAGGTAAAAGGTCAACACTGATGTTGCGTAAATGATAATTTACATAGGTTGAGAATTTGACAGTGAAGAATTGGATTTAGAAGCAGAAAAGCTGCACCTGATGTACAGGAGAATGTAGTGATTTATAAACATTTACAGTTTCCAGAATGCCAGAGATTATAAACAGTCTAATGTGTATTACAGAACTAAAAGATCTTTCATAGTTTAGACTTGTTAAGCTCGTTGAGAGCAATTGTATCAGCTTTTTGAAATTTATGTCCTTTTCTTTCTAGAATCATGCAAGAAGAGTGATCGCCTTTTCCTTCAAGCAGCATAAGTTCTTTCCTTATTTTGCACAAACATGATGAGTGTAATTTTCTTTGCCTTGGCTGATCATAGCAACGAAACCAGTAATTAGAGAGTAAATTAATAGTAGGATAAATGCCTTAAAGATGACAAGTCACAAAATTCAGTAATTAGTAATATAATATTGCACATGGTCCAGGAGGTAGGAGATATTAGAGAACGGTCCATAGAAAGAGTTTGTGCATCCAGTTCTTTTGCCAGAATGATGGATCCCACAAGTATGCCAATGAATAAGGAAAGTAAGCAAGCAGATTTTTTGGTGTTCCCCTTTCCAGAAAATTACATTAGTTTGGACATCAGTCAAGGAAAGTTCAGCTACGCTTACATTCAACACCCCAGTTAAAAAGTGTCCCCTTCAAGCATGTCCTCATAACTCATAAGACCTGACACAGTTGTCAAGGTGCCCGCCTAGGCAGAAAGGCAGTTTTGCGCAGGCCCAAAGTGCTTAACCACCTTTCTAGGCCCAAAAAAAGGCAGACCCATGTGCCATCTTTGTGGGTCAGAGGGCCCAAGGCACCCGCCTGGGCTCCCAGGTGGCTTGCGGTATCAGGCCCAATCCAAAAATCTGTATCTTCAACTTAACCCGCCCTTCCCTTAACCTCATGCATGAGCCCCCTCACCTTCCTCCTTGTCCCCCCATCCCATCCAGTCCATTTCAAGCCTGCTAGGATCTTGATGGGGCCACTGCCTTCTTCAGTAGCAAATAGTGCCATCCTATGTAGTTAGAGGTGAGAGGCGACTGAGGCGATCAAGGGGTCACCTCAGCCTCAAAGGCCTAGGCGATTGAGGCGATATATTATAAAATAATATATATAGTTAAGAAATATGAATATATCTATAAATATCACCTAAATATGTGCATGAAACTAGTCTATTTCATAAAATTAATCATTCATATATGTCAAATTATTGTATGACTTACTAAATCTATTCATTTCTATATGTAAAGTAACAAAAATTTAAGAAACTAAATTGCAAGTAAATAAATAGGCTAAGTGGGCCTCTTTATGGGCCAATATATGGGATGGACAAGGGCAAAAAAGGTAGAATTGATAGCTTGAAATTGCTGAGGCAAAATGGGCCAGGGTGAGCCGATCTGAGGTCGCCTCGCCTCGCCTCATGGCCTAGGCGATTGCCTCAATCGCCTTTGATAACATAGGTGCCATCAATGTTGTCTTCCACCATCACTGCTGTCTTCCACCACCAATGCCACTTCTTTTGCCATCCATACTCTTTGAGTGCTGCTAAGTTGTTGACGGCTATTTACGGCACACCATCTTCATCTGCTGCAGACACCATATTCTAATGCCACCGTCTTCTTCTGCCGCTAATGCTGCTGCTGACACCAAAGGTGGCAGGTGCACTCTTCCAATGTCATAGCCTCCCCCCCTCCTGCCCTCCCCCTGGAGCTTGCGGCTGCCTGCCGAACACTGCACACCAACCCAACATATAGGCTGTGCTGCTATGGCCACTGTCATAGACCCCCCCTCCCCCCACCAGCAGCCAGCCCACCAACTAGGCATATTTGCACCTAGGTGGTGGAAAGACCCCCGGCACACATTGGGTTGCCTTGAGACATTAACTATGGATCAAGCAAATCAAACAGTTGATTGACTTGATTCTTAAGGTCATAACTGGATAAAGTGATATCCTTACTCGACTCTTTTACTACAGCCATAGGCTTATCAAACTTCTTACTAGCACCTTATTATCATCGGCAACTTTTCTTTCAGAGGATCAAAAGGAAGGATCGGGGGTTTTCTACTAAAATCTTGGATATAAAAGTCGACAAGGCAACTTATTATCATTGGCAAATCTTCCGTTATAGTCTACCCATGGTCCAGCTATAATCTTGTTCAAATGGGGGTTTGGTGGATGCTTCTAGAGAAATTCTTTGGAAAGAATTATGTTTCTGGAAAAAGAAGATTCCTTTACTTGCTGCATTATAGGGGGCCCTCATGTACATTGAGGCTTCCTGCCAACTTTTGATTTTACTGGTTACAGGAGTTTGATATGCATTTTTCCTCTTCTTTGTTGTGGATGTATAACATAAATACTCGTGGCAGCAGTAAGTTTGTTCATGTTCTTTGGTTGGTCCAGTGGTTTCCGAAGATGAGGAGTCTCCTCATCCATCCTGGTTGTCCTTTGTTGAACTCGAAAAAATCGGGATTTAAGCAAACCCCGGGCGGCAAATTCGTCCGAGAAGCCACAAAAAAGTCTGGGAATAAACCACGGCCTCCCCACTCGAACACCTGAGATAAACGGATTCGAGTCCGCGTGTCAACCTGGAACGACCCGGAGTATGACGTTCAAAAGTCCCGTCAACAGTGAAAAAAACACACCCCGGGCAACAACACCAAGCCATACACCCACGTGCGAGAGCTTAAAGAAAAAGGCCGCACGCTCATCGCCCATGCTCGCCTGGTCTGTTTGGCCCCCGGAGCTCTGAGCTCTGGTCAGCGAGTGCTGGGGAGGAAGTCTCTGGCTGCCTTTGGTGTTCTGTCCGCTGCGTTCGGGCCTTCCTGTGCCTCGTCCGTGCGAAGTCACCACAGGTTGTTACATGACTCCCGGCGTCTTCATTTAAGTCCTCCGTTGTCAATGAAAACAACACACGTAGAGGCAATGTTGTCCGACAGCGGAACAAATACCCTGTCGTCGACTCAAAAGAGATGATTGGTCTATAAATGTCTGGCGGAAGCACAAACACCCCGCTGCGAGCATTAAAGACTCGACACGTTTGTGAACGTCCGACGGAGACACAAACACCCCGTTGTGAGCGCAAATGTAAACTTTACATCCTGTAAATGTCGAACGGAGGCACAAACACTTCGTTACGAACATCGATGTAATCCCCATGCTGTGTGATGTCCGACGGAAGCACAAACACCCCGTCGTCGACACCCATGTATATGACATGCTGTATGAACACCCAGTGGAGGTACAAAAAATCCCATTAAAGGCGCAAATGTAAATGTCATAAATATAAATGACATGAGCATGCTTGAATGAAATTGTGGAAATTTACTTGTCATCTGTTTCCTTTAAATTTCGGCATATGGTCTTTTAGCAAACATTACGCATCGAAGGTATTCGAGTTTTGCACTCGATGTAAATGAAACATCGACTTCGGTCAGTGGGGAACGGTGCAGTACACGACCACTCCAATCGTCCTGAAAATATGAGCGCGCGCGGAAAATAAATAAATGAAATGAAATTCGAGGGTATCAGGGTTCGCACCCAATACTCCTCGTAAAATAAATCTCTTTGTCTGTTTCTCGTAAACAGTCTGCCACGCCCGCAGAAGCGAAAGACATGGACGGAACCCTCCAGGGCGAAATTCATTTCAAAATTAAAGAGATAAAAAAAAAAAGCAAAAGAAATTCCGCGTTCCAACAATCTGGCACGCTTGGTGGGACTATTCCTGCCTTCCATACATATGCAAAAAGACCTTATGCCGATATAGAGATAGAAGATGACTAATTTTCACAATACAGGTACAAGGAGCAAACGCCGACGTCAAAAGCCCGTCCCCGCCTGCAAATTCAAGCAACTCGATGGCCGCCGTCACCTACGGTCCGCTAGTCGTCGCCTGCAACGCCAAATGTGGCTATTTGACTACGCCGATCGTGTTCGGCGACTTCCCTGCAGTGGTGGGATCCCCTTACTTCCTAGGGGTGGTCCCCGCCATCCAAGCTATTCGAAAGGCGGCGCCCAAAGCTACTGCAACCAGGGGCACCAAACCCCGTTCAATTCAAGGCCGAGTTTACTCGGTAAACACAATCTCTTGCGTCGCCATCCCTAGAAAACGGGGACAGCGCCAGGGACGCAGGGGCAGCAAGCCCCGCGCAGTTGTCTCCAACTCCGGCAAAACCGTACTCGTGGGAGACATCCGCGTCAGGCTCGATGGAGGCGAGCTGATATTGCCCCAGGACAGAAGCATCCCCATGGTGGCAACCTCCAACAAATTCGCTCCCCTCCAAGGGATGCGCCAAGAAAATCGGGACTCCCCAAAAGGAGCCCGGCAGGGGCAGACGTCAAGCTCAGCACCCCAACAGCCTCGCAAAATGAGGCAAATGTGGGTGACCAAGCAGGAAGCCCGCCAAATCAAGCAAGCTAGAGCGGATCAACCCGCTGAACGCCCCAAGAAGGCTACACCTGAGCGAGAAAAAGCTCAGGACCCCGAACTCCCTCGTCCTCGCGGACAGAAAAGGAGGGGTGTCTACCGGAAGCCCAACTTCGTCTCCGCCCAAGCGGGACCTGCTGAAGAAGGAGACGCGAGTCAGTTGAAGCTTCTGCGCCTAGGGTCTCAGTCTTTGAAAGGCTGAGCACCTCAGTCTTTAGCCGACTGGGGGCAGCACTCCGTCCAAACACCCAGAGGCCCAAGAAGCGAAGGGTGCAGCGGACATCTGAAGAAGGTGGAGGAAAATCTTCACCTGCTACGCTTCTGGAAGAGAAGCGGCTGGGCCATCCGGCGTCCCTCTCGGGGCATTCAGGGTAGATGAACCCAGTCAGGAGGGCGAAGCCATTGCCCGATATACTCGGAACCCTGCCAGAAGACCTCCCCAAGGGAAGCTAAGCAGTCAAGCTGGGCCCTTGAATCAGGGGCAAGTTCTCGAGCCTCCACTCGAGCAAGACCAAAGACCCCTCCCGGGACAAGTCCAGCTGGACCCCGAAGGAGGGGAAGAAGACGAAGTCGTAAGCCTCCATCTCGGGGATCAACAACTTCCGGCTGATGGAGAACAAGCTGAAGTATTCCTCATGCCGCCAACTAGGGCCGCCTTCCAAGCGATGACGGACAACGCTAAGTATGATTTCATACAGCATTGGCAGGTTGAAATAGCCAATCTCCTGACGGAGCGAGGACAACAGGCAGGGGCAAATGCGCCACGCCGCCAAGTGCCGACGGTAAACCAAAATGCTCGGACAAGACATCAACAAGGTGATTTGCCCGATGTCAACCCGCAAGCAGTCGTGGTCAACGACTATACCGTCGATCCGGTCCAACAGCCGCGCAGGGGCATAAACTCCCAAGCCTCCGCGGCCGAAGATATCGTGGTCCAGCGGCGAATGATCGAAAAGATCGTGGACGACCGCTTCGCTCAACGAGGCGAGGGAACTGCCACTGTAGATCTCTACAGCGTGCCATATCCCGTCCACCATCAATTCAAGAAGCTGTCATCGGACTGCCCCAAGGTGCCAAAGTTGCAGAAGTTCGACGGACAGGGCTCGCCAAATGAGCACTTGGCCTACTATATAACGGTCATGGGAGAGTTGGCATTCGATGAATCCTATCTCCTCCGTTACTTCGCAACGTCCCTAACGGGTACCGCCTTCCAGTGGTACTCAAGGTTAAGGCCCAATTCCATTGTCGACTGGGCTGACCTTCAAAAGAAATTCATCGACCGCTTCCAAACGGCCGAAAGAAAGGTGTCGCTCGCAGAGCTGTGCTCCCTCGAGCAAAGAAAAGGAGAAATGGCCCTCGAGCGGTGGCGTGACTTCAGCATGAGGTGCGACAACCCCCCGACGTAAGAAGATGCCATAACTATCTGTCGACGGGGCCTGGCGGCGTAGATAAGTGAAAAGCTGCTAGGAACAAACATCAAAGGCTTTGACCAGCTCAATTCGGTCGTGGCAGAGATCAAAATGTTCTTCGCCGACAACCCGATGCAAACTCCTCCGAAATGCAAGTCGGGCAAGGAGCGCGTTGTGGCAAAGAAGCCAATGCTGTGGACTTTGCCCCGCAAGTAAGGGGAAGAAGATCATGGCCTCTGGCGCTCCAAGCAAGAAGGCGCCGAAAGAAAGACCGCTACTCTTCAAAAATGAAGTACAGAAGCTGATCCAGAGTCGCCTCATCACTATGCATGAACATTTGGTCGATCCTCCACAGCCCCACGCTTGGGATCAGTCAAATCAATCGGCCAATGTCATTCACGTCAATACGGCGGCCCCTGAACCAGAAGACCCCGAGGCAAATCCTTGAGACGCTCATTCCACAAACGGATGGGAAAGGGATCATCCCTCCGCTTCGGAGCACAAAACATGGTCGGAGACAGTGCAAAACCTGGAAAGACAGGTTCAATCGCTGCGGCACGGTCAGCGCCAAACGCTGAGGTACCTAAGGACCATGCAAGAAAGTCTGGCGGCCCTCCAGCAAGGACTCCAGGTGCCTGTAGGCACATCTGCGCCCCGGACGCGCCCTCCCTGTGGGGGGTGGATCTCGGAGGAGTCTTCAAACCTGTCTGATGATGAAAGCATCGGAAGATTATATTCCTTCCCGCGCCATCGGACACTGGCACTCTACCGTACTTGCCTGCGGGCAGGATTATTAGGCCGCCAGCCGCCAGCAAGAGTCCCGCCAAACTACTGCATATACCATCAAGATGCAGGGCACGCTTTAGAGGACTGTTATGTCTTTAAAGACAAGGTTGAAGCATGGGTCAACCAAGGGATCATCGACTTAGGCAACGCCCGTGTCGACCCGTCACAGCCTCACATTCGTGAATGGACGGATCATTCAGCCGACGTTGTCACGCACACAGCCAACGTCATCGACCCACCGGAAATCTATACACCGGTGGCTTTTACTTTCCCAGACCCGGATATGACAGAAGCCGGCTCATCTGGCGAGGCTCCCACCTGGTGGTGCCCGGGAGGGCGAATTCCCCACCAGAGTCGCTTGGCGGCCGGAAGTATTGGGGAGATCTTCGAAAAGCTCCTACAGCAGGGTGTCGTGATGGCCCACATACCGCCACCGACGTACACTGAAAGGGAGTTAAATCACCCCATGTACTGTCGATATCACGCCGTGCTGCTGCACCCTACGGATAGGTGCCCTGATGTCCGAGATTGAATCGAATCCCTTATCCAGAAAGGGAGAATCGACCCAGAAGGCAATTCCATGGTCCTGATGAGAGCCAGGGAAGCAGTCCAGCGGGAATTTGAGGAAAGCGACTATATGCGCTTCAAGAACTTCAAAGCCCCCGAAACTGATGAACAAGGATGGCTCATATCGCCGATACGGCCCACAGCCGACGTTGGAGGCCCGAGCCTGGACCAGCAATTCGGGAACATATCCCTGAAGGAGCAGCCCATCTCAAGATACAATCAAGAGGATCCGGATATGACAGAAGCCGGCTCCTCTGACGAGGCCCCTGCCCTATGGTACCCCGGATGGCGAGTCTCCCCGAATCCTTTTGCGACCGCAAATACTGGGGAAATCTTCGAAAAACTCTTGCAGCAAGGCTGTGTGAAGGCACATAAGCCGCCACCGACATACACAGAAAGGGAAATAAACCACCCTATGTACTGTAAATACCATGCCATGTTGCTGCATCCTACGGATATGTGTCCGATTGTCCGAGACTGGGTCAAATCCCTCATCCAGAAGGGAAAGATTGACTCGGAAGGCAATCAATAATCCAGCCCGAAGCCAAGGAAGAAGCCCAGCAGCAACCCCCTCGGCGAAAGAAGGGGTCTCGACAACATCAAGTCTCCCCTCCCTATGAACAAACTCTGGAAAATAAGAGTAGGGGGCGGTGCTTCAAAAATTTGCCACCACAAATACTCAAGCGGCAAGATAAAGACCGCAGGGGCAAGCAGCCAGCGATGGAGCCGGCCACCCAAGAGGCAAGCCCCTATTGGGCCGAATTCCAAGAATTGCCGCCCAAAATAATCGAGCAGGCAATCGATTCAACTTTCCAACACCAGCAAGATGAAGCTGGCTGGACCACCGTGGCCTCCAGAATGCGCCCCTCACTGGCGTTCCCAAAAAGGGGAGGGTCGCACAGCTGCCCCGCCCGAGAGGACGCCTCTTGGGCACCCAAACCAGCAAAGGAGCTCACGCCGCTTGAAATGGCGCGGGCGCTGAAACAAGAGAAGAACAGGCAAAGGAACATGAAAAGACGCCTGAAGGAGCGAGCCGAGCAAGCAGCGGCCATGGCCGCCCCTGCGGAGATGACTCCGCTCCAGAAGCTACAAAACTCATTGATGAATTGGAGGAATATATCCCCTCTAAGCCCACCTGGGGAGTCCCTTTGGACAGATACATCTCGTGGGAAGAAATAGAGCGCAAAACAAGGCTCAAAAGCTGGCTCCACCAAATGCTACAAAGGGCTCAAGAAGGCGAAAAGCTGCCTCTGCCCGAAGAACTAGCCATCTTCTACAAGGTGAAATTACCATCGAGAAGCTGGAAGAAATGCTTAAGGACTTCTCGTGTAACATGGTGTCAATACCATCGCCTGCAAGCTTGCAGTCGCCGGCCGACGCGCCCCCTGTGGCAACCATGGTTTTGCACGGCGGAGCGAATCGGCTCGATTCGCCCGCATCGGAGCGAATCGACGCCGGCCCGTAAGCGTGATCCGCCTGGATCCGCCGTCCGCCAGGGAATCGACCGGATCCGCCTCGCTCCGGCCCGATTCGCCTGGCCCGACCCGCTCCACTTCGCCCCGCCCCGTAAGAAACCCCCGATGCCCTGCGAATCGAGACTGTGCAGTCCCGATTCGCAGGAGCCACGCCGCAAGAGCCCTTTTCCCCCTTCTCTCTCAAGGAAACGCCAGATCCACACTCTAGGAGACCCAAGGAGGCTTCCTAGGTGGATTGGAAGGTGCTTGGAGGTGTTTTTGGGCTTCTCTCATCCCTCTCTTCATCGTTTTCACTGTTTTGAAGGTAAGTCTCATTCTATCTTCCATTTTTTTATGTTTTTTGTTGATGGATGGGATTCATGGGAGGTATATTCATGGGAGATGATGTTGCAAGTGATTAGTGTTCACTTGCAACCATTTCTCCCTTGAATCTTCCATTTTTAACATAGATTTACCCATTTTCTCCTATTTTCGAATTTCTGAAAATATTTTTTTAAAAATCAAAATAATTGAAACATGATATAGCAAGTGTTTAATGTTTAGTTTCCACCATTTCTCCTTTGAATCTACATTTCTTCCACAATTTGGCCATGTTCTTCCATTTTTTATTTTCTGAAATTATTTAAATAAACAGAAATTGCAACGAAATTATATTTTTAAAAAATCAAAATTTAGAACCATGATGTTGCAAGTGTTTAGTATTCACTTGCAACATTTCTCTCTTGAATCTTGAATTTTTCCACATACATTTGCCCATTTTCTTGTAATTTTGAATTTCTGAAAATATTGTTTAAAAAATCAAAATAATTCAAACATGAGGGTGTAAGTGTTTAATGTTCACTTTCCACCATTTCTCTCTTCAATCTTAAAATTTTCCACATAGATTTGCCCTTTTTCTTTTAATTTTGAATTTCTGAAAATATTTGTTTAAAAATTCAAAATAATTCAAACATGATGGTGTAAGTGTTTAATGTTCACTTTCCACCATTTCTCCTTTGAATCTATCTTTCTTACACATACTTTTGGCCATGTTCATCTAATTTTTTATTTCTGAATTTATTTATAAAAAAATCAGAATATATTTTTAGATGAAATTTAATGAATAACTATTTTATGTAGATGGCACCGAAGAAAGCTGCTAGTGAGGACATTGGGTGGCAGCACGGGACTGCAATAGGCAGTAGGCACAATTACAAGTGCAACTACTGCGGCCATACGGGCCAAGGAGGGGGCGTCTCCCGCCTCAAGAAGCACCTTGCAGGTGGGCGGCTTGCAGGGTACCAAGATGTCCAAGGTTGTAAATCCGTGCCTGCTGAAGTGAAGCGGCTCATGATTGAACACTTGAAGGGTGTTCGTGCTGAGTCGCAAAGAAAGAAGGCGGACAGGGAGATGCAGGAGAGGATCATCTCGGGAAGGCAACGAGATGAAGATGACGATGAGGAACCTGATGTGCCTGATGTCCCTGAGCAGAGAGGGAGCTTTGAGGTTGGGAGTGGTAGTGGTGGCAGTGGTAGTAGAGTTGGGGTGAGACGCAGTCCCGTCGGTACTCCAATGTGGGTGATTACTTCACTCATATTCCATCCTCAACCAACGTACCAAACCCAGACAGAGAGCAAGGGCAAAGGAAGAGATCCACGGGTGTAACCTTAGAAGAGGTGGATCCGCATTTATATTCTCGGGAGCATGGAAAACAAACCAGAATTGATGATGCATACAACAAGCAAGGGCATACAACAAGTGGGCTAGATATAAAGTGGGTGTGCAGTGGCAAAATGGTTCATCATTCGGCATTTCATTCAATGCAGCTAATAGCCCGTATTACAAAAGTATGATCCAAGAGGTACAACAACAAGGGCTTCATGTGCAACCACCCTCATCAAGAGACTTGGCAGGGAGATATCTAGATGAAGAAGTGCAGGAGATCAAGTCATATATCCAAGGCTTCAAAAAAAGTGGGAAAAATATGGTTGCACACTCATGTGTGATGGTTGGTCAGGTACGACCAAGAGTAGTCTTATCAACTTCCTTGTGTATTGTGATAGACAGGTGTTCTACCACAAATCTGTTGATGCATCCGATAGAGTGCACAATTCTGAATATATCTAAGTTTGATGCAGGAGGTTGTGGATGAGATAGGAGAGCAATATTGTGCAAGTGGTGACCGATAATGGCTCTGCATACAAGAAGGCAGGTGAGGAGTTGATGCTTCTTTATCCTCATCTTTACTGGACTCCTTGTGCAGCACACTGTGTAGATTTGATGTTGAAAGAGATTGGCACATTGCGACCTGTCAGGACGGTGGTGGAGGCTGGGCAGAAAATCACAAGGTACATTTATAATCATCATGTTGTGTTGGCGTGGATGAGAGAGTCCACAGGTGGAGAGTTGTTGCGGCCGGCTATCACCCGCTTTGCAACTAATTTCATTGCTTTACAAAGTCTCCTAAAGCATAAAGATGGTCTAAAACGCATGTTTAGGACAGACAGATGGATGCAGAGCACTTTTGCAGGGACTTCTGATGGTAAAGAGGTAGAAGGGATCATCTGCAGCGCTAATTTCTGAGACCGAGTCTTCAAGCTGGTGCAAATCATTGAACCTCTTTATGAGGTTTGAGGGTGGTTGATGGGGATAGGAGACCAAGCATAGGTTGGTTTATGCAAAAATTGAAGCTGCAAAGAAAAAGATCCACGATGTGCCCCTCGTTATGCACACTTGGTCTTAGACGTTGTTGAGGATCGGTGGGACCGACAAATGAGTCGGGATCTACATATGGCGGGTGAGAAAATTTTAGTTCAACTTGGTACTATATTTTTTTTAGTACAATCACACTAATTGATTTTATACCATAATTGCAGCTTACTATCTCCATCCTGCTTACCATTATGCGTTCGAGCTATCGTACGAGGATCACTTGATTGCCGCCTTTACACGGGTTGTTGAAAGACTGTCAAGGAGTCCATTGGATGCAGCAGATGCTATTGATCAGGCGAGCATTAATACAAGTACATCATGTTTATGTCAATTAATCAATTGCAGCTTTTTCTAATGGACTTCATTGCGGCAGATGAAGAGCTTTAGAGAAGGGGTAGGGAGTTTTGCAGAGCCATCCGCTATTGCTGGTCGGGACCGCATTGATGCCGGTAATGTGCTTTCCCTTTTATAATTACATATTAGTAAACTCAACGATTGACTAATGAGTGCAACAATATTTTTTTACAGCTGATTGGTGGTTCAACTTTGGGCATTCGACACCCATATTGAGGAAAATTGCAGTAAAGATCTTGTCCCAGACCTCCTCCTCAAGTGGGTGTGAGAGAAACTAGAGCACCTTCGCATTGATACACACCAAAGTCTGGAACAGGTTGTCACATAGGCGGTTGGACAATTTGGTGTATGTGCATTATAACATGAGGTTGAGGGTGAAGCATTTAACAGAGGATCCAAAGAGGGGGGAGGTGGAGGATGATCCGGTTGACATTGGGTTTCTACGAGATGATGAAGACCCAATGGTTGCATGGGTTGCACGAGCGACCACAGAGCGGGGAGAGTTCGAGTTAGATGAGGAGGCAGATGATCCGGAAGATCCACCACGGCCAAACACATTTTAGCTAAGGCTATCGAAGCTGCAGAAGCGGAGGAGGGGGGTGATGGAGATGTGGGAGGGGGCGGCCAACCACATTCTAGTCAATTTCGGGCCGAAGAAGAAGATGAGGTAGATCTTCTTGGCGAATTATCAATTGGGGCAAGAGGTGAGACAGTAGTTCTAATTTGTTAAACATGTTCATTCTTTGTTTTGTCATTGTCTGTTGTATAATTTGTGATGTTGGGGACTATTGCAGGTGGTGCAATGTTGATGATGATGCAGAGTTTGAAAGATTGATGAATTTAGGCCCGTCAGCCCACTCAGAGTTTATGAGAGAAGCACAAGCAATTGTTTCCGCAGAACCAAGAAGGAAGGGATCACATAAGGAACCTGCTGCTCTCTCCCAAGCTGCAAAAGGAAAGGCGGTGGCGACATCCCAACCAAACAAAGGAAAGGGGAAGGACATAGGTCCAGCAGGTGGCCCAGCCAAAGGCATTGTCATTACAGAGCCAACCGCCCCAGCACAAAAGAAAAAGAGTTGGTTACCCTGGGGATCCAAGAAAGGGAAAAAAATTGGCTGCCCCTTCTGTAGATCCACTTGACATTGCAGATTTAGAAACATTGGATCCAAATGCAGAAGAAACACCTCCAGAGGATTCGCCACGATTACCCAGCAGCGCTCCCATGACTCCATGACAACTGGTTCACCGGGTGGGTCTGTAGGGGGAGGTGATGGAGATGGGGGAGGGGGCGATGGTAATGTTGGAGAAGGGGGAGGGGGGGGGGGTAATGATGGAGATGGGGGAGCATTCACAGCGGAGCAGCATCATGGCGGCCCAGTGAAGTACAATAGAAGGCGAAGGGTTAGGGGAGGTGGTCGTGCAGAAGGTGCAGCAGTGGATAGTGATAGCTATAACACTATGATATCTGATTTTGAAAGAATGAGTACAAATGAGTCTGTGGGATCCTATGATATGGGGGACATAGTTATCAGCCAGAGTCCGACACAGGCTACTCTAGTGGCTATAGTGGGTACGCCACCACAGGCTACCCAGCACCATATTTTATCCTCCTCGTTGGTTCATGTTCATGTTCCTATTCCTGTTCTGTTCAGCAGATTGATGCTTCTGCAGAGGATGTGCAAATGGCGAGTTTGAGGATAGTCCGTCCTGGATGCGAGGTGTGGGACCACTTTGTGAGGGAGTTTCGGAGCAGATACAACACCATGATGACTTGGGATGAGTTCCGTTCATTTGTGTCTCGAACCAAAAGTTATCATCTTATTGGGGAGCTGCCCTCAGAGTCGGATGAGTCTGTCCAACCCCAGTGGGGTTCCATATGATCCATATCAGCAGGGATATGGGGATACTAGACTCATTGTACTTTGTATTTGGATTTGAATTTCAGGTTTGTACTTTTTAGTTGATATGAGTCTCATTGTATTTTCAATTGGAATTGAGTTTCATGTTCACATTTCATGTTTATACTTTGAAGTTTGTTCTCAATTTCCAATACAATTGAATGAAAATGGATGTTTGTGTAGTATTACATGCCAAAAATATCATCAGTTATACATGATGTTCTTCATAAGAGGTTGTAAACATAGAAACAGCCAAAAAAATATCAAAAACCATGCGAATCTGGCCAAACTGGGGCTTCAGCCATGACTGCCCAACAGTTTCCAGGCGAATCGGGTCGATTCGCCCCGATTCGGGGCGAATCGGAGCGCATCAGGGCGAGCCCGATTCGCCCCGAATCGGCGCACCAGCAAACCATGGTGGCAACATATCGGCGCCGCAACCGAGGTAGAGGAGGAAAAGGCCGTGGACGAGGAAAGAAGCTCGCCCCGTCATCGGCGAAAAGCCCAGCTTGCCCGACCTCAGCCAAAACCATCATCTTCCGGGGAGAGGAGCCCAACCATCCCTGAAGTGGAGGTACGAGTCAACTCCTTCGTCTTCGACCCGTCTGACGAGGAAGAAAGAAGAGCAAGAGGAGATCATAAGCGAACTCCCTTGCCAGAAAGTCGCCAGGCCAGCGACCGACCCGCTCCATCCAAAGGCGGGCCAAGATGAAAGTCTCGCCCCGGAAGAGGGTCTCCTGACCCCTTTGTTCGAAGAAGAGCCGAACGAACAACCAGGGGCAAGGCGGACTAACCAATTCGGGCAGCCGATATAAAAACTTTGGCGGACATGGTCCCACCATTGGAGCAACTCCGTGCCCGGGCCGACCGCAAAATCATACAACACATGAAGCGGTCCCAACTAACGTCACCATATGGGACGCTATCGCCTGGAGCAAAGAGTTGAGAGCGGCTCTCATCAAAATATTGCAAGAGCCCGAAGTCTACGAAGCTGATGTGACCGAACTCCAAGCTCAAGCCCTGGAAGCACTGGCGGCGGAGGTGACATTCTCTGATAAAGATATGTTGCTGCCTACGCTATACCATAATCGCCCGTTGTACATGCAAGGAAAAGTCAACGGGCACGAGCTCAACCGAATCTTGGTTGATCCTGGGGCGTCGATCAATATCATGCCCCTAAAGACTTTCAAGTCTATGTACCTCACGCCCTATCTGCAAAGGGTAAATGATGTTAGAATCGCAGGGTTCAATCAAAACTCTGAAAACGCCTTGGGAAAGGTGGAGGTACAGTTGACCATGGATGACCTCGCCACCAAGGTCGTGTTCTACATCATAAATGCGAACACGTCCTACAAGGCTCTCCTGGGGAGACCCTGGCTGCATGAAAATCAAGTCATCCCCTCGACTCTCCACCAATGCAAAATATATCAAGGAAGGAGAGCAGCACACAGTCTTCGCCGATCGGGCCCCTTTCGCCCAAATGAATGCAATTTGGTGGATGCCAGCTATACTTCGGCGAGCCTCCCAACAAGCCAACAGCCGCATCCAAGCAAGGAAAGCAAATGTCGACGCGGGTCAAGCAAGCCAAGATCGGGACGAGGAGGAGCTCTTTACGGTCAATAAGACCTCCTTGAAGCTCACCGACTCGGTCGCCTCGTCGAATCTACCGAATCAGGGCCCAGTTGCCCAGAAAGACGTGAAATCAACTATGAAGCAAATGTCGTCGGCGAGGTCATCAACCGAAGCATCTCCTTGCCGCCAGCATACATGCAGCTGCCCTTCCATAGGGAGGAGCAATGGGTGGAACGACTAAAAACGTTCATTGTCACCCATTACACAAATGATAGTCTCAAGAGAGGTGAGACACCGAAGCCGATCATCTTCTACAAAGGGGACCCACTCCCGTATGGGCCCTTCGAAGACGACTTCGGTTGGGGTTAAACAACTCGAGTCGCCCTTGAGCCCGTCCAAGAAATGGACGACATGCCCGAGCACATCAAGCAATTGTGCCAAAGGCAAAAGATTGTGCAAATGCAAGATCCCTCTCGACAGGAATACTTCCATCAGCTGTGGTACCCGAAGCAACTCCGAGGACAACCCCCTTTCTGTGCAAAAGACACTCGGGGGCTGGGCTACGGTCAGGGGGTAGATTTCGAGGCCTATTATGCAGTGAATACCGTTGGGCTGGTCCCCCTATCTGATCGTTGCCCTTCCAGCGGACATCCTCCTACATCCTCAACGGAGCAGCAGGAGGGAGAAGCCATGCCTGTCCTCTCAAACGGGACGGCGTGCCAAGAAACGCCTCAAAACGAGGAGCATAATTTCTGGCCGATTACCGAGGAAGGCTTTAAATATTACGACGTCCATGTTGCCGACTCCGATGAAGAGAGATTCCATCTACCTACAGCCGGCACCCCGCGAACATGAAGACGGCGGGCAAGCTACTGTGGACAAGCTGGTGGAACTCGACCTCAGGGGACTGGGAGCACCCCGATCCATTTTCATCAGCGCTCTCCTCAATGAGGAAGAAAGACAGTCATACCGGCAACTCTTTGCTGGAATTCAAAGACTGTTTCGCGTGGACATACAAAGAAATGCCAGGCCTAGACCCCTCTGTGGCTGAGCATGAGTTGTCCATACTCCCCACAGCGAAGCCGGTCAGCAGGCCCAAGGCGTATGCGCCATGAGCTGGAGCTGAAAGTAAATGCCGAGGTGGACAAACTCCTCGAAGTTGACTTCACGAGCCCTGCATCTACCCAACTTGGCTGGCCAATAGTGCCGGTAAAGAAGAAGAACGGCGAAGTCCGGATCTGTATCGACTACATGGACTTGAATAAAGCCTGCCCAAGGATGACTTCCCGGTCCCGATCACGGAAACTATGATGATATGACCACCGGGCATGAAGCACTATCCTTCATGGATGGGTCATCGGGCTACAATCAAAATCCGTATGGCTCCAAAGATAAGGACCATACTGCCTTTAGGTCCCCCAAAGGGATCTACAATATAAAAGAATGCCCTTCGGCTTGAAGAATGTCGGGGCCACTATCAGCGGGCTATGACGAAGATTTTCGGCGAAATGCTCCATACCTTGGTCGAGTGCTACGTTGATGATTTGGTCGTCAAGACCAAAAGGCGAGAAGACCACCTGGGCGATTTACGTCAGGTCTTCGAAGGCTTCGCCAGCACCAGCCTAGGTGAACCCGATGAAGTGCGCCTTCGGCGTTCGAGCGGCAAGTTCCTCGGCTTCATCGTCAAATACCGCGGGATAGAAATTGATCCCGTCAAATCAAAGCCATCAGAGAGCTGCAGCCGCTAAAAACCTTGACAGAGCTAAAATCACTCCAAGGAAGGCTGGCCTACATAAGGCGGTTCATCTCCAATCTCGCGGGCAGATGCGCCCCTCAGCAAATTGATGAAGAAAAGAGCTCCATTTGTATGGGACCAAGAGTGTCAAGGTACTTTTAAGGAAATCAAAGAGTATCTCCTTACCTCTCCCGTCTTGGGAGCCCCGGTGAAAAATAAGCCGCTCATCCTCTACATCGCGGCCATGGAAACGTCGCTGGGAGCGCTCCTGGCACAAGTAAATGAGGAAGGCAAAGAGCAACCGCTCTACTACCTCAGCAGAATGTTGGTGGGCCCGGACACCGATCTCCCGGTGGAGAAAGTGTGTCTGGCACTGGATCGCCGTCAAAAAATTACGGCACTATCTGCTGGCCCATCAAGTCAGCCTCATCTCGAGATAGACCCGCTAAGGCGCTCCTCACCCAACTCATGTTGTCAGGGAGGATGGGAAAATGGGCCCTTCTCCTCATGGAGTTTGATATTACCTTCGTCCCGAGAAAAGCAATCAAAGGCAAGGTATGGCGGACTTCCTGGCGGCACATCCGCTTTCCGCGCTTCTTCTCCCCTCGAGTTTAACCTTCCCGAAAGGAAACCCTCTCACCCCCTCAGGGGAGGGGACTCAACAAAAGAAGTCCCATTCAAGAAAGTGGAAATACTCTCGCCATAGAGTTACCATATTGGGAACTCTACTTTGATGGCGCTTCCCGGTGCTCAAGCAAACTGACGGCACCACAACTTATACCTCCGAGCGGGCATTGTCCTGGTGACCCACAAGGAGGAATTCTGCACACTCATGTGCACTCATGAGTCGTTGACCAACAATCAAGCTGAATATGAAGCGCTGATCGTGGGACTTCAACTGGCCGTTGAAATGGGCGTTAAATGTATAAAAGTCTACGGCGACTCACAGTTGGTCATCCGTCAAGTGCTGGGGGATTACGACGTTCGAAAAAAGAACTGATCCCCTACCATGCCAAAGTAATGAAGCTCCGCGAGAGATTCTACTTGTTCGAAATCGGACATGTCCCTAGTGGGCGAAAACTCTCAAGCGGATGCGCTAGCCAAATTGGCGTCTGCTCTAAAGCTCCCTCCTGAAGGAGAACTGGCATAACCGTCCGACATAGGAGGCTGATGCCCAGTGTTCTTGAGGACGACTCAGACCCAGAAAATGCAGAGGTCAACGCCTTGGAAGAAGAGCCAGCCAAGAGAAGACTGGCGCCAGCCGATCATCCAAATAAAGAACGGTTAGCTACCCCCGGATCGGGCTGAAAGAGTCCAGCTCCTGCGGCGGGCCATGTCATATCAAATGATGGGGACCAACTGTACCGACTTGTCCATGAAAAAGACAAGTCCGTCCTCCTAAGGTGCCTCTCTCGCAAGAAGCCAAAGTCATTATGCACGAAGTCCACTCCGGACTGTGCGGGGGCCCATCAGGCGGGAGACAAATGAAAATCAACATCAAGCTAAAAGACTTCTTCTGGCCAACGTACACAGATTGCGTCAATATGTCCGCACGTGTCATCAATGCCAGGTCTTCAGTTCGGTGCCAAGAAAGCCGCCGACGAATTGCATCCAACTGCCCCACTGCCCCTATATGGCCCTTGCCGAATGGGGAATGGATGTCGTGGGACCATTCCACCATCCTCTGGCGGCCACAAGTTTATCCTGGCAACCACTGACTATTTCTCCCGATGGGCAGAAGCAATCCCTCTCCGGGAAGTCACCGGGGTTCCGTTGCAAATTTGTCAAGCAACACCTGATTTACAGGTTCGGCACCCCTCATCGGATCGTATCAGATAATGGTACGCCCTTCAAAAACAAAAGATATATGCGTTGGCGGTCAAATTCCAGATAGATTGGAGGACGTCAACGGTCTACAACCCTCAAGCCAATGGTCTGGCTGAAGCCTTCAACAAGACCCTTTGCAAGCTGCTTGCCAAGATAATCAGCAATCGCAAACGTGATTGGGGGGAGAAGATGCATGAAGCACTCTGAGCATACCGAACGATCTACAAGACCCCTACGGGGTGTTCTCCCTTCTCTCTGGTGTACGGAGCTGAAGCCATGCTCCCCATCGAAATTGAAATGTCATCCTACAGGGTACCGTCTATACCGATCTTCAGCCCGAGGCGACAAGAATTGAAAGTGTTGGAGGAATTGTCCGACCTAGAGGGCAAAAGGTTGGAAGCGTACCAACACCTCCAATCCTATCAAGCCCGTATGACTCAAGCCTACGACAAGTTAGTCAGGCCTCGTGTCTTCAAGAAAGGTGACCTCGTCATGGTCAAGCAAAGAGAAGTCATGGCAGGCAAATCAAGTGGTAAACTCCAGCCAAACGGCGCGGACCGTACGTGATCACTGGAGTCTATGAAGGTGGGGGATACACGCTGGCGACACACACTGGCGACCACCCCTTTCCACCACTAATGGCAAGCATATGAAAATGTATCATGCCCTTGAACATGAATTCCACGGGCAACCGCCCTCTAATCCCCTTATAGCCGAATCAAGCTAGGGTTGGGCATATGCACCCACTTCAAAAAAAAAAGAAGGGCAAAAAAAGCCTAAAGTCCGGTTGGGGTGAAAACTCACAAGAGTGCCCCAAGCAAAAAATAGATAACCCCTCAACGTGGAAGCCCATAAAAGGCACGTTGGAAAAAAAGCCAAAGGGGGCCAGACTTGGTGAAAACCCGAAAGGGTACCAGGTTTGGTAAAAAAAAAAAAAAAAAAGAGAAAGGAATTCTCTCCTTTATGAATCATGTTCTCCTTCTTGTGTCAGCAACCATCATGGTCGACCAGGTCAAATCCTTAGCCAATAAACCCAAAAAGGTCGGCTAAAAAACTCCTTGGTCAGCAAACCATCATGGTCGACGAGGTCAAACTCTTCTTGGTCAGCAAACCATTGTGGTCGACCGAGTTAAACCCTTAGCCAATAAACCCCAAAGAGGTCGGCTAAAACTCCTTCTTGGTCAGCAAACCATTGCGGTCGACCGAGTCAAACCCTTAGCCAATAAACTCCAAAGAGGTCGACTAAAACTCCTTCTTGGTCAGCAAACCATCATGGTCGACCGAGTCAAACCTTAGCCAATAAACCCCAAAGAGGTCGGCTAAAACTCCTTCTTGGTCAGCAAACCATCTCGGTCGACCAAGTTAAATTCCTTAGCCAATAAACCCCAAAAAGGTCGGCTAAAACTCCTCTTGGTCAGCAAACCATTGTGGTCGACCGAGTCAAACCTTAGCCAATAAACCCCAAATAGGTCGGCTAAGCAATGCCCCCTCAGCCAGTACACCTCCATGGTAGGCTGTGCCGTCTTTGGCCCACTAATCATAATGATGGGCTAAAGCCAACGGTGAATCCCTAGCCAAGGTTCTGCGACCTCGCTTCAGACTCCAAGTTCCAAAAAAAGGGAGGGACTAAAAATAGAGATGTCACGGCGGACTGGTCACTCCCCAAAAGGAGTGCCCGAGGGTAAAAATGTCCTAAATCCAGCTGAGGTGGAAACCCGAAAGGCGCCTCAGGCAAAAATGGATGACCCCTCAACGTGAAAACCCGAAGGCGGCGTTGGAAAAAGCTAGAGGGGGCTAGCTTCTGTGAAAACCCGAAAGGGCGCAGGAGCCAGTAATGTCAAAAAAAAAAAAAAATCATCAATCAATCAATCAAATCATTACTTATCAAGGCATGTTTCGCGCAGCCAGTAATAAAATGCTAGGCTGTGCCCCTATTCTGCTTGGTAGGTAAACTGAAATGGGATCAAGTCATTTTCTTTTGACCAATAAACCTCTGTGGTCGGTCAAATCTTAAACCTTAGCCAGCAAACCCCAAGAAGGTAGGCTATCCCCTTTGACCAATAAACCTCTGTGGTCGGTCAAATCTTAAACCTTAGCCAGCAAACCCAAGAAGGTAGGCTAATCCCTTTGACCAATAAACCCCTGTGGTCGGTCAAACCTAAACCCTTATCCAGTAAACCCAAGAAGGTAGGCTATCCTTTGACCACCAAACCTCTGTGTCGGTCAAACCTAACCCTTAGCCAGCAAACCCAAGAAGGTAGGCTATCCCCTTTGACCAGCAAACCTCCGTGGTCGGTCAAACCTAAAACCTTAGCCATAAAACCCAAGAAGGTCGGCTATCCCCCTCCTGACCAACAAAACCGCCGTGGTCGGTCAAGTCAAACTCTTTAGCCAGCAAACCGGAGTGGTAGGCTAACCGAAATTTCTTTAGCCAGCAAACCGCAATGGTAGGCTAAATCCAAATGGCAGATCCTGATCAATTGCCCCAGGGTCCGGCCCCGGCCCTAAAACAAAAAAAAGAAAGAAAAGAAAAGGGACTAAAATAGAGATGTCCCGACGGACTTGATCATCCTCCAAAAAAGAGATGTTCAAGGGCAAAAAGGCCTCAAACCGGCTGAGGTGAAACCCGAAAGGGCGCCTCAGGCAAAAATGGTACCCCGCGGTGTGAAAACCCGAAAGGGCGCACCGAAAAAGTTAGAGGGGGCCATCCCCGGTGAAAACCCGAAAGGGCGCTGAGATGGTATGTGAAAAAAAAAATGAAAATGAAAAATGAATGAAAGGAAAATGAAAGAATGCAATGAAACCGACCCTCTGAGGGGAAGGAAGTGTCGGTCGAGCTAACGGATCACACCCGTCGACGACTTGAAATATGAAGCGGTTGTTGAGCCAAGCCCAAAGAGGCCAGCCTCGGGGCCGAACCCTTGAATCAGATCTTGAGGAATGCCAGAAATGCAAGATTCAAGGAGCGGATAACAAGCGGAAGTCTGAGAAAAGCCAATAAGACAAATCTCATAAAGGGAAAATATCAAGTCAGGGCGAGAAGCAAAGCCAGAAAAGGCAAACCTTGTCGACTAAATATCAAGTCGGGTCGCTGGACAAAGCCTCAAAAGGGCCAGACCCAGCACCCGAAATGTTGCATCAGATCTTGAAGAATGCCACAAACGCAAAACTCAAGAGCAGCATGCCAAACGAAATCCTGAGAGAAAGCCAGAAGGCAAGTCTCAAGAGCAAAGGCGAGGAGCAAAGTCAAAAAGATAAGCCTCTTCAACCAAATGATAAGCCACTGAGCGAAGCCAAAAAGCAGGCTCAGCACCCGGGCTCCGACCCAACCTTAAGCAGAGTCAGGAAGACGAGTCTCAGAAGAAGCTCAAATCAAGCCGTTGAGCAAAGTCTCGAAGACAAGTCTCACCCATCGAATCTCCAACCAAATCAAAATCTCGAGCAAACCAAAAGGGCGAGTCTCGGAAGAAGGATGCTGAAATCATATTCCTGAGTAAAGTCAAAAGACAAGACTCGGATGAAGAAAGCCGAAATAGGCTCCGAACAAAGCTGGAGCAGCTCTTCAATAAAAACTCACCCGTAGAGTTGACCTGGTGAGCGGGTCCTGTTACTTCCGTGAAGTGATGTGCGCTCTCTAAGTCCTCTCGTGGGAACTCTTGAGTTGGAAAGATCTAAAAAAAAATATGCAAACAATAGAAACTATCGCTCAGCGCGAGAAGCCTAGCAGTTTATTCGCCGGCCCAAACGGCAACGCAAATCGTTGTTCAAGTAGTTTTGGCGACGCTGCACAAATATCGGAGCGCGTTGCTGTGTTCTCACCCCAACTCCCCCAAGTCATTAAGACCAGGGTAGAGTTTGAAAAATCGCACGGAACATCCGCCTTCGTCTTCGTCTCTGACGGATATCCCGTGGGGGGCATTTGTTGAATCCGAAAAATATCGGGATTTAAGCAAACCCCGAGCAGCAAATTCGCCCGAGAAGCCACAAAAAAATCTGGGAATAAACCACGGCCTCCCCACTCGAACACCTGAGATAAACAGATTCGAGTCCGCGTGTCAACCTGGAACAACCTGAAGTATGACGTTCAAAAGTCCCGTCAACAGTGAAAAAAACAAACCCCGGGCAACAACACCAAGCCATACACCCACGTGCGAGAGCTTAAAGAAAAAGGCCGCACGCTCATCGCCCACGCTCGCGTGGTCTGTTTGGCCCCCGGAGCTCTGAGCTCTGGTCAGCGAGTGTTGGGGAGGAAGTCTCTGGCTGCCTTTGGTGTTCTGTCCGCCGCGTTCGGGCCTTCCTGTGCCTCGTCCGTGCGAAGTCACCACAGGTTGTTACATGACTCCCGACGTCTTCATTTAAGTCCTCTGTTGTCAATGAAAACGACACACGTAGAGGCAATGTTGTCCGATAGCGGAACAAATACCCTGTCGTCGACTCAAAAGAGATGATTGGTCTATAAATGTCCGGCGGAGGCACAAACACCCCGCTGCGAGCATTAAAGACCCGACACGTTTGTGAACGCCCGATGGAGGCACAAACACCCCGTTGTGAGCGCAAATGTAAACTTTACATCCTGTAAATGTCGAACGGAGGCACAACATACTCGTTACGAACATCAATGTAATCCCCATGCTGTGTGATGTCCGACGGAAGCACAAACACCCCATCGTCGACACCCATGTATATGACATGCTGTATGAACGCCCAATGGATGTACAAAAACCTCATTCAAGGCGCAAATGTAAATGTCATAAATATAAATGACATGAGCATGCTTGAATGAAATTGTGGAATTTACTTGTCATCTGTTTCCTTTAAATTTCGGCTATGGTCTTTTAGCAAACATTACGCATCGAAGGTATTCGAGTTTTGCACTCGATTAAATTGAAACATCGACTTCGGTCGGTGGGGAACGGTCCAGTACACGACCACTCCAATCGCTCTGAAAATACGAGCGCGCGCGCGGAAAATAATAAATGAAATGAAATTCGGGGTATCAGGTTCGCACCCATACTCCTCGTAAAATAAATCTGTCTGTTTCTCGAAACAGTCTGGCACGCCAGCAGAAGCGAAGACATGGACGGAACCCTCCGGGACGAAATTCATTTCAAAATTAAAGAAAAAAAAAACAAAAGAAATTCCGCGTTCCAACATCCTTTAACCCTTTACCTTTAATAAAATTGGAAGTCCAATGTACAATTACTTCAGAAAAGTAACCAGCTTGTAATAGTCATTTATTATTCAGGAAATAAATGAAAGTTTCTATTTAGGGACAATTTCCATTTATTGAACACAATAAGTAAACAGGATTATGGTGAGTCATGCAACAGAAAAAATTGGTATTTGTCACGTCTCTTTATGTTGCATCACCTCATCAAGTGGCTTTTCGAATTGCAGATTCACACTTTCAGCATGTGCACGCATTACAGGGACTCGTATGCAAGTGGCTGTCACCTTGACATCCGGGTCATTCTGCAGCAAATAGGCAAGTAATACCATCATCAACTATTTCAATCAACATAGACATGGGTCGAGCTCTAAGAATCTACCCAGATTTTTCTTGTTTCCTTGACTAGTTTCATTTCTTCTTCATTGTAACCATTTGGCTGGACTGGTGCATTGTGTGAAAAGAGATTGAAGGCATACTGAAAGATAAAAGAGAAAAAGGTCAAGTCTCTTGATATAGATAGGACGTTATCCAGTAAACGTATGTTATACTGTCAGATAAAAATAAAAATAAAGAAACAAACCAAACCTGTTGCTTAAATATTTGACAAGTAGGTTGCCTGCCATCCAGAACCTATTAATACATAGTAAATCATCGTGAACCTCCTTATTGCATCCATTTAGCTCTGCAAATTGTTGCATGGGCAGAAAAGGGCAATATAATGTGAAAATGCAGCTAAAAGAGAAGTGGAAGAAAACCTCACGAGTCTGTAACTCAAGCTCTTCCATTGCTGCTGCACCAGCTCCACTAGCGGCCTGATATGTACTGACTACCATTCTTTTCACCTAGAGCGTTCATCAATCGGAAGAGAAGTATCAGGAACACACTCCGTTCATAGCATATCAGTCATGTGAAATTCGCCAAAAAGTCTGGCGGAAAGAACTGACTAAGGCAGATGAATCTTTCCACAAAACTAGATGAAAGGCAACAGTAGCATCCCGACCTTTCCATGAGTCGTTTCCTCTACGGCATAATCCGTTTGTGAACAATTGTTCATCACATCTCTTTTGGTGCCCCGTAATCCCACCAGCGGCTAATTCTAACCCCATAATCTCTAAAAATGGTATGGAATCTTCCTCATTGCTCATCCGAATTACCAGGCGATCGGTTCAATCTGCTAGCAAGTGATGGTTCGCGTGCCAGCTTTCTGATTACGGAAGAATCACGCATCTCTTTTAGTCTATGTTTTCTTAACCAAATTTGTATACCTTAGCTTGGCGGTGGAGGGGGGTCGCGGCCATGAGACAGATGATGGTGGAGCAGTTGGGGTTCGCGATGAGCGCTCCCTTGCCGGATCCCAGCCTGATGTGCGCCATTGCCTCCGGGTTTACCTCCGGGATGACGAGCGGCACGTCGGGATCCATCCGGAACGCCGAGCTGTTGTCGACCACGACGCAACCCCGCGCAGCCGCCGCCGGGCCGAAGGCCTTGCTGATGGACCCCCCGGCGCTGAAGAGGGCGATGTCCACCCCGTCGAAGCTGTCCTCCCGGAGCTCCTCCACCGTGTACTCGTTTCCTTCGAAGGCGACCTTCCTCCCCGTGGACCGCTTGCTGGCGAGCATCCGGATGCTACGATAGGGGAAGTCGCGGTCCGAAATCACCCGGAGGAACTCTTGCCCGACTGCCCCGGTGACGCCCACCACGGCCAGCGACGGGCCGTCCTCCCTCAGGGCCATCCGCACGGCGAGGCGATGGGGCCTCCCGCGGAGGCGGCGGCCATTCGCGCCGCCGGCCCCGGTGAAGGAGGGGAGGAAGGGGGAGGCGAGGCGGTGGGCGGAGGCGGCAGCCTGCATTGGAGGGATGGGATGTCCTGGGCTTCCGCCCGCCGTCGGGAGGTGGATGTGGGTGGGAAGAGGGAAGAAAGGGTTTTGTTGGGTCTCTTCGTTTTGAGTAATACATCGGCGAGCACATGTAATGAGTGGTTGCCAAGTGAATTAGGACAGGGTGAGGTGGCAATTTTTTTTAGAGATGTCTCTTATAGTGTGGCGGAATGTCTCGGTCAAATCCGTTAAATTAATAACGTACTTGATCCGAGTCTGCCTCCCGCGAACGGGTCGATGCCTCGCAAGGGATACCAAACCACAGTATGTGTAAACACAAAGGAACACACAATATTTTATATATATTTCACAAGTTACATAGCCAAATTTCCACAAAACTAAAAAGAAGTACAAGAGCCTGAGGCATACCCCGAGGTACAACTGAGGAAAATAAACAAACTAACTACACTACACTGCTGGAGCTGCTACTACACAGCTGGAGGTACCGACCCTACACCGCTACGACGCGACTCCGAACTAGACGACGGTCGTGAAACGTCCTCCTCGCTCTCACCTGTGGGGGTAGAGGTGAGCCTCAATAGTCACTGGCTCAGTAGGAAACTCCCCCAAAATCGAGCAAACCAAAAACCACAGGTACAAAGCAATAAACTGTACCAACAATTTATAAAACAGCTAAACAGGATATAAAAGCTATAAAAGTACTCACCGTCTGCGACTACGAGAAACAACTTTAATAATTAAATGGCAAACCAGTACAGATGTACAAGCTAAAGTAGAGACAACCAACACGAGCCACGTGAACTGGTTCGCGACACCAGAAACTGACTCGGACAAGCTAACACAGGTCTACCTCTCAGTCTCGCAGCCACGGACGAAAGGTCCAACTGCCGCTCCACGTGAAAAGGTCAAGCAACTGTGGAGACCAACTAAACACCACCACCTACGGACCACACGGTCACAGGCCCATGCCTGGCACCTCTAAAGATCCTGGCCCTGAACTCTCTAGAGTGAGGCACTGGAAAAGGACTAACTGGGGTCCAGTACGTCTACTGGTGTTCGTACCCCCAACTACGAGCGCGCTACAAGTGACTAAAGACAAACACAAGTGTCACTGTCCTACTGTCGTCTTTCCCTCAGCCGGACGTACAACTCAAACACAGGAGTGAGGGTGTCCAGATCAGACGACACAGACCTCGACGGTACAACACAAGTACCGGGACAAAGCCCCGAGCTAACAGCCTGGCTCACAAAGAACCTGGGGCACCCAACTGGAGAGGTAACCACGGTAGGCGTCGTACTACTCGCCACGTACACAAAACCACGTGCACGTCACACACAAACCACGTGAAACCTCACGTAAACCTCAAGTAACAACGGTCCACTACACGTGAACCCAACTGGACTCGCGTGAACAACACGCAGCCACGAAAGTAAGTATCTAACTGCATACCTTGTATGCTAAACACGGGAACTATGTGCACTCAGTGCACCATAGGTGCCATCGCACCATTCATTATCGACAAATACCTCAAGCAGACTTTTCTGCCTATATACAAGTAGGCGGCCACATCGACTGCCGCTTACAGGAAGTAGACGGCAATGGATCTGCCCGTCTATATCCTGGCTGATGAACTTGGCGACAGTCGATGTTGACGCCAAGCTCTTCAGCCACTACTCCTGCAGAAACCCTAAATCGATTCTACAGGTTTTACAACCATCAAAACAACAAGAAAACCCGAGGAAACCACTTTCCAAGCTAAACATGCATCATTTAAGATTTAAACTACATGAATTAACCATTACATTCCATCAAACCACCCTTAGAACCCCGCATGAATACCATGACCCGAAATTGCCATTTTCATGCAGTTTCATGCTTTCTATTTATTTTATTACACCCTATAGGTACTACAAGGGTCATTCCCTACCTCAGAACACACTAAAACTTCCCGCAATCTCCCGGTTCACACCGAACCCTCCGCGAGCTCCCACGGGAATTGCACCGTGCCACGGCGTTTCCTCGCGCGATTTGGCAACGCCACACGTCCCACGATCCTCCAAGCACCCTTCAGTACCTGTTGGAAGCTTTAGGAATACTGGGACAAGAAGCTGGGGCAAGGGAGAATGAGAACAGGGTAGGAAACCTGCCCTCGGGTGACCCTATAACCTGCAGAATTCTCAGGTTGGTGTCAACCCCTCTGCCGCCAAGAACAACCGCCACCCTAAACGTCCACATCCAATGCCGCCAAGATCATGCAGTCAACGGCCACTTACCTGGACGCCAACAAGTCAACGGCCACCCCTGGCCGCCAACTCCAACTCAGCTGCAGCAGGTCCTATTTCATTTCAGGACCAAACCTGCACCTCACCTGAACAAACCACACATCCACACCATATATTCCACACAACCAACTCACATTGGCCTCACAACGGCCATCACAACCACAACACGCATGATCCGCATGGATCCGAAAAGCACTCGACGTTACATACAGTCTCAAAGAGAAAGACATCATTGCCCTTATCTTCCTTTCCCGCCTTTGTCACCGAACTGTCATCTCCCCCACTCCGCTCCTTCTCCAACACGAATGCCTTCTCCAGTGCGAAGTGTCTACCTTTCTTTCTCCTGTGCGGAGGCGAACGACAAGTGCGCAAACGGACGACTCTTTCGTTTCTCACTTGTGCAGAGAGTAATGACGAACGCGCAGATAGGCGAGTCAAACCACACAGACGGGTGAGTCGGACTTGCATAGTCACTCAACCTCTCTCCCACTCGATCAACTTCATTATTGTGGTTTAAATCTCTCAGTCACCCCACCTCTCTCCCACAGGCAACAACGCATTTACTCCGCTCCCTCGTTAGTAGGTCTTACTATTGGGCGACTACTTTAACTACTGCTACAGATTTTGCAGCTCATGAGAAGGCTTGTAGAAGCTTCTGCTAGTAGAAGGCAGGAGTGAGTTGAATGATTTGCCAGCTGGTTTTCACACTTGGTGTCTCCTCTTGTTCAAACTTCGGCTTCTGTATATGCTTTAGAGGTTGTTTCCATTTGAAACTATCCGTTAGAGATCTAGCCGTTTGAGGAGTGGTCTTTGATTCTTTGGGTGCAGATGAGATTTTGATTATCCATTAGTTCTTCAACTTTTTAGCTTTCCAACGGCTTCAGACCATGCTTGTAGTTTCTCAGCTTAGAGGTTAGCTTCTAATTAATGTTCTGTGAAAGCTCCATGTTGAAAACATGCCTAATAAATGTTCTGCAAGAAGGAAAAGACAAAGAAAAGATACCTCCATACTTTTCTGAGGTAGGTGAGTCAGAGATATATGTAAAGTATGGAAACCTCAAACAGACACAAGTTCAGTGCAAAATAAATACAGACAGACAGTTGCATCAGAAGGTACGGTGAGGTTCTGACAGTGGTAGGTGAGCCTCTGTCAGATACCCCATGCGTCTGATGGCATTAACTGCAAGACATCTGCTGAACGAAAAGGAAACCTGAACTTTTATTATAAAGCAAGAAACTAATTTGAATAAATATTTCAGACATTTTTATAGATAATTTTTTGTGGTTGTTAGTATAATATATCCTATCTGTCATAATACATTAAATAATGATAACAAAACAAGGTAGTATTCTGAATGATAAATAGGTATTATGTGTTCTATAGAAGATATCATTAAGCAAATGTAATACCAAAATCAATATTTCATGAAACTATAAAATAGTATTTGCATGGAAAAAGTTGAAGTACAAAAGTTGTAAGGGAAGTCGGAGACAAAAAGAGATGTAATTCGACTCTCTGGAGTCGGAGTCTAAGACATGAGAAATAGATTAAAATTCGACTCTACAGAAGTCCCAGAGAGAATAAAATTCAACTTCATAAAGTCAGAGTGAACTCTTCGACTTTCTGGAGTTGGATATCAACGCAGATATTTCAACTTCCTGGAGTCGGAGAGTAGACTTCGACTTTCTGGAGTCGGAGAGCATACTTCGACTTTTGAAAGTTGGAGTGAGGACTTCAAATACTCAGTTCATAATTCGATATCCTACTTCGACTTCTCAAAGTCGGAGTCTAGGATTTGACTTCTCAGGAGATGGAGCATCGATTTCCAAAGTCCAGATACTTCGATTTTTCAAAGTCGGAGTCCACAGTCGAAGACAGTATGATACATAGAGTATTCTGTGGACTTAGAAAATTTTCAAGATGGTGTTAATGCAGTATTGTTCAAAATATGTTCTCTGTGATATGTTGCAGTAGATTTGATTGTAAGAAAGTCTTTTAAAAAGGTTTTGTCATAGAAAAATCACCATGTTAAAATAATTTAAAGTCTTAAATAATTTTCTTAGGGGATAGTTGCTCAATATGAAGGACGAAGACTTGAGCTAAAACAATGATAAAATAAATGACAACAATATCGGGAAATATAGAGAAGCATACCTGTCGAGCCTTTATAGAAATGAGATAAAGGCCAATACATGAGTGCGCTTTGCTTATCTCGAGAAGCTACTTCCTTGATCAACCAGCATACATCGTTGATCTTGTGGCAGTCCTCAACGAGAGCGGCCAAGTCTCCATGCCCGGTGGATGATAAGAAATAATAAAGTCCGAGATGGTCCATGCCCCACCCATCAGCATAATGGAAGGCAGCATGCAGGTCGTGATCTAGAATCACTTCATGATCTGACTCAATGGTTAGATTATACATCTGGAGGAAAACAAAAAGCTAGGAAGTGTACTTGTAGTACGCACGACTCCGCTCTGCCTGTGTTAAGAAGACCCTGCATGGGAAAGCCGCATATACTTCACTGCTTGCTAAAATGACGGCTGGATGACTTTCCTCAATAGGCCAGGGTTGAGCCAGAGTCAACTGTTTAGAACTGATGTTGCTAAGATGTTGAAGAGTTGCCGAAAAATGGTCTGCCACAACTTTGGGCATAACTAGAGCTGGAGGAGGTTTCTGCTTCTTGGCAAACAATCTGGCATCCAAATATTGGTTCACAGCCTTCTGGTCATGCGATTTCAATCGCAGCAAATGTTCCTTATCGATGTCCAAAGAGGGAATTGGCTGCAACCGCAAAATCTTTCGCTCCCCGTGTCACTTCTGACTATGTCAAGTGGTGGAACGCCCACACTGGCTTCTACTGCAGTCGAGCTTGCAGGCCCAATAGAAGCTAGTGCGGGCGTTCCACCACTTGACATAGTCAAAAGTGACACGGGGAGTGCGCCTGGGCATGGGTACCCTGAAGATAGATAGATCATGGTGGTGGAAGAAATCCCACCAAATCTGGGTTTGGATTACAGTCTGTGACCCCGCTATAGCTCGGCTCGACAAATTAAACTGAGCGGAGGAGGGAAGAATGTGCTGGTTGTATCCAAAATTACGACCAAATTGAAATGGGTAGACCGATTCTAGATAAATAGTGCTACCCCTTTGAAAAGTCAGCACACTAGGCCGAATAGATAAAGCCCACTCCCTAAGCTCCAGCTCTAACAATGATTTAATTAATCTCTAGTTGCTAATGGGGTGCACATACTCTTCAGCCATATCATCTCTGCATTCCTGGTACCGGTTAGCTAGTGGGCTAGAGTGACTTGCCAGATTCCAAAAATGGATGGTCCCCAGAGAATCAGTCAGAATGTCAGTCAACTTCCCCCTTACGTCAAAAAGCTGCGAAGAGGCGGAAGGAGGCTCCGCACTTGCAAATTCCAGCATCCTTGGGAACAACAAAGGAGATTGAAGAGACTGTGGAGTGAATTCTGGGAATAGACTGCAGGCCCAAGTGCTAAAGAAGTGCCATGGACGGATAACACGATGATGTCAGGGGACCGGGTGGCGATGCCGTTCCCCAAGACTCAGGTAAATCAAACATAGAGCAGCCAGGCATAAAGACAACTTCACACCCCACGTCATCTGACAAGCATGGTATATGGCTTCGGAACGAATAACGGTGGCATCACCCACAGGCAGGGCGAAAGAGCATAACCAATATGCTAGATATGCAGCGCAATGAGTATATGGATCTGTGTTAGTTGGGTTTGGCCCTGCCCTGTGGCCCTTGAAAATAGACTTGGGGAGAGTGACTCTCTGTCAACTCCTCTTCCTGGTCTTGCCAACGAGTCTAGCACAAGGAAAATCTTTGCATCTCTACTATGTGGAGAAGAAATAGGTCAGCCACATATGGACCCGAACTTTCTTTTTTTCTGTTGTCTCTTGGATCTGAGAAAGGATGAGGTGCATGTACACCTTCATGAGATATATGTACGAGGACCCCAGATTGTACTGACCTTCACCATCAGTTTCATCTTTTAGCAAATCATTAAGGCACACCTCTTCATAGGGCTCTCCGTTAAGAGGCTGCCGCGTCAACTAATGCAGGCTCCATAGGTCAAGTGAGGTCTCTCCCTCAGCGGTATAAAAAGTGTTGAATTCCGGAACAAAAACCTTCGTTAAACCACAACAAAGACCTCGGGATAGAGGGTACCAATATCTGGCTGCGTATACGCTGTGATACACCCTGGCAATCATGAGAATGGGTGCATACTGTTGTAGCACAAACTCTGCAGCCTCAACAGCAAAGTGACGAAAGCTTTGTGCATCTGTTGCCCATAAGTCTCCAAACCAGCCAATTGCCAGTTGGTACTTGAATCTAATTGCCAAGCAGTCCAATATAAAAGGCTCATCTCGATAGCCCCATTTCAAAGGACACAAAAATAATCCGAAGGTCGAACGTTCCCTGTTGACATGGCCAGGAGAGTTGTCCCACCTTGTAGGGGTAAAAGTAGGAGTGCGAGTGAGCTTGTCATCCTCCGGTGTCAAATCTTCCAACCCTAAGATAGGAGCCCATTGTCGAGGCTCGCCAAGATGGTACGTGGGTTCTGATCGGGGAATACAACTGACCAAACTGTCCCGCTCCAAAAGCACTGCCCTCTTCATTTGCCGCACTAAGAAGAGATCTCTTCTGCCATCTAGGGCATAAGACTAAAGGAACTCCATGAGATGTCGATCCTTCGGATAATCAACCCGATAGTCTTTGCCAGGTGCAGAAAAGATAGGGGTTGACTCGAATACAATCTAGTCGCATCCATAGTATCTGTCTCCAAATCTAACGAGTCAGCCAGAATAGCAATTCTGTCATGGTGTCTCTCCAATCTGGGGAAGTCCTCCCAGGAGACCAATGGTGCTTGGCTGGAAGTGCTCTTTCCCCTACTGCCTGCTGTAGCTGAGGGGGAAGAAGAAGAAAGCTGGCTAGCCATGACCTCTGTAGAAAAAGAGAAAAATATGTCAATATGAAATCAGAGCAATTGAAAATGAGACAGCTCAAAAGAAATTTTGGCAACATCTCCCCTTGCCTAGTCGACTGGGGGGGGGGGGGGTGCTGCGGGAACTCATCCACGCGCTAAGGTGAGATGGCCCCAAACACGAGATGCAAAGCATGTCAAATGGCTCTCCGGGAACCGCCAAAGCCCCAAGGACTAGCCTACAAGGGGAAGCGACCCAGTGCCTGGCTTAGGTCAAAAGACCCGCCATATGAGACAACAATACATTAAAAAAAATGATGATGATGAGGCCAAATCAATGTGCTACAGGAGCCTCGCAGACTCAGTGGTGTCAGGCCTCATTGGGCAGTCCCCAAGCCCCTCGGGCCGATTGTCAACAGCCCCACAAGTGCATTAAGGCCCCACTGGATCAAGGGTCCACCGACCCATGCCTTCCACTGGCATATAGAGTCATCAAGCCACCTCACTGCTATTCCCCTGAAAGTTAAACCCCAAAATACAAAGCAAAGAAGGGGGAGGGTCTATGAGGCCCGCGGGTTGTGACAATGGCCCTCTGTCCCTGACCTTTTATTGTGCCATGCCACTGCAAACAAACCAGAAAATTCACCTCACTATGCACTCCTCCAATACTTTCATACACGACTGAGAGTTTACAAGGAGAACAAAAACTTGAAAAAGGGGAGGGGGTCTTCCTCAAGTCCACCACAAATGCTCGAGTTGCCCACCATGGGCGCCCCGATAGCACCCTCGATTACTATCACCTCAGCGGTGTCACCTCTGGCACCGCAGTCACTAGGGCTGTAAACGGATCCGGATAATATCCGGATCCGATTCGTATTTGTATCCGATTAAGTATATCCGTATCCGTTTAAAAGATATCCGACGGAGCGGATTTGGATACGGATATTATCCGAATAATAAACGGAGCGGACGCGGAAACAGGAGATTCGCTCCGTTTAAGATACGATCCGAAACTGAATTAGTTATGGCCATTGGATCTTAAATCTAATGGCTCATATTTAATATATAAATATTATATATATCTACAACTAAAAATTAAAACCCTACCTCCTCCCTCCCCCTTCCGGTGCGGCGCCCCCCCACCTGGTCTCTCTCTCTCTCTCTCTCTCATCTCTCTCTCTCTCTCCATCTCTCTCTATCTCCTCTCTCTCTCTCTCTCCCTCTCTCTCTCTCTCTCTCTCCCTCTCTCTCCCCTCCGCGACACCCC
Organism: Colocasia esculenta; assembly: GCA_014218235.1. Classification (NCBI taxonomy): domain Eukaryota; kingdom Viridiplantae; phylum Streptophyta; class Magnoliopsida; order Alismatales; family Araceae; genus Colocasia; species Colocasia esculenta. Next base: position 102,253,131 of record CM024762.1, read on the forward strand.
CCCCATCTGCCCCCGCCGGCGCCCCCCCCCCCCCCCCCCCCCCCGCAGCACCCCTCCCGGCTCCCCTCAGTCCTCCCTCCCTCCCTCTGTACCTTCTTCCCTCTGGACCTCCCTCCCGCCCCCCTTCCGGCGCCCCCCCCACCTGGCCGCTCTCTCTCTCTCTCTCTCTCTCTCTTTCCCCCCTCCCGGCGGCCCCTCCCCCCATCTGACCCCGCCCCCCCTCCGACGGCACCCTCCCCACCCTTCCGGCGGCCCCCCCCACCTGGCCTCTCTCTCTCTCTTTCCCCCCCTTCCGGCGCCCCCCCCATCTGGCCTCTCTCTCTCTCTCTTTTTCCCCCCTCTGACGACACCCCCCCCCCCCATCTGCCCCCGCCGCCCCCCCCCCATCCGACGGCACCCCTCCCCCTCTGTCCTCCCTCCCTCTGTACCTCCCTCCCTCCCCCCTTCCGGCGCCCCCCCCACCTGTCTCTCTCTCTCTCTCTCTCTCTCTCTCTCTCTCTCTCTCTCTCTCTCTCTCTCTCTCTCTCTCTCTCTCTCTCTCTCTCTCTCTCTCTCCTCTCTCTCCTCCACGACACCCCTCTGGTTTTCATATTTCGAACCGGATAATATCCGGATCCGCTCCGAATCCGATCATTATCCGACTAAGATATTTGCTCCGATCCAAATTTTTTCGGAGCGGATACGGATTATCGATTAATATTCGGAGTAGACACGGAAAAACCCATATCCGCTCCGTTTACAGCCCTAGCAGTCACCAACCATTGTAATCACCTCCCACTGCCGACCCAGAGTGCCTCACCACAGTAGTGCACAGTGTTGCCCAGCTAGCAAGCCCAGAGGGGGGGTGAATGGGATTCTTTAAAATTTGATTGTCTAAACTTGTCAACAAAAATGTTTAAACAATACACTGCGTTTGGCGGTTAGTGTTAATCGTAGAAACAATAATAGACACACAGAAAGCAAACACACTGCACAAGGATTTTTATCCTGGTTCGGATCTCCTCTCCACGGGAGTCCTATGTCTAGTCTCTGAGAAACACCTCAGGATTTCACTACCCAAGGGTACAATCCCCCTCAAGGACACTTACACATCCAGCCACAGCTGGCCTTCTCTTCTCAATCAGAAGAGGTACAATACACCCTGAACCTCAGGTCTTCCTTCTATACGAAGGGAACACAAACATCTATCAACCACAGGTCCTCTCTTCACCCTAGAAGAGGAACAACACAAAAAGTGTTGAAGAGAAGGACAAGCCCCTAGACCAAGCTAATAGAACAGTGCTTGATCTGAAGCAAGAACTGAGAGGAAGAGATCTACAAAGAGGAACTCTCTCAGTACACAAATGCTCTCTAAAGGATTTACACTAGATGCAAAGAGCTAAGAGCTTAAACAATGCTCGTCAAATTCCTCGATGAAGGCTTGAAAAGAAAAAGAAGCTTTCGTATTCCTCTTGTTGTTTTTTTTTTTTGGAGTCCTCAGTCTTCAATATATATCTTCTTTTTGAAAACTAGATGTTGAAGTATCCGTTGTCTCTAAGCTCTGATGTACGTTAGACTGAATGGTCTTGTAGAGCTTCTAGTCAACGGTCCATGCATGCAAAGAGAAGATCCTTCTCGATATCCTTTATCTTTCATTTTGTCCAACGTTGTAAATGGTTGTTGTGACGGCCCTCATTATACCGGTACGGTCATACCGACCCACGTCGATATAGCGAGAGTCCTCACAGTGGGACATTTACCCAACGATACAAACAGCTGAGATACACGCGAATATCAATAACAGAGTAGCGGAAGTAAAAGAGAACTGTCTCCAATCATTCATCATCCACATTAAACATACATGCAGTTTACAATTTGCAAAAAGGAACTAAAATTCACATGATTTAATTTGCTGAAATAGAAATACAAAATGTCCACATATTACATTATTTCATGATAAGCCTAATACAATGTTCAAGTACATACGACGAAGTACACAATCATAAAGAAGCTCCAAGTAACTAGTCTCCGCGCTCGGAGTCCGTCTCCACCGTCTCCTCCAACGGTGTCGTGTCACCAACTACACCTGTACGCCGAAGCAAGGAGTGAGTCCAGGGACTCAGCAAGTAACACTACGCATGATATACACGTACAAGTCCTAGTGGTTTCTACATGCACATACAATTAGCAACACATAGCATGCTAGTCCAATTAAGTTTTCAACCTATCATGACGGTTCTACAATTTTAACATAACGCATGCTCTCAGATTTCAAAAATATAACATTCACCTACCACATGGTCTCTAATCCATTCACTTATGAACTTTAACCTTAAAGAACCAAACAGTGAGAGTTATCAACATGGACAATTTACACACATGAACGGGGAACATAGTTAGCATGGATTCCACTGTTCTTAAGTACATACATAACTTTTTAACATGCTTTAGGTTGCTGATTTCACATGGTTCAAAGACTATAAACCTACACATGAAGCTACAATGTGGCTTAGAACATAACATATGAACAATCAATCACGCCATCTTGCACACATATTCATTTGTTGTCCCTATCATGGGTTCTAAACACTTTGCACACATAAACACAAGAAGGATAACATGCATTTTCTGAATTCACATGGTTTCAATTTAGCCTCACATGGTTTCAATAACACATTGCACATCTAGATTTTCACATTTTCTTTTTCACAATTTCCTCTTTTCACATGGTTACACTTTACACATACACATTCACATGTCACTTACACAATTACACATGGTCACATACACTTTACACATTACACTTTACACATATTTTAGTGCCGTGACACATAGTCCAAACCGCCAAAGAAGGACACATTCACATCACATAACACATAGGCACCATCTAGGCAATGCAATGGTGACTCTTGGACTGCGCAGACCGGGAGAACAAGTCTCCACCCTAACCAGTGGTACTTGTCCACCTCCAGGATTTCCCCCTAATGCCTTAGGGTCACTTAACACAATGAACTTTCTCAGGGGGACTTTTCCCTGATACAGCTCCACTGCCTTCTCGGAAGCAGTATCACATTGGCACAGTTTACACTTTTACACATTTAACGTTTTACACATGGTTTTACGCTTGGCACTCTTCATTTCATTCACACTTTCTTACTCACATGAACACCTCTGTTTTCCTAACATGGTACTACAGAGTTTTCAAGTTTCAACATGTAGTAAACACACCATTCATGCTGGTTTAAACAAAATAAAATCACTTACTATCATATTACGAATTATTCACAATTCACTTGAAAACACATAACTTTTTATTTACTGTGTTCCAAATAACTTGAAATTTTAACCACATGCTGTTTTCAGGTTCAAAATCATACCCTCAATTTTTCAGATTTTTCTGAGCTAAATAGGATTTACAGAAAATCAAACACCTAATTAGCATATTATTCGCAACTTATACTAACATGGGTCTAACACATTTGAAATTTACCCCTTACTGTTTTTGCACAGAAAACACAAATGCATGATTTCAGAATACAACATCATCCTAATTCATACATCTATAAATCCGTTACCACAACCATTTCTTCATGCTTTCATTTTACCGAATCGAACTTTCTAGCAATTCCACAAGTATGCATGAATTACAAAAATTCAGAACATACATACATGTCCCACAATATTTCATGAATAGACTGAAACAAGACATTTAACTAATCCTATCATGGAACATTAATTTGCAAGAATTATCTACAAGTTATGCCCACAAGTTTAAAGACACCAATCTTCCACATTTCACCACACACACACCACATTCATTCACAACCACAATGCACAAAATACATAGCTTATAGGATATACCATATATCCTCATCACGGTAATCATAACGAAATTAACGTATAAGAGGGATAGAACAGCTCACTGTTCTGTCCTGAAGAACTAGACGGCGGTCTCTGGCCGCTGACTCAGAGTCAGCGGCAGGGTCGATGGACGCCAAGCTCATCACAGGCGTCCAGGGACCTTGCGTTACTCAGGTCTGTGCAGAAACACAGACCCGAGCTCTGAAAATTGGGTGAAATGGAGGTCTAGACTCGAGGGGAATTCCATAAAAATTATAAAAACCTCCTAGACTCATACGGGGATACCATAGATAGGTCACTTGCCTCTCAAAAATTCTTCTAAGGGATTTAGAGGCTTGGTGAAGACCTCCTTGGCAGTCCCAAGAAGTTGCAGAAACACCTCCAAGATCGCCTTCCTCCGGGCTTCTGGTTGATCTCCACCCGAGGGGATGATGGGGAATCCTTCCCCTTTGCTTCAGCTCCCTCCTGATGCAGAAGATCTCCAAAACCAGCTTCAAAGGGTCGGATTTTAGGGGTTCAAACTGGGTTTTTTCACACTCTAGGGTTTTTCTTTCTCACCTCTCTCCTCTTGCAAGGGTGAAGGGGAAGAATAGGGTGAGCCAATTCGGGTTCAGACCTAAAGAGGGTCTTTCCCCCACTCACTATACCGATTAGACATGTTCAGAGCCGTTGGGGGACATCCCCCCAATGGTTGCCATGCCTTGCTTCAGAAGATAGCAGCTCTGCTGTGCATGCAGGCCAGAGAAGTTGACGTCCATATCGCTGGACGCCGGAATTAGGGTTGGCGTCCAGGTCTGGACGCTAACACCACCTCAACGGCCTGGGGATTGACGCCAATAGGGCCTTCGGCCAGAACCCTAATTTATGCAGAAAACCATGCATACTAAGCTTCTATACATGGCAATATGTACATGGTATTATATTCACACTATCATCATGCAATACATACATTATTTACGTTAATATAAACGCATGTACACGTATTTATACTATTTTAATATCCACGTAAAATACGTACATACATACTCAACACAATATACACACAAATACGAAAAATACGACGGAAATTCGAGGGCCTTACAGTTGTGCTGTCAGAGATCTGCACACAATAAATGCTGAATGATAGACAACTACACTGTCTCTTGTGTCAGTCAACGTTAGGACGAATATACATCAAAATAGAAATGTCATTCTGCTTTCTAAAAAGATGTTTCCAATATAAGCATAGGAATAGAAGATATTTGAGCATGCATTGTGCAGTGAAATGTTCAGTCATAATAAATGCATGGATATCGGAGAAAAGCGAGGGAAGACCTTGACATTCAAAATATTTGAAATATGTTTAAATATCAAGTTGTTATCGCTCATGAAATCGTTGTAAGTACGACTTATGAAATCACTGTGAGTGAGTCGTTGTTTATGTAAATTGTTGCACGTATATAAGTAAATCGATGCGAACATAAATCGTTATATAATCATAACCAAATCGTTGTAGAGACAAATCGTTATGAGAGTATAAGCAAATCATTATAAACAAATTGTTTTAACCAAATCGTTGTCTCACTTATCGAGTCGATGTAGTGATCAAATCGATGTTTTGTTTTATCGAATCGTTACACAGACCAAATCGTTGTTGTGACTTATCGAATCGTTACAGTAAGCAAATCGTTGTGTAACTTATCGAGTCGTTATGATGACCAAGTCGTTATTGTAACTTGTCGAATCGTTATGAAGACTAAATCGATGTGGAACTTATCAAATCATTATAAAAATCAAATCGTTGTTCTCACTTATCAAATCGTTGTAGAAACTGAATCGTTGTGAGAGCAAATCGTTGTTCTCACTTATCAAATCGTTGTGAGAGCAAATCGTTGTTCTCACTTTTCAAATTGTTATGAGAAACTAAATTATTGTGAAAGCAAATCATTGTTCTCACTTATCAAATCGTTGTGAGAGCAAATCGTTACGCCCACTGAGCGAATCGTTGTGAGGTCGAAATCGTTACGCCCGCTAAGCGAATCGTTGTGAGGTCGAAATCGATATGCCCACTTATCAAATCCTTATGAAAATTAAATCGATAGAAGTAAGGAAATCGTTATGAGACCGGAATCGGTATGACACTACAAATCCTTATGAAATCAATATGATTCTAATGAAATCGTTGTAGCATATAAAGAGTCGATGTGTACTTAGAGAAATTTCCTACTCTGTAATTTTTAAATGCTACAAAGTAAGAAATACTTACATATTTTCTTGATTTCGCCTGATTTACTTCTTGTACCTAAGCTTCATGAAAACTTATTAGATGACACTTTATTGAAGTTTTGTTAATCACCAAAATAGATATATAACTCATAAAATTATATGGGGATGAACTGATCATCAATCTCCCCCTTTTTGGTGATGACAAAACATAACACAAAAGCATAGATGATTTTAAATAAATCTAAGTGAATTTTCTGAAATGAAGTTAGAAATGTATTTCAGAAACATAGATTTTTCTCCATCTTTTTGTCATTAAGCAAAAAGATACCATAATGAGACAAGGAAAGAGAGAAAAGATAAATAAGAGAGCAAAGAAGATGATTTGCAATAATCTTTAGGGGGTACAGGGAGATAGTAAGTAGGAGACAAAAGAGAGGAATGACGGTTTATAATTGGCCAAGCCTGGCATTCCTGCTCTTCAAAATGAGCTTGAAAGGCCCCAAACTCAATAGAATAGGAAGGTCCCATGACAGGAACCATCCTCTGGATGTGCAGTTGCCTCTGATCTGAAAGGAAGGGACCATATGCATTCTGGCCAAGAGACATTTTGAGGAGGCTAATGGTGCCAAAACTAGCATGCTGAAGGAACTGGTCAATTGAAATAGGATAGAAGAGCTGCTTCTGCTTCAGTTCAAGTCTCATGGCAACATAAACCTTGTATCTCTCAACCCATGTTGTAAATGGATCTCGAACAAGGTGAATTCTCCCCATGACTCTGGCAAAACGCTCAAAGATGATGGAGCCAACATCGGAGTCCATGATCAGAGAATGAAGAGGAGGGAGGAGTACTACATCAGGTATCTGCAAAGTGGCAAAGTCCATTTGAATGGAGTTGATATGAGCATTATTGGACCCAAGAGCACGAATAGCTTCCGAAATTGATCAAGCTGAACTTTAGGGAGATGATTGAGATAGCGATAGTTGTTGAACATCTGAAAATGCCTGATCATTTTTATCTCTTTCTGAACAAATGGAGCCCAGGTGTCTTTGTGAAGAATCTAGAACCACTCAGATAGCGACAAGGGGTGATCCCGGGGAGGGAACTTGGCTGACCTGGCATTCAGAAACTATTGTACAAGATCTTGTTACCCCGAGCCCACTGCTCTTCAGATTTGGCTTCAGTCATGGAGAAGATTTTTGACTGTTCAACCTTGTATAGAGAGGTGAGAGGAAGAATGAGAGTGAGATGTTTCGGTTGAGATGTGGAAGACCAATAATGGTGGCAAAAATGACCTTCTGAAGAAATTCTCTATACAGTGGTTTGTTTTTATGAACTACTGTAAGAGAAAACCAAAGGGGTGGATAACAAGGTTCAGAAGAAACAGAATGAGTGGAGGTTAGTTTTCTTTTCTTGGGGACAGGGCTAGAAGAGCCTGTCCTATGAACATGAGTACTAACCTTCAAGACTGAACGAAGGATAGCTTCTTCAAATTCATCTTTGATGGCCCTGAGGAAGGGGGCATCAATTTGAGCACTCTCCGAAATAATAGAGATAAGGGGGATGAGTAGGAGGATAAAGGAAGGAGTGAGTTGTAGAGGGAGGAACATCAGATGGTCCAAATGAGGAAGGATCAGAAGAGGAGGCTCCAGCTGATGAGGAGGCTGGAGGAACCTCAGATGAAAAAGAAGGAGGAGGAATGTGAGTGGAAGAAACAGGAGATGAGGACTGGGAAGGAAAGGGTGTAGAGAGGAAATGGTTCTGGGTATGGGTTGTTTGAAGGTGGGAGGTGCTGGTGGTGCTGTGGAGGATGATGGTGGAGAAGGAGGGGCTGGAGTTAGAAGAGGAGAAGAAGCAGGGAGCTCTAGAGCTACAACTTACTCTTTTGCTCTGACAGGTACAACCTCTGATTCCACTGGCCCGGGTGGCCTAGACAAAACTTCAGCTGGCCCTGATGACCCTGACTCCATAGCCTCAGCTGACCCTGAAGCTGCCACTTTTTCAACAGTAATTGGCCCTGATGGCTGACCTTCATCAACAACTGATGGCTCTGAAGGCCTAGAGAGCTCTGCCTCCTTTGGCCCTGATGGCCCAACATTTTCTTGACTTGGCCTAGATGGCCCTTGGTTGCCAACATGTTCTGTAATAGAAGGAGCTGGAGGGGCATGAATGACCTGCACCCTCACCAAGTCTGTAAGAGCAGCTACAAACTCCTTAATGCTTATGAGCTCACTTCGCACCCATCTAACTGTATTTCTGACCATGCTCATCTCCTTAGCTGAAGTACTCTGGCTTATAAAGATAGATGCAATATCGGATTGCACAGAGCATAAGATCTTTCCTTGTTCATCCATTCTATCAATTAAAGGCTTCAGATTGATCTTCAATTGCTTTCTCTTCAGCCTCTTATGTGGCTTCCTGGTTAAGAGGGGAATTTTAGGAGCCATTTCTTTTCCCTTGCCACTGGCCCTAGCAACGGGCTCCACATTATCAACATTAGCCTCTTCATTTGAGGCACTTTCCACAACTCCTTCTCTGAACTGATCATCAATGGGGACACTGACAGTGTGCTCCCCATGAGGTGCAGCTTCCTTCGCAATTGACTGCTCCCCCTCAATAGGAGCATCCTCCATAACAACATTTTGAATGTGGCCTGGTGCCACAACTTCAACTTCTTGATCACCACTGATTACTGGCTCCCCCTGAGTGCTGGGAATGGAGTCCAGTACATCTCTGAGTATTGAAGCTATATGGGATGAAGGAGGCACATCCTCTACAATTTGCCCTACGGCTCAATTTCCTCTGAAGGAATGTCCTCAATTCTGCTTTTAGAGACCACTGGCTCTTGAAGACTAACTTCATCTACATTTACTTGATCAACTGCTGCTGCTGCTGCTTGGTCTTCTTAGACCACTAAAGTTTCAGCCCTGATTTCTTCCTACTGTACTTGAACCATTGACACTTCTGGCCTTGCAATCTCTTGCTCAACTTGAACTACTGTTGATGCTGCCTCTTCTTGGACCTCAGGGACTTCACCAATAATGGCCTCGCCCTCTGCTACTGAGGTCTTGGTCCACATACCACCAATAAGAGAGAATCCACTTTTCTTAAGATTCCTGGACCGGATAGCTTGGCCCATCTTCTCTGAAACTGCCCCACTTATATTTATCCTGAAGTGCTGGAAAATCTTGGTTAACAAGTGGGCATAGGGAAGGGACACATTCAACTTACTCTTCTTGTCCCAAACCTGAGCAGATGCAAACTTCATCCTTTCCAAAATCACCTCTGCCATGTTTATGCTCTGGTTCTGGATAGCCCAGAACATCATATCGGAGTCCGCCTTAGTACATGTAGAAAAGGTGGCACTCCTAGGAACCAATATCTGACAAACTATAAAATGCAGTATGCGGTTGAAAGCGTTTAACTGATTAATATCTATTTTCCCGTCCTTCAATTTGAACTCAGAACCGACAATCCCTAAGCCTTTCGCCTGAATGTCGACAGTGTGTACACCACTGTGACCGGTGGTAGAAACACCAAACAATGATGCCAATAGATCATATGTGATCCTAATCTGGGTTCCCTTGACAGCGGATGTCAATGACCCATCCTCTTCAGACTTCAAACATACATAGAACGCTTTGACTAGGTCTGGATAACTCACCTCTGATAGAGTTGCCATCTTCGTCCATTTCATTCTTTCCATAGCTGCTACAATGCTGTGCATTCCATTCTTCTCCAAATCTGCAATGTCTACTGCTTTGTTCTCGCCCAACTTGGTCTTCACTATTGTAAACCTTTCCTGCTACTCGGCGGTGAAGAACGCAGCTCCATAGCCCCTGACGATGCCGGAAACTCCAAAAGCGGCCATGGTTTTGAGTGGGAAAAAGTTCTGGATGGTTGGAAGGAAGATTGGAGTAGAAACCCCCAAGAAATTTCTCGTGGGAAAGAGTGGAATCTTTGAAATAGCACGAAGTCGATGCCGGAGTCGATAGGGTTATCGTCTCAGGCAAGTTGAAAGAGATGAGAGCGGGAGGTGAATCGTTGTGACACAAATTTCGGGTTATATCAGATAAAGATAAGGTGACTTTTGAGAGGATGGTGCCATAAATGCGGAAAACGACAAAACAGAGACAGGTTCGTGATGAATAAATACCTTTAAAATAATGAACCGTTAAAGATTTTTATGATGCAAGCGATCTTTAAGGATTTAGCTTAATTTCAAGAGAGAGAATAATTGAAATTTTGAAATAATTATTATTTCAGTTATTTACAGACAACTCTGTCACAAATTACATATGTCTAATTCCCTTCTAAGAGATATAAATCTCTCTTCAGGTAAGGCTTTTGTGAATATATCTGCTAACTGATTTTGCGTATCTATAAAGGAAATATCTATATTACCATTGGCTACATGATCACGAATAAAATGATATCTAACCTCTATATGCTTTGTTCTTGAGTGCTGAACTGGATTCTTGGTAAGATTTATCGCACTGGTGTTGTCGCACAGCAAGGGAATTTTCTTGATGTGTGGCCCATAATCCTCAAGTTGCTGCTTGATCCATAGGAGTTGTGTACAACAGCTTCCAGAAGCCACGTACTCAGCTTCAGCTGTTGACAGTGCTACTGAATTTTACTTCTTTGAGGACCATGAAATCAAACAACCTGCAAGAAATTGACAACATCCACTGGTGCTTTTCCTATCTATCTTGCATCCAGCGTAATCAGCATCAGAGTATCCTACTAAATTTATTTTACATGATTTTGGATACCACAATCCTATATCATGAGTTCTTGCTAAGTATCTAAAGATACGTTTGACACTAATTAAATGAGACTCTCTAGGGTCTGCCTGATACCTAGCACACATGCATACACTAAACAATATATCAGGTCTACTTGTTGTCAAATAAAGTAATGAACCTATCATACCTCTGTAGAACTTTTGGTCTACTTTCTTACCATCCTTGTCACTGTCTAGCCTTGTAGATGTGCTCATTGGTGTTGACAGTGGCTTGGCGTTTTCAAAACCAAATTTCTTTAGTAGCTCTTTGGTGTACTTGGCTTGAGAAATGTGGGAGCCTTCTTTTCCTTGCTTGATTTGCAATCTGAGGAAATAATTAAGTTCCCCCATCATACTCATTTCAAATTCTCCCTGCATAAGCTTTTCAAAGTACTTGCAAAGAGATTCATCAGTAGAACCAAATATTATATCATCAACATAGATTTGAACAAGTAACACATTTTTAACTTTAGACTTAATGAATAATGTGCTATCTACTTTTCCTCTAATAAATGCATGGTTTAGCAAAAATGCACTTAATCGTTCATACCATGCTCTGGGTGCTTGTTTCAAACCATATAAAGTCTTGTGCAATTTAAATATATGATTTGGAAAATCGATATCATCAAAACCAGGAGGTTGTTCTACATAAACTTCCTCCTTTATATAACCATTTAGAAAAGCTGATTTTACATCTATTTGAAAAAGTTTTAAATCCAATGCAGATGCATAAGCAAGTAAAATTCTAATTGCCTCAAGTCTAGCTACTGGTGCATAGGTTTCATCGAAATCTATGCATTCCTCTTGAGAATAGCCTTGAGCTACCAATCTTGCCTTGTTTCTAGTGATCACACCAGCTTCATCCATTTTGTTCCTGAACACCCATTTGGTGCCAATCACAGGATGATCTGATGGTCTCGGAACAAGAGACCATACTTGGTTTCTCTTGAACTGATTAAGTTCATCTTGCATGGCTAATATCCAAGATTCATCAGACAGTGCTTCATTGACTGTCTTAGGCTCTATTTGAGATACAAAGACTAAATAATCACATGGGATTACGTTACCTCTAGTTCTTACTCCAACCGATGGATCTCCAATAATGTTATCCAACAGATGATCTTTCTTGTATCTCCATTCCTTTGGAAGATTATCATGTGATATATCTTTTTGTTGTAGATCTTCGAAGGGTGGATCTTCCTTGTTCTCAATGAATGTATTTTTTAACTTCTTGGACAGTTCATCTGCATCATCAACATCACTGTCTACTTCCTTTCTCAAGGAAGGGTTAGTTTCATCAAAAATAACATGCACTGTTTGTTCAATTAATAAACTATGCTTATTAAATAGTCTATATCCTTTGGGTTTAGAAGCATACCCCATGAATATACCTTCATCTGATTTTAAATCTAGCTTACCAATGTCCATTTTTCCGTTGTTGTGGATGAAACACGGACATCCAAAGATTCTGAAGTGGCTGATCTTTGGCTTCTTCTGCTTGTAGAGCTCGTATGCAGTCTTTTTTAGGATTGGCTTGATCATTACTCTGTTGATAATATAGCACGCTATGTTGATGGCTTCGGCCCAAAAATATCTTGGTAAATCATACTCTGATAGCATTGTTCTAGACATGTCCAATAAAGTTCGATTCTTTCTCTCAGCAACTCCATTTTGTTGTGGTGTCCTTGGTGCTGAGAAGTTGTGCTCTATCCCTTGATCATCACAGAACTTAGAAAATCTTTCATTTTGAAACTCTCCTCCATGATCTGATTGGATGCTGATGATGCTATACTTTTTGTCCTTCTGAACCTTCCTACTGAAACTTACAAAACTGTCAAACATGTCGTCCTTATGATCAAGGAAGGATACCCAAGTGAATCTGGAGTAATCATCCACTATGACAAATCCAAAGTTCTTTCCTCCAAGACTTGTGGTCCTCATTGGTCCAAACAAATCCATGTGTAATAATTCCAAAGGTTTTGAAGTTGTTACCACTGTCTTTGACTTGAAGGATGACTTAGTGTGCTTTCCTTTTGCACACGGCCCACATACACTATCCATTCTTGTGCTTACCTTGGGTAGGCCTTCCACCAAGTTTTTCTTGATTAACTTTCTTATGCCATCCAAGCTACAATGACCCAATCTTCGGTGCCAAAGTTTAGTTGACTGCTCTTTATTTGCTGCCAGACAGACATCTTGATCTTTCAAGTCTTCTAGATGAAGTACATATAAGTTCTTTTCCCTGCAGGCTTCAAACATGACTGTACCATCCTTCATGATACTACACTTTGATTCCTGAAACTTGATCTGATGTCCTTTGTCACACAGCTGGATGATGCTGATAAGATTGTGTTTGAGTCCTTTTACACAAAGTACTTCTTCAATGAGTATTTTTCCTTTACTGCCAACTGATCCGCAACCTATGACTGTCCCTTTTCCATTATCTCCATATGTCACTGTACCTTCTTCAGCTTCAAGGAGTGAGAACAGCTTCCTGTTACCAGACATATGCCTTGAGCACCCACTATTCAGGTACCATTTAGATGCTCGAAGGCTTCCCTGCAATGAAAACACTAAGCTTTAGGTACCCAAGTTCTTTTATCTCCATATGTCACTGTACCTTCTTCAGCTTCAAGGAGTGAGAACAGCTTCCTGTTACTAGACATATGCCTTGAGCACCCACTATTCAGGTACCATTTAGATGCTCGAAGGCTTCCCTGCAATGAAAACACTAAGCTTTAGGTACCCAAGTTCTTTTGGGTCCTGATGGGTTAGTATCATCAATTTTCCTCTTAATTATCCATCTTTTATGTTTAGTTGGGCAGGTTATTTTAATATGACCTAGTTTGTTGCAGTGGCTACAACACGATATTTTACTTACTTTTTCATTTGGAATATATTTAAAGTTTGACTTATATGCAGTATCTTGTTCGGCTATGAACTTATGTGTTGGATATATTTTAGGGTATACTATTGTTTCTTCATTATCAAGTGGAGTATAACCTAATCCATGTTTTTTTTACCTGACCTTCTAGCACCTTTTAGTATCAATGTTGTTTTACCATTTGTAAATTTTTCTAATGTGCTTGATAATTTTTCATTTTCTATTGTTAATGTGTTAATTTCCTATTTTAATTTATTTACCATTTCTTGGTTTTCCAATCTTGCTATTTGTTCATTTTTATTTTTAGATCCTCACATAATAAATCGTTTCTTCTTTTTAGCTAAGTAACTTGTTTTTCAAGTTGCTCATTTTTAGATTTCAAATCTGAGTTTGTATTTTCCAAGCAAGCATGACTTTTCTTACAAACTTTTAATAATTTACACACATCTTTATATTTACTATAAAGTTCATTAAAGGCATCTTCTAAACTATCAGATTCAGATTCATTGCATGAAGAAAAAGATGAGTCAGATGATACCTTTTCTTCAATGTTAGCCATGAAGGCCAAGTTGGCCTTTTCCTCTTCTTCTTCACTTGAGCTCGACTCACTGTCAGAGTCGCTGCTATTATCCCATGCTGCTGCCATGGCCTTCTTCTTATATCTTCTGAATTTCTTGGAACTATCCTTCTTTTTCAGCTCAGTTTTCTTTAGTTTCAGACATTCAGCTTTGATATGTCCGGGTTTCTTGCATTCGTAGCAGATAGGTTCATTCTTCTTTACATCTCTGACTTCAGGCTTCTTGAAACCTTTTTCTTTCTTAAAATATCTCCTTCTAGACTGATATTTCTTTTTCTTGGCTAATATGTGTTGTAGTCTTCTGGATAGAAGTGCTTCTTCATCATCACTGCCTTCATTGTTGACATTATCATATGTAGATTCTTCTGTCTTGAGAGCGTTGGAGTTTTTTCTTCTGCTTGATGACTCTCCCAATCTCTCCATGTTGATCTCATGGGCCATTAGGGACCCAATGAGTTTCTCCAATGACATTCTCTTCAAGTCATTGGCCTCTTCTATCGCTGTCACTTTGGGGGTCCATGAAGCTGGTAGGGATCTTAGAATTTTTCTGACCATATCTCCCATTTCATATGTCTTTCCAAGACCAGCTAACCTGTTAGTGATGTCTGTAAATCTGTTGTACATCTGAGTTATTGACTCTCCCGGCTGCATCTAGAACCTTTCATACTGTGTTACCAGAATATCTATTCTGGTCCCTTTCACTTTGTCAGTGCCTTCATAAGTGCTTCTCCCATATTTCCATGGCGGATTTGCAGGCGGAGATCCTGTTGAACTCCTTCTTGCTAAGAGTACAACATAGTATACTCTTGGCCTTGCAGTTGAGAGTTTATCATCTTCAGTTCACTTGTCTTTGCCATTTGTAACTAGAAGGTCTCCTTTTTCTACAATCGACCAAATCTGATAATCAAGCCCTTGTAGGAAGAACTCCATTCTTGTTTTTCAGTAAATGTAGTCTTCACCATCGAACAATGGTGGCCTGTTGACTGACTGACCTTCGAAGTGACCTTGGGCTACCATTTGATCTTTTCTCTTCAGATCGTTGGATCTTCTTTGTCGAAGAGACTCGCTCAGATACCACTTGTTGCCCAGCTAGCAACCCCAGAGGGGGGGTGAATGGGATTCTTTAAAATTTGATTGTCTAAATCTGTCAACAAAAATGTTTAAACAATACACTGCGTTTGGCAGTTAGTGTTAATCATAGAAACAATAACAGACACACAGAAAGCAAACACACTGCACAAGGATTTTTATCCTGGTTCGGATCTCCTCTCCACGGGAGTCCTATGTCCAGTCCCTGAGTAACACCTCAAGATTCCACTACCCAAGGGTATAGTCCCCCTCAAGGATACTTACACATCCAGCCACAGCTAGCCTTCTCTTCTCAACTGGAAGAGGTACAATACACCCTGAACCTCAGGTCTTCCTTCTATACGAAGGGAACACAAACACCTATCAACCACAAGTCCTCTCTTCACCATAGAAGAGGAACAACACAACAAAGTGTTGAAGAGAAGGACAAGACCCTAGACCAAGCTAATAGAACAGTGCTTGATCTGAAGCAAGAACTGAGAGGAAGAGATCTACAAAGAGGAACTCTCTCAGTACACAAATGCTCTCTCAAGGATTTACACTAGACGCAGAGAGCTAAGAGCTTAAACAAAAGAATGAGGCTTGGCACTTTCTGATGCTCGTCAAATTCTCAGCTGAAGGCTTGAAAAGAAAAAGAAGCTTTCATATTCCTCTTGTTGTTTTTTTTTTTGGAGTCCTCAGTCTTCAATATATATCTTCTTTTTGAAAACTAGACGTTGAAGTATCCATTGTCTCTAAGCTCTGGTGTACGTTAGACTGAATAGTCTTGTAGAGCTTCTAGTCAATGGTCCATGCATGCAAAGAGAAGATCCTTTTCGATATCCTTTATCTTTCATTTTATCCAACGTTGTAAATGGTTGTACTGTCAGAGACCTGCACACAATAAATGCTGAATGATAGACAGCTACGCTGTCTCTTATTGTCAGTCAACGTTAGGACGAATATACATCAAAATACAAATGCCATTCTGCTTTACAAAAAGATGTTTCCAATATAAGCATAGGAATAGAAGATATTTGAGCATGCATTGTGTAGTGAAATGTTCAGTCATAATAAATGCATGGATATCAGAGAAAAGCGAGGGAAGACCTTGACATTCAAAATATTTGAAATATGTTTAAATATCAAGTTGTTATCGCTCATGAAATCGTTGTAAGTACGACTTATGAAATCGCTGTGAGTGAGTCGTTGATTATGTAAATTGTTGCACGTGTATAAGTAAATCGATGCAAACATAAATCGTTATATAATCATAACCAAATCGTTGTAGAGACAAATCGTTATGAGAGTATAAGCAAATCGTTATAAACAAGTCGTTATAACCAAATCGTTGTCTCACTTATCGAGTCGATGTAGTGATCAAATCGATGTTTTATTTTATCGAATCGTTACACAACCAAATCGTTGTTGTGACTTATCGAATCGTTACAGTAAGCAAATTGTTGTGTAACTTATCGAGTCGCTATAATGACCAAGTCGTTGTTGTAACTTGTCGAATCGTTATGAAGACTAAATCGATGTGGAACTTATCGAATCGTTATAAAAACCAAATTGTTGTTCTCACTTATCAAATTGTTGTAGAAACTGAATCGTTGTGAGAGCAAATCATTATTCTCACTTATCAAATCGTTGTGAGAGCAAATCGTTGTTCTCACTTTTCAAATCGCTATGGGAAACCGAATCGTTGTGAAAGTAAATCGTTGTTCTCACTTATCAAATCGTTGTGAGAGCAAATCGTTACGCCCACTAAGTGAATCATTGTGAGGTCGAAATCATTACGCCCACTAAGCGAATCATTGTGAGGTCAAAATCGATATGCCCACTCATCAAATCCTTATGAAAATTAAATCGATAGAAGTAAGGAAATCGTTATGAGACCGGAATCGGTATGACACTACAAATCCTTATGAAATCAATATGATTCTAATGAAATCGTTGTAGTATATAAAGAGTCGATGTGTACTTAGAGAAATTTCCTGCTCTGTAATTTTTAAATGCTACAAAGTAAGAAATACTTACATATTTTCTTGATTTTGCCTGATTTACTTCTTGTGCCTAAGCTTCATGAAAACTTGTTAGATGACACTTTATTGAAGTTTTGTTAATCACAAAAATAGATATATAACTCATAAAATTATATGGGGATGAACTGATCATCAATCTCCCCCTTTTTGGTGATGACAAAACAAAACACAAAAGCATAGATGATTTTAAATAAATCTAAGTGAACTTTCTGAAATGAAGTTAGAAATGTATTTTAGAAACACATAGTTTTCTCCCTTTTTTCGTCATTAAGCAAAAGGATACCATAATGAGACAAAGAAAGAGAGAAAAGATAAATAAGAGAGCAAAGAAGAGGATTTGCATTAATCTTTAGGGGGTACAGGGAGATAGTAAGCAGGAGGCAAAAGAGAGGCATGATGGGTTATAATAGGCCAAGCATGGCGTTCCTGCTCTTCAAAATGAGCTTGAAAGGCCCCAAACTCAATAGAATAGGAAGGTCCCATGACAGGAACCATCCTCTAGATGTACAGTTGCCTCTGATCTGAAAGGAAGGGACCATATACATTCTGGCCAAGAGACATTTTGAGGAGGCTAATGGTGCCAAAACTGGCATGCTGAAGGAACTGATCAATTGAAATAGGATAGAAGAGCTACTTTTGCTTCAGTTCAAGTCTCATGGCAACATAAACCTTGTATCTCTCAACCCATGTTGTAAATGGATCTCGAACAAGGTGAATTATCCCCATGACTCTGGCAAAACGCTCAAAGATGATGGAGCCAACATCAGAGTCCATGATCAGAGAATGAAGGGGACGCAACAACCACCTCCACCATAGTCGCGCTCTACCACCAAGGCCACTAGCGCCGTCACCACCTACTGCCTTGGTCGCCACCGCAACTGTTGCTAACCACTGATGTGGCCACCCTCGACACCGTGCGACTACCACAGACCCTGGGTGTCTCCGCGGTCACCTGTACATGACCATGGGAGCGGTTTGAGTAGAGAAAAAAGAAGAAGAACAAAGGGGTCGACCGGAGGAGGAAGAGAAGAGACAACAAGGAGGCCGGCAACCTCCCCTGTCAGCTGTATAGTCAAAAGGGTTTAACGCCGAGGCCACACAACTTGGGGCACCGTCGTCCGGTCGTGCTCACTCCCTCCACTGCGCCGAGC
Organism: Colocasia esculenta; assembly: GCA_014218235.1. NCBI lineage: Eukaryota > Viridiplantae > Streptophyta > Magnoliopsida > Alismatales > Araceae > Colocasia > Colocasia esculenta. Next base: position 102,271,685 of record CM024762.1, read on the forward strand.
TGCCAGTGTTCAGTTATCGCCGCGAAAGAAGCCCTAGTGCCGTCGAAAAAGGGAAAGGCCCCTATGGCCTCCACGAAAGGATGTGGAGGAGGGGAGCGCCCGACCTCCTCATGATTCTGTGCTGCCGCCTTCGGATGCCAATACTCCGCCGCTGTCACGAGGGACCACCGCTGCGAAGGGAGAAAGGGAGGGCTAAGGGAAGAAGACGAAGAGGAAAAGCAGAAGAAAGGGGAAGGCTTGCACACCAAGAAACTGGGAGAGGAAGAAGGAGAGGTGTGGGTGCCCCTTTTGAGGAAAAAAGGGAGACCCGACCGACTCACGCCAAGGCGGAATGGACTCTGCCAATTCAAATCGTGTAACGACCCTCCTCATATCGGTACGATTATACCAATCCCCATCGGTATAAAGAGCATCATTACAGTGGGATAAAACCCAACACTAGCCGATAGGTTGAAAAGTACGTAGATAGCAAATGATTTCAGTGGAATAAATTCAACAATTTAACTTAGTCCATCACCATCCCATATTCCACAGTCTATATAGTGCAAAAATATAATGACAATGTCCACATTATTACATGATGAAAGAGCTACATTGTCCAAATAACATTTTTATTCAACTATGAAAGGAAAAACACAACTACTACTTGCTCCTCAAAAGCCTCTCCTCCAAGATAGCGTCTCTCCCTCTAGCACGAGATACCTGTCAACCTGTACGCCGAAGCAAGGGTGAGTCCAAAGACTCAGCAAGTAAAACAAAGACTTAATCTTAAACATATCACATTCACATTAAGCTATTAAACACTCATGAATACATACTATCATTTAAACTCCCAAACACATGGAACATACTCTTAGCTATCAACACATTTTTAATCACCTAGACATGCCTCATTCTATCATATGTTTATTCTAAATCATGGATACTATTACTATACACTTGTACATATTCTCTACACTTAACACATAACATGATTCCTTCATTTCCACATTAATTCATTTCATGACATATTTCTACAACTAGAACATAGAATTTGACATAAAGGAATGAACAAACTAATATGATGACTATTCACTTTTCACATGCACTTTTCATATTTAATTTCACATTTTGCTTGCTGTTTTAAATGTACGTACATCTCATACACATGGTTTCATATTTTATAACATGACTTGAGAAGTTAAAACATGGTCAAATTGGTTGGCAACAATAATTACTAAAGCATGAAACTTTGTACTAAGCAAACATCACATCTAGCATGGAACCTAATTAATATTACATACATTTATCACCTTCATAACTACACTTTACTTGCTGTTTTGACATGAATTACATTCAATTACATGGATTTACATTTGTTCATATGCTATCTTATCCAATTCACAATTCTACATTTTCATCTTTCATGTTGCATAAATGACATAGTTACTCATGTTTATTCACATACACTATTACATGAAGAACAATAAACTACATGACATGATGATAAGCATGATATTGCAAATAAGGTAATTAATGCATGAAAACATGAACATTATGCATTACTACATCGGTTTTCACATGCAAGCACACTTTCAATAACATTAACTGTCTCTTACATATCTTTTCACATATTCTTCACATCATTTACTCTTTGGTTTTCATTTATCACATATCATCTCATTTGCACTCATCATGTGCCACATTCTCAATTAATCTTACACTTTATTCATATTCCAATTACTTAAAATGCCATGACACATAGCCCTAACTACCTATTAGAGGACACAACCAATCTCTCGTACTCATAACTCATCACATCTCATAACACATAACTCATAACACATAACTCATAACACAACTCATATCACATAACTCACCACCTAGGCAATGAAGTGGTGAATCTTGGTAACTGCGCAGACCGGGAGAAGCCCTCTCCACCCTATCCAGTGGTACTTGTCCACCTCCGGGTTTTTCCTAATGCCTTTATGACAAACTTTTACAATGTAGAGCCTTCCATAGGGACTTTTCTATGTACAGCTCTCGAAGCCTCTAGGGTAGCAGTGTCATTCTTGGCCCAATTATTACACATTCACTCATTCACATTTTCACACACTAGTCACGTATTGTTCATATACTATTTAATCCATCTTCATACCTTATTTACCAATTGCTTATATCTCATTTGACCTGATCATGATACTATGGTTTTTCAGAAGTAAACAACTCCTATTACAATTCTAAACATGTAGCAAATTACTGAATTACATAAGATTAGTTTTTATCATATCAAATATGAATAATCCGCATAGTTTAACTAATAATTACTATTACTGTCATCAGATTAGTTCCAAATTTTTATCCCAGGTTACTAACAGTAAACATATCACATCTTCAATTTTCTGTGTTTTTCGAACAGTAAATATAATTTCTACAAATTAAAACAGATTTCAGTCATATTTATCGAAACATCATTAAACATGGTACATGTGATCATGTTTATGTATTAACAGTTTAGAAGTCAGATATTAGTACTCATACTGTCATGTAAAATTTATGCAATCCTAACTTACAGTAATTCCATTTATGCCATATTTAAACATGCTTATATAGTGCACATAGTACAGTTATTGAATTTTCATAATTTACATGGTTCACAGAAAATTTAGGCAACATTATGACATGACCTACTAACAGTATACAATCACCTATAAAAATTTCAGAGTATACTCATGTCCAGAAATTATTTAAACAGCAAAAGAAGATCAAAAAGTACACTTTCAGGTCCTGAAGAAGTAGACGTCAAGGGATGTTGCCGTCAACTTCTTCTGAAGAACTTGACTGCAACCTATGTTGCCTTCTACTTGCTCCCAGCAGCACATACATACGACTTTTCATACAACGGTGAATTCGGGGTTCCAGGACGCGAGGAAAAATCCGTAAAAATACCTAGGACTTAGGGGACATGTATAGGATCAAGATCTAGGTTTACTTGCCTCTTAAAAAAAATCCACAAAGATCAGAATCGTCGGTGAAGCCCTTTTTGGCCCTGTCAAAAAGGTGCTCGGAAACGCCTTAGATCTTCTTCTCCTGTCGATGTAGATGGCTCCTCGAAGTTGGGATCTCTTCCTCTATGTATAGGCTATCCTCCAGATGTTGTAGCTCTTCGGGGAACACCTCCAGTTGATGGATCCGGCCTTCTAAAGTTCAGCTTTTCACCATCTCGGAGCTAGGGTTTTCACCAATTGTTAAAAGCCTTTCCTTCGTCCCAGAGTGGGTATTTTATAGGTTCAAGGGTTGGGTAAGCATTAGGGTAGGTTACCCAAGGTTTAGGAAGGGTTTCCTAATCTGGAACCAGCCAAAACATAGACATTAACAATTCTGGAACCGTTACGCAGTAGGATATTAACGTCAACATCGGTTGTAGTCAACCTGGCAGTTGACGTCAAGGTCTGGCCGCCAGAATGAGGTTGGCGTCCAGGGGGTGGCCGCCCACTGGGGGTTGGCGTCCAGGTCTGGCCGCCAACAGTGCCTTGGCGTCCAGGTCCTGGCCGCCAGCAGCACTGTGCAGCCGAAACACTGACAGACCTAGAATTTAATGAATAAATACACTAAAATAATTTAGTATATGCAAAAATAATTTCATATATCATTACCACATAAAATACTTGCATTATGTAATATTTAATTAATTACAATTTACACTAATCATAATTAAGAACAATATGCATCAATACATACATATATGCACACATACGTACACATTGCATAATTACATACATTACGCATGAACTTATGATTAAAATGCATCCATTATTAGTTAAATATTGTATGCATATTATCATCCAAGTACTTTACACACCCTAAATAATTTAACACGCTTAAAGTAGGTAAATATTATTTAAACAAGGATAACACATGTATGTATACATACGCACATCCATAACACTAACTACGTGCATTAAAATAATTAAATACAATGGGCACCTCAATAATTAAATAATTCACACACGTTTATATATATATATATATTGCATGCTCAGAAATAAACTCATGATTATTTACAAAGTGTATGATAATAATTTCTTACTATGTGTACAACACGCACCATATGCATGAGATTTACATACATTGATAACTAGATAATGCATGCACAATTATGTATGTTTTATACTTGTATGAAAATAGCACACATATACTTACATGGTCCACAGTAAATTACCTATTACATGGACAATGTTATCTATATATTATTCATATACTATAGATGAATTGATGTACGTAGGATTAAATAGATAGATAGCACATGCATAAAGTAACATACATATGTATATATATGTACTTCATATATTTACAACATAATTATATACACTATGCATGAAGTAGATAACTACAACATGCACATCAGAAATTCAATTATCATGCATAATATGACTTAAGTATTATGAGTCTAAGATTTTTAGTATTCACAATATACCTCAATGTAGCTAATTGCCTCTTCTCATGTAAAATATTATATATATATATGCATGAGTTCATAAGGAATATAGAAATTATAATACGCGCAATTGAATACACACACTATACACACAACAAATAATTATACATGCACAATATAAAATGAATGAAAATTTCGGGGTATCACAAATCGAATCACCCCCCTACCGACTTGAGGCGCTGTCGACTCACGAGGCCGCCGAGTCGTGGCCACCGACTTGAGGCGCTGTCGACTCATGAGGTTGCCGAATCATGACTGTCAACTCAAGACAACTGGCAACTCGTAGGGCCCGCTGACCCACGCCAAGTCGAGGCCTTGCCGACTCGTGGCTCCACAGACTCACGAGGTTGACAAGTCGCGACATCAGCAGACTGGAGGGCTGCCGAATCACAGCGCCAGCCGACTCATGAGGCTTACCGAGTCACCATGCCATTGAACAGAAGGGCCGCCAACTCAAGGAGTCTGCCCACTCAAAACACCACTGGATGGAGAGTCTGCCGACTCACAAAAACTGATGATTGATCTGCCCATCAAATCAGAGTCCGTTTATCACGCGAGCGAGCCCAAGGGCTACCGACTCACACTGGCGTCAACCGTCTCAATCACCTAAACACAATAGGCAAAACGAAGAGACCGTCAATATGATGATGGACCACGAGGCTGTCAGCATGACAACAAGTCAACGATCGTCTGTGCTGACAAATTGACCCATATCAAATCGCAAATGAGACTCAATTGATGTCATATGAGTTCACCCACGAGCGTCGCGCCGCTCGGCCCTCGCTTGCACCACCCCTGGGTGGGGGGCATTTGTAGACATTGTAAAAAGTAAAAGAACAAAACAAAAAAAAGCAACAAAGCAAATGGGGACAAAAAACCAGGCCCATATGCAGGCCCACCGTCGAATGTCTCAAAATAAAAAAAGGGAAAAAGCAAAGGGCAAAAAGGGAAGAGGCATTTCAAAAAGACCCTTAAAAGGAGGTTGCTTGCGCAGTAAGCAAGAGGGCCAGCAGAGGCAGAAAAAGAGCCAACTGAGAGCAAAAAAAACAAGGAAAAGGGGGGCTGGTTTTCTGGGGTCTTTCTGGGGAAGAAGAAGCGGTTGAAGAGAAGAGGAAGAGAAGAGGAAAAGAAGGAAAAGGGGAACTGCTGGTTCTTCATCAAGAGGAGCAATAGATACGAGGTGGAGGAAGCCTTGAAGATTGGGTCTTCTTCTCAAAAGGTGGGCCACATGATGAGAGGAAGAGAAGGGGGGTGAGTGAGGAAACGAGAGCGGAGAGCAAGGAAGGAGGGCATCGCCACTTTCCCCCTTGTGCTTTGTTTCTTTCCTTTTCTTCTTGTCAAATCACTGTGCCCTTCCTATTCTATTGTCTTTTCCCCTCTCCCATGTGATGTGTGATGAGCATTTATGGCCCTCATTAATATTATATGAGTTTCATGTGACAAGGGAGTATGTTTGCCCTTTTCTTTTATGCAATGAGGTATAAATGAATTGTTAATGTTTACTTTTCTTGCATAAGCATGGGTTTCTCCCTTCTTCTCTTTTATTTGGCCTACATCCATCGAATTTGCCTCAACATAAGCTCTTCTTTTCTGATGTTCTATATTCAGCCCCCTTGAAGGCCGGCTGTCGACTCACTGCCATGTGAGTCTTTGGGCATCAAGAGTGGATAATCCGATATCCACATCTTGCTTGGGCCCCAAAATGGGACTGACAGACCTTAAATCTCTCTTGAGGGTGCTGTTTTCCCTTTTGCAGTGGAAATCCCCTTCCATTTGTGAGTTTTATGCTTGAATGCCCCTTGCCGACTCACTGCAATATCAAGTCTAAGCGCCAAAGAGTTGGATAGCATCCATGCTCTGTCTAGGACTTGAATAGAGTCTAATCAGTTCCAAAATTATGAGTATGATGTGATTATCCCATTTTCTGGGGTGAAAACCATGCAAATCACTGTTTCCACTATGAAGGCTTGCTGCTGACTCACCATGACAATGAGCTTTAAACGTCACAAAATTGGTTGGCATGGTATTCCGACCCATCTATGAGTTCAGAATTGACCGGGTTGTGTTTCAGTCTCATATGTGAACTTACCCCTCCTTTTTTATCATGAGTATGCCCTTGGATTGAGAGCCACCCCTTTTAAATAGGTGTTGCCGACTCATGCAAGCAGAAACATGTCTGCTGCCGACTCACCTAGAAATGAGACGTCTATGGGATTTTGGTTAAGATAACGTTATATATATGCCTGATTACCTAGATTCAAACATCATCGGATCTCTGACCGGGTTATTTATGGTCTCGGTACTTATCGGTTCCGTCGTAGGCACGCCTCGGGAATCGGTACCGTGTGCCATTTGGGTGATGCCATATGTGGCAAACACCTTGTTTTGGTACCATCTCCTTCGTGGTGGATGGGTATCGCGAACTCCCCTACATTTCATGAGTCTAGGGGAGATGTTGCCAAAATTTCCTATGAGTTTTATGTCGTTAAATGTTTATGGACTGATGAGTCGGCAACGATTCAACAGGCTGCCGACTCACTGAACCAGTGAAGAGATTTAGACTGATGAGTCGGCAGGCCGCATGCACGATGAGCCGACGAGCCTCAGTTGATGAGAATGCCTTTTTTTGGTCTCGATACTTATCGATTCCCTCGTAGGAAATCCTCAAAAATTGGTACCGTGTGCCATTTAGGTGACGTCGTACGCGGCAAACACCTAGTTTTTGGTACCGTCTCCACCATGGTGGACGAGTACCATGACCTTCCCCCCTTTGCCATGAATAAGGGGAGGTGCCACCGAATTTCTCTTGTGCATTTGTGTTGATAAAACCCTCTAAAACTATACTGGTTAGGTGATTCGGCAGTATTTCAACAGTCTGCCGACTCACTGATTCAGCAGGGTTCTACCGACTCAGTGATGTTCTGACTCAACAGTCTTGCCGACTCACTGACCCAGCAAGGTTCTGCAGACTCAGTGATGCTCTGACTCAACAGTCTTGCTGACTAAATGATGTAGCAAGGTCCTGCCGACTCAGTTGAGCTCTGACTCAGCAGTCTTGCCGACTCACTGATCCAACAGGGTCCCACCAACTCAATTGTGCCCCGATTCGGCAATCCTGTCGATCCACTAATCTAACGGGGCCCTCCCGACTCAATTGAGCTCCGCCGATTCAGCGGTGTTGCCGAGTCAATCAGAATCCTGCCGACTCAGCTGTGTTTTTCTGACTCAATAGTCTGCCGACTCATGAGCATTACTATGACTATAATGTTTCAAATGGAACAAAGAGAACACATTGGAATCAATTGATAAGAATCAAATGAATAAATGAATAAAAGACCCAACAATTATACATGAAGATGATAAAGATCACGATGAGTTAAATGCTATCAAATAGACATCTTTCTTATCGCCATTCTTGCTTAACTTTAGCATGCACTTTGCACCTTTATCAGATGTTTCCTTCTCAGGCCATAAGGCTTTCTAATCTGGCGATTAATCAAGGTTTTTTTTTCTCTCAGAGAGATGTAATTAACGTCGTTGCGTTTAAGCAACGGAGGGATATTGGTCCTGACCCTATCTCCACTATCGTTTGACGAAGTCAAACGGTGCACAAATAGACCCAAAGTTCTCCGACTCTCGGAGGCAGAACATGTTGTCACTCACGTGACTGGCACGCCTGCGCTTTACAGTTACCGATTCATCTTTCGTCATAGTGACTTGCTTAGCACTAAACATGACTTGAATTTGTAATACATAGTTACACACATGAGAACATGATAATTAAATCGAAAATAAATTGATGGAATATTTCCATTTCCACAGAATGTCTTCCTCCCAAAGAAGTGATAGCATCCATCACTTCTTCGATGGATTTGTTCAATCAAAAACTACACTAGGAGAATTCATCGATAAGTACATCGTTGCACTTGACAGCAGATACGATGTAGAAAATGAAGCAGATGTGAAAACGATGGAAGCTTCTCCCTTTTCACGAACTTCATCCCCATTTGAAAAACAGGCTTCTAGTATATACACAAGGGGCATTTTTAGGAAGTTCTAAGAAGAACTGATGGAGATTGCTTCTTGTGTTCCAACAATCATCCATGATGATGGCAAGAAGTTGACAATGAGAATAAAGTCTTTTGAAAATATTAAAGTGAAACATGTTGACAAGATCATTGCGAAGGAATTCACAGTGTCGATTGACTAGACTGAGGACTTAGTTGCATGTACCTGCAAGTCTTTCGATTTTAGAGGTTATTTATGTCGGCATGCGTTGGTGGCACTTCAGTTTGCAGGCATTGCGAGGATACCCGAGAGATATATTTTGAAACGATGGACAATTGAGATGTGATATCAACATGCAAACGATGAATATATAATTCAAAATGGTTTGGTTGATTCAGTTGCATGTCGCTACAACAATCTAATTCATCGTCTCATGAATGTTGTAGAGGTTGGATCGATGTCTGAAGCAATGCATGATATAGCTGTTCAAGAAATCCCAAATATGCTGAAGAAGCTGATAGATTCATCCCAGTCACAAGCCAGTTCTAAAAATGCCATCCCTTCAGGTAGCCATTCTCATGTTGTTAACGATCCATCGCAAGCAAAGATAAAAAGAAGAGGGAGACAGAAAAGAATAGAAAGCTCTATTGAAAAGATGAAAAAGAGCTCTAAATTATAAAGAAGAGAACCCCACCTTCCCAGAGGTAGCCATTCACCAATCTGTGCACATATTACACTTAGTAATTTAATGTCGACATGTAACATTTAATAATTTTTCACTATTGTATACAATGCCATTTTTAGGTCATATTCCAACAGAGGATACAATCTAGCCACATGCGCATCCCATGCACCGGGTGTTGGGTATGCCCCAGATGCAGCATGGACAACATATGTTGAATATCCCGTACACCGTCCAACTAATGCAGTTCATGCCTCAGATGCAGTCAATGCCTCCCCCACAGGTGATGCCTCAGATGCAGCCGATGCCTCCCCTGCAGGTGATGCCTCCCCTGTAGGCGATGCCTCAGATGCAATCGATGTCGTCCCTATAGCCATGGTAGCTGGAGTTCAGTTTCATAGTGGAGGATTGAGAGGTGTACATAGTTGTTAGTTTTTGTGGTATAGAAAAGTAATTTTTTTGTGGACAAGTGGAGGGCATAGAAAGGGTTGAATATGTTTATATTTATGTATGAGAAAAGCTTGTATTTTTTTTGGATGAGTGAAGGGTATAGATGAAGTGTAAATGTAATTCCATGGCAAATTCAATGTTATGAAAAATGACATGGCAGCACCCAATGTTATGAAAAATAACATGTTATTATACTCATGTGCATGCATGTGTTGACTACAACTGGTGGGTCTTTTGCATAGCTCTGTACAATTCCAGTGTGATAGTCAGCCTGTTCACCTATATATAGAACACATTCACCAATAAATACTGCACATTCACTAATAAATACTACACACTCACCTATAAATACATACATTTCACCTATAAATACCATAAATACCAAGACTTGCACAGCTCTGTACAATTCCAGTGTGGTTGTCTATTCACCTACATATAGAGCACATTCACCAATAAATACTACACATTCACCTATAAATACATACATTTCACCTATCAATACCATAAACACCAACACTTGCATCAATCTTCACTCTTCCAGTGTGGTTGTCTATTCACCTACATATAGAGCACATTCACCAATAAATACCACACATTCACCTATAAATACATACATTTCACCTATAAATACCATAAACACCAACACTTGCACAACTCTGTACAATTCCAGTTTGGTTATCTATTCACCTATATATAGAACACATTCACCAATAAATACTGCACATTCACCAATAAATACTACACACTCACCTATAAATACATACATTTTACCTATAAATACCATAAACACCAAGACTTGCACAGCTCTGTACAATTCCAGTGTGGTTGTCTATTCACCAACATATAAAGCACATTCACCAATAAATACCACATATTCACCTATAAATACATACATTTCACCTATCAATACCATAAACACCAACACTTGCATCAATCTTCACTCTTCCAGTGTGGTTGTCTATTTACCTACATATAGAGCACATTCACCAATAAATACCACACGTTCACCTATAAATACATACATTTCACCTATAAATACCATAAACACTAACACTTGCACAGCTCTATACAATTCCAGTGTGGTTGTCTATTCACCTACATATAGAGCACATTCCCCAATAAATACCACACATTCACTTATAAATACATACATTTCACCTATAAATGCCATAAACACCAACACTTGCATCAATATGCACTCCTCCAATGTGGTTGTCTATTCACCTACATATAGAACACATTCACCAATAAATACCACACATTCACCTATAAATGTTGGCCCACTTACGGTTGGCAGCAAGACTAACCTAAAGGGGGGGGGGGGGGGGGGGTGAATAGGTAATATGAAAAAACTGAAATAAAATCAATGTTTAAGTATAATAGTAATCGATGTTTGAATGTAATCGATGTTTGAATGTAATCCATGTATGTAATCGATGTTTGAACATAATCGATGTTTAGGACAATCGATGTTCAAGTGAAACGTAATTGATGTTTCAGTGAAATCGATATTCTAACTGAAATCGTTGTTGAACTGAAATCGATGTTTGAATGAAGTCGATGTTTGAGTGAAATCGATGTTTGAATGAAGTTGATGTTTGAGTGAAATCGATGTTCTAAATGAAATCGTTGTTGAACTAAAATCGATGTTTGAATGAAGTCGATGTTTGAGTGAAATCGATGTTCTAAATGAAATCAATGTTGAACTGAAATCGATGTTTGAATGAAGTCGATGTTTAAGTGAAATCGATGTTGAATGAAATCGATGTTCTGACTGAAATCAATGTTATAAATAAAATCAATGTTGAACCAAAATCGATGTTTAAGTGAAATCGATGTTTTGAATGAAATCGATGTTCTGACTAAAATCGATGTTTTGAATGGACTCGATGTTCTAACTAAAATTGATGTTTTTGTATAGTAATCGATGCGGACGTTAAAAACAGTGATCGATGTGGCACTTAGTCAGTAATCAATATGCATTGAACAACAATTGATTTAGCTTTTCAGTGGAAATCATGAAATAATAGTGCCATAGTTTGTTGTATTTATGAGGAAAACATGATATTAAATATATTCATGATATTTAAGTTAATCATGAGTTTTATTATCACCAAAATAAAGGATAAAATATAAGAGTGGTTCAACAATAAATGCATACATTTCACCTATAAATACCATAAACATCAACACTTTCATCAATATGCACTTTTCCAGTGTGGTTGTCTATTCACCTACATATAGAGCACATTCACCAATAAATACTATACATTCACCTATAAATAAATACATTTCACCTATAAATACCATAAACACCAACACTTGCATCAATTTGCACTCTTCCAGTGTGGTTGTCTATTCACCTACATATAGAGCACATTCATCAATAAATACTATTCATTCACCTATAGATACATACATTTCACCTATAAATACCATAAACACCAACACTTGCACAGCTCTGTACAATTCCAGTGTGGTTGTTTATTCACCTACATATAGAGCACATTCACCAAAAAATGCTACATACTCACCTATAAATACACAGATTTCACCTATAAATACCATAATCACCAACACTTGCACAGCTCTATACAATTCCAGTGTGGTTGTTTATTCACCTACATATAGAACACATTCACCAATAAATACTACATATTCACCTATAAATACAATTATTCACCTATAAATACTGACATTCCACTTACATCTACTTGAAAGACCAACCGTGTATGAGTCACAGACATTCGTACGAGTAAGTCTTTCTACTATAAGTCATACGAGTAGGTCTATCATGTACAAGTCATACGAGTAGGTCTATCATGTACAAGTCATACGAGTAACTTATTTGCATGTTAGTAAGATTATTTATTAGAAGTCACGTCCGAGTCATATGTGTACACTACCGTGTATGAGTCACAAACATTCGTACGAGTAAGTCTTCCTACTATAAGTCATACGAGTAGGTCTATCCCGTACAAGTCATACGAGTAAGTCTATGTAGTATAAGTTACACTTAGTTGCATGTTAGTAAGATTATTTATTAGAAGTCATGTCCGAGTCATATGTGTACACTACCATGTATGAGTTAAAAACATTCGTACGAGTAAGTCTTTCTACTATAAGTCATACGAGTAGGTCTATCCCGTACAAGTCATATGAGTAAGTCTATGTAGTATAAGTTACACTTAGTTGCATGTTAGTAAGATTATTTATTAGAAGTCATGTCCGAGTCATATGTGTACACTACCGTGTATGAGTCACAAACATTCGTACGATTAAGTCTTTCTACTATAAGTCATATGAGTAGGTCTATTCCGTACAAGTCATACGAGTAAGTCTATGTAGTATAAGTTACACTTAGTTGCATATTAGTAAGATTATTTATTAGAAGTCATGTCCGAGTCATATGTGTACACTACCGTGTATGACTCACAGACATTCGTACGAGTAAGTTTTTCTACTATAAGTCATACGAGTAGGTCTATCCAGTACAAGTCATACGAGTAAGTCTATGTAGTATAAGTTACACTTAGTTGCATGTTAGTAAGAGTATTTATTAGAAGTAATGTCCGAGTCATATGTGTACACTACCGTGTATGAGTCACAGACACTCGTACGAGTAAGTCTTTCTACTATAGCTCATACGAGTAGGTCTATCCTATACAAGTCATACGAGTAAGTCTATGTAGTATAAGTTACACTTAGTTGCATATTAGTAAGATTATTTATTAGAATTCATGTCCAAGTCATATGTGTAGAACCGTGTATGAGTCACAGACATTCGTACGAGTAAGTCTATCTATTATAAGTCATATGAGTAGGTCTATTCAGTACAAGTCATACGAGTAAGTCTATGTAGTATAAGTTACACTTAGTTGCATGTTAGTAAGAGTATTTATTAGAATTAATGTCCGAGTCATATGTGTAGACGATCGTGTATGAGTCACAGACATTCGTACGAGTAAGTCTTTCTACTATAAGTCATACGAGTAGGTCTATCCCGTACAAGTCATACGAGTAAGTCTATGTAGCATAAGTTACACTTAGTTGCATGTTAGTAAGAGTATTTATTAGAAGTCATTTCCGAGTCATATGCGCTCTTCTTCCAGTGTGGTTGCTTATTCACCTACATATAGAACACATTTACCAATAAATACTGAACATTCACCTATAAATAGAGCCCTTTCACCTATAAAGTCATTGACTGTCAACATTTGGACAATTCTGCACACTCACCTAGTGTGGTGGCCTATTCACCTACATATACTGCTGATTCACCTATAAATAATATACATTCACCTATAAATAGTGTCCTTGCTCTTACATATACCACAAACACCAACACTTGCACAGATCTGTAGTCACTGAGTATGGTGGCCTATTCACCTACATATACATCATATTCACCAATAAATACTGAACATTCATCTATAAATAGTGTCATTTCACCTATAAACTCAGTGAATACCAACACTTGCACAAATTTGTAGTCACCCAGTATGGTGGCCTATTCACCTACATATACGTCATATTCACCAATAACTACTAAACATTCACCTATAAATAGTGTCATTTCACCTATAAACTCAGTGAATACCAACACTTGCACAGATCTGTAGTCTTCTAGTGTGGTGGCCTATTCACCTACATATACATCATATTCACCAATAAATACTGAACATTCACCTATAAATAGTGTCATTTTACATATAAACTCAGTGAATACCAACACTTGCACACATCTGTAGTCACCTAGTATGGTGGCCTATTCACCAATAAATAATGAACATTCACCTATAAATAGTGTCATTTCACCTATAAACTCAGTGAATACCAACACTTGCACAGATCTGTAGTCTTCCAGTGTGGTCGCCTATTCACCTACATATACATCATATTCACCAATAAATACTGAACATTCACATATAAATAGTGTCATTTCACCTATAAACTCAGTGAATACCAACACTTGCACAGATCTGTAGTCTTCCAGTGTGATGGCCTATTCATCTACATATACATCATATTCACCAATAAATACTAAAACTTCACCTATAAACTCAGTGAATACCAACACTTGCACAGATCTGTAGTCTTCCAATGTGGTGGCCTATTCACCTGTATATACATCATATTCACCAATAAATACTGAACATTCACTAATAAATAGTGTCATTTGACCTATAAACTCAGTGAATAACAACACTTGCACACATTTGTAATCACCCAGTATGGTGGCCTATTCACCTACATATACATCATATTCGCCAATAAATAATGAACATTCACCTATAAATAGTGTCATTTCACTTATAAACTCAGTGAATACCAACACTTGCATAGATCTGTAGTCTTTCAGTGTGGTGGTCTATTCACCTACATATACATCATATTCACCAATAAATACTGAACATTCACCTATAAATAGTGTCATTTCACCTATAAACTCAGTGAATACCAACACTTGCACACATCTGAAGTCTTCCAGTATGGTGGCCTATTCACCTACATATACATCATATTCACCAATAAATAATGAACATTCACCTATAAATAGTGTCATTTCACCTATAAACTCAGTGAATACCAACACTTGCACAAATCTGTAGTCTTTTAGTGTGGTGGCCTATTCACCTACATATGCATCATATTCACCAATAAATACTGAACATTCACCTATAAATAGTGTCATTTCACCTATAAACTCAATGAATACCGACACTTGCACAGATTTGTAGTCTTCTAGGGTGGTGGCCTATTCACCTACATATACATCATATTCACTAATAAATACTGAACATTCACTTATAAATAATATCATTTCACCTATAAACTCACTGAATACCAACACTTACACAGATCTGTAGTCACCCAGTATGGTGGCCTATTCACCTATATATACATCATATTCACCAATAAATACTGAATATTCACCTATAAATAGTGTCATTTCACCTATAAACTCATTAAATACCAACACTTGCACAGATCTGTAGTCTTCCAGTGTGGTGGCCTATTCACCTACATATGCATCATATTCACCTATAAATAGTGTCATTTGACCTATAAACTCAGTGAATACCAACACTTGCACACATCTGTAGTCACCTAGTATGGTGGCCTATTCACCTACATATACGTCATATTCACCAATAAATATTGAACATTCACCTATAAATAGTGTCATTTCACCTATAAACTCAGTGAATACCAACACTTGCACAGATCTATAGTCTTCCTGTGTGGTGGTCTAGTCACCTACATATACATCATATTCACCAATAAATACTGAACATTCATCTATAAATAGTGTCATTTCACCTATAAACTCAGTGAATACCAACACTTGTATACATCTGAGCTCTTCTTTCAGTGTGGTGGCCTATTCACCTACATATACATCATATTTACCAATAAATACTGGACATTCACCTATAAATAATGCCCTTTCACCTATAAATTCATTGACTGCCAACACTTGGACAGTTCTGCACACTCACTTACTGTGGCAGCCTATTCACCTACAAATACTACTGATTCACCTATAAATAATATACATTCACCTATAAATAGTGTCCTTGCCCTTACAAATACCAAAAACACCAACAGTTGAACAGATCTGTAGTAACCAAGTATGGTGGCCTATTCACCTACATATACATCATATTCAAAAATAGATACTGAACATTCACTTATAAATAGTGCCCTTTCACCTATAAATTCAGTGAATACCAACACTTGCACACATCTGCGCTCTTCTTCCAGTGTGGTGGCTTATTCACCTACATATACATCATATTCACCAATAAATACTGAACATTCACCTATAAATAGTGCCCTTTCACCTATAAATTCATTAACTGCCAACACTTGGAGAGTTCTGCACACTCACCCAGTGTGGCGGCCTATTCATCTACATATACCTATAAATAGCGGCCTATTCACCTACATATAAATGCGCATTCCACAGATAAATGATAGGTCGTCATAACATTGTTTCCCACAAAATATATAATTTCTGCAATAATTGAAGTGCAAGTTGACATCTGAAGAGTAATTTCTGTAATTGTAACTGTTCAAAAGATTGTTCCCAAAACATGTACAGTTACATTCATTTGTTTCCCAATACATATACAACGCCCCTTACAATTTTCACATATTACATTTTGGACTCCCATTTCCTTAATAATTGAAGTACAAGTTGACATCTGAAGAGTGGCATATATTCTTCATTGAAGTTCTAGCTGCCTCCCTCTTTGTGCTTATCCAACTCTTCCATAAATTTGATAACATAAATTTCGCATTCATTGGAATGGGGTGGCTGAGAAGGGCAGTCCATATCAAACTTCAACTCCCAATCTTCTATTGCATTCCGCATCCTGCAACTAGAGAAATTTTTTGAAGCACTTTCACCTATATACACAACAGATTATTAATTCTCATAACAATTGTAAAATACAAGAAGCTATCAATAAAATGGATGCTAAAATTTACCCAATTTCTGATAGCTGCATCATATGATTTATTCCCCTTAATGGAGTTATAAGATATGAAGCATCTATTTTTCAAATCAACCACTAGCAGATGCCAGTGGTTCGTTGTGTGGAGAACAAAAAATAAGAAATCCAATTTGCCTAAATACTCCAACTCTGTTGCTGTAGGAAAACTCTCAAATAATCTTTGTGCTTTTTGGGAAATTGACGCACACTTCCCAGTATGGATGCTCGATACAACTAATGTCGGTAGGTATTCCCATTTTTTGTAATCGGATAGCGAACGACTTTCTTCCAAAAGTTGGACATCACAATCAATCATCTCTAAATAACAAAATATACATCTTACTAAGGTTTTCTGTTGTACAAAACTTCATTGACATGATATTTATAATTAAATGTCATACTTGCATCATCACCTATGTTCTTCCCAAATAAAAGCTCATGGATGTTGTATCGAGTCACCTCTCCATTCCATTTGTTTACAAAAATTAATTCACTACTCAAGTAAAAAATATATGCTCAAACTTATGAATCACTCATGAAAAAAAACAAATGTTCAAGGAAAATGCATTCATGGAAAAATATTTGTTCAAACATACTAGTTAATCTCCATTGACAAGAACTTTGTGATCAGTTGGAGATCCTCCTCTACCAAAAGCTCAGAGCCATGGAAGTCTCTTTTATCTTCAACAAAACTCACCTGCATCTAGAAACATCTCATGTAAGAAAAAAAGTAGGCACAAGATACATGCTACATGCTAGACCCTTATACATCGTCTCATAAAGGAATAAAAAGGAAATGCATTAGCCTTTTCCTTTCTTCATATTTGTGGTCGGCTTTTTCTTTTTTCCTTGGCCAACAATTGGACCTCTTCTTCAAAATTCTCTTTTTCAACCGCCTTGCATGGCGGATCTGAAGGGGATCCTGCAATGCCAATCATATTATTAGACCACAAAAGTTGCAAAAGTATTAAGTAAAGCATTGTTGTAATTGATTACAAACATCAGCCTTCTCCTTTTCCCGTGTAAGTCTATTAACAGATTTAGCAAATTCTTCAACTTGCATCATGATAGATTCCAACTTTTGTCAGAAATCTTCATTTTTTGCTTTTCGACTCTCCTCTGCAGCCCTTAAAGCATCTACAAGTGCTGCCATTTGGGCATTTATGCTTAGGGCAGATGTGGAAGTCTTCTGTAGTATGAAACATATCTTATTATTCACTTATGCTGACATATTGTTGCAAGAGATGAAAAGGCATGAAGCAAAACTCATATACCTTAGCTGGGGCAAAATCTCCAGAATTTGTGTTACCTCTTTGCCCTTCAAGCAACCATTGTTCTATGGGATGAATTGGCAACTTTGACTCAACCTATTTAACATTAGGAGAAATTATCCTACTAGGTCATTAATATAAAAGAAAGCCTAGTAAAATGCAACAAGAAAAGAACATTACTTTCACTTGTAGATGATCAACAATTATTTTCCCCTTCTTTAAACCTGCATCTCACCTAAATAGCCGTGGAAGAATGAGGCAGGTAATTGGTGGAATGGCATGTGTGTGCTCTAACAACCACACCTATCATGATGATTTTAAACAATAATTAGTGACATTGATTTAAGCAAAGTAAAATTTAATTAAAATTAAATACTGCAAATAGTTACACATAGTTCATAGGAGCAGCCAAAGATGAAATGATTTTTTCGTGGCTTTTCGTCATGTCTTCCCCTCTTTGCATTCATCTTCACCATTTTGCTCGCCTCCTCAATGTTGTGAAGTATAAGCTCATGGAAGGCAACAACCCATGCATAGCTTCTAATTCTTTCAATGTCGTCCAAATATTTAATCATTTGAGGGGAGCAAACGTATGACGACCGAGGGGCAAGAAATGTACTGAGTAACAGTAAAATCCACAGCCACACTGTGTCCTTAATATCCTCCTTCTCAACTGAACCAACTAGATCTATTAAATAACCATGGATGACCTGTCGAGTGAAGGCAGTATCCTTGCCAAATCTTTTATGCAGCTTGGACACTTCTATAGACGAGCCATAGTGATGCACGAGGTATCCGGTACATGGCATCCCAAGAATGAGAGCAACATCCTCAACTGTGAAGGACAATGATTTGTTCCCAATATTAAAAACATTCCCCTCCTCATGATGTGCTATAATCTCCTCTAACAAACTTATCCCAAAGCATTTCATTGGAGGGATGTCCACATATGGTGCAAATGGAGTTGCCCTCATCAACTCCTTGTGACATTCACGAAATTTAATTTGTTCCTTGTCTTTCATGTAAATATGTAAAGAGCATCTACTGATCAATGGATTATTTACATAACACTTCCTCTTACCTTCAGCTCCTAAACTAAGGAATAAAGACAAACTTGTTTAATATGCAAGAATTCACCAGCATAAACACACATTCATAGGAATTTTTTTTCCAGAACATGATTTTTTTTTAAGAAATACATTGACATATGCACAAACATAAAAAAATACAAACACAAAAACACAAAAATTATACCTGAGGTGACATGATCTGTTGGAGAAGGCAGTGCTTTTGGCGTCTACTTATGCCTCTTGCGTGTAACCACCTTCTGCTTATGCATATGGGTGGTGGGTTGGGCTGTTGGAGGAGCACTTGGAGTTAACCCCAAGGTAGAGGTGTCTTCACATGGAATTTGGGGAATATTTTCAAACATGGCTTCTGCAGTACCCATAGGGCTCAAATGCTTGGCAGTGGCGTCTTCAGACGCCTTCCTCGTTCTCTTACCACTAAGGGCTTTTGTTTTTCTCTTTGTAGCCATCACGAGGAGTCACTCGTCTGCATAGCTGGGGAGCGACGGGTCACTAATAGCCCACAAATGCGTCGTTAAACATGTGACTAACAATCTTAAAATTAATCGGTTTGCACAAAATATTTTAACAATAGTTAAGTGATGAGACCGAGTCGAAACCACGGGGAAAAAGATTATTATCTTTGAAAACTTTGAGTTTCTTTGATTAGAAAAAATATGGTGATGGGACTACTAATCTAAGTTGCACATAAAGAATAAATCTAACCCACTAAAAAGAGGAAGCGAGGGAGAGAAAGAGTAGATAGGGATAGAGTGCTAAACTAATCTCTACTAATTGAAACAATATTTGATAGCAAAAATAAATTAAATACAAGAGAGATGATAGATGATGAAGAAAAGAAACAAGAGAGAGAGAGAAAGCGCTTAAAGAGGAGGAGAGAGAAGAGAGAGACGAAGAGAGAGAGAGAGAGGCAAAAAGAGAGAAAAAGAGAGAGCGAGGAGGAGAGAGAGAGGCGAAAAGAGAGAGTGAGGAGGAGAGAGAGAGGGGGCGTGGCCCTTTCTTCACGTTGCATGCAAACGCATGTAACGTGAAGAGGGGGAGGAGGCCGCGGTGGCAAGTGCGGGGCTTCGCGCGGGCAGGCGGGCTGGCGCGCGGGTAGAGGTAGCTGCTGGCGGGAACGGGTGCGGCAGCGAGCGGGCGGACACGAGCGGCCAAGTAGGTGGGGCTGGCGCGGCAACGCGTAGGTATCCCTGTAAACGGATCGGATCCGGGTCGGATCCTTTGTGATCCGAATTCGGATCCGAAACCACATAATTCGGATCCGACCCCAGATCCAAAATTTTGACAGATCTTGGATCCGGGTTGGATCAAAATCCGAAATGAAGGTTCGGATTCGGGTCAGCATCCGAATCTGCCTCCGCACTGTGCAGCTTCCCAGCGTCAATCTACTAGCAGCGATGGCGATCGGACGTCAGGATCCCAAGAGGAGGTCTGGAGGTGGAATTGTTGGGGAGGGGTGTTACCCTTGCCGAAGAAGCCGCTAGTGGAGTTCCAGCGACAACAACAGCAGATTCCCACGACGTAGTAGAGGAAATACTTTGAAAAGTTGCTCTAAAGATCAAAGAAGAAAAAAGGGGCGAGAAAATTATGGAAGAGGGGGAAAGGTGAAGAATATATACAAATCTTCTTTACAGATTTGAACAAAAGAAAATAAATCAAAAGGAAAGAAAGAAAAAAGTGTTAATCACAAATCAAGAACTCCAAATCCCACTCAATATGTTCATGAATTTATTGCCAGAGAGCTTCTTGATGATCCTCTAGACATCTGCAACGTCCGTGTCTGCAAGCCTTTGCAGGTGTTCGACGTAACGGCAAGACGCTATCTTCCTCCTTCCCCTGTTGCTGTCGGCTATGGCAGAGAGGACCGGAAGTAGGGACGCAGTCGCTGCCGCCCTCCCCCCTCCACAACCAGCAGCCGCAAGATCCAGCCCACCCTGTTCTCCTCTTCCTGGACGAACTTCCGCCGGTTCCTCTGCTCCGCCACCAGCTAGGCTAGCGCCGCCACAGTCGTCTCCCTCACCTCCGGCGACTTGGAGGCCTCTAGGAGGCCCACGAGTTCAGGCATGAAGCCCGCGTCGCCCATCGCCTTCCTGGCCTCGTCGGAAACAGTGGAAAAGCGCCACACCGCCTTAAGCGCCGTTACCTGGAGGGAGGTCTCACCGTTCCTGAGGAAGAAAAGGACCCTGTCGAGGAACCCGGTGGCCATAAGGGCGTTAACAGAGCTCGTGGGCGAGTAACACAGAACCTGGATCGCCCTGAGAGCAGTCTCACTGGCCTTGCAGGAGGACAAGGACTCGGGGTGGAGTACCTGCACTAGAGCGTCCACCCCTCCCTCTCTCATCACCCTCACCCTGGCGTCTTCATCTCCAACCAGAGGAATCCCCTGCTTCCATGGCCGCCCCCAAATCCCTGCCACCCCCTCCGACGCTACCCCCTGCTCAGACGTCCCCACAACGCCCAAGATTGCAGTAGCACTCGACTCCACCCCCACTGCCCTCAAGAAGGACGCTGCCGCCATCATTCGCGTACTCACGAGACCCTTTTCCGAGCCCTCCGACTTCAACGCAGCACTCGACGCCACTGGCCTCCACCCTCCCCTCCCCTCCTTCAGGCTGTCCTCCTCGCCTTCGAGCTCTCACCCACCCCTGCCCTCGCCCCTAGGGTGGGAAATGGCAGGTGGGATGGTCGCGGGGCACGGTGGAAGGGGTTCCCCGGATCGGGTTTTCGGCGCCCCGAAACACAAAAATTTGGAGCAAAGAAGCTTGCCCCGAATGCTGAGAAAAGAAATATTTTGGGTCAAAATATATGATCCAAATCTGATTTGATTTTTGGATTCGAATCGGATTTCAGATTTTCTGGATCCCATTGACAGGCCTACGCGCAAGAGGACGTGGGCGGCCTGACGGGCGTGGGTGGGCGCTTGCGTGGGCGTAGGGGTTGATGCGAGCGTGGGCGCCTGCGCGAGCACTGGCAGGTGTAGGCAGGTGCCTACGTCTATGCACGTAGACCTGAGCTCGAGAGAGAAAGAGATCGGGCCAACGAGAAAGAGATAGAGAAAGAAGAAGAGGAAGAAGAGAAGAGGAAGAAGAGAAGAAGAGAAGAGAATGGGGGAAGAAGAGATCGGAGAAGAGGGGAAAGAGAGAGAGCAGGTAAAAGATGGGAATGAGAGAGTTTTTAAATTAGGTAGAGAGAAGACAGGAAGGAGGAGAGAGTTAAGGGGTGAGAAGAGAGAACTTTTTTAAAATAGAAAAGTGAGAGGGAATTTTAAAAATATAAATGAAAAAGAGAGGGAATGGAAGAGGTGGAGATTTTTATTTTGGAGTCTCCCATTATTGACTTTTGGTTCGATAGCTTATTTAGAATCTTGAAACTTGGCCCATTATCCTGCAAGCAAAACACATACATAAATTTAATCAAATTATCATTTTTGCAATAAAATGGCAATGAGTTAGTGTAAAATTAAGGACCATAAGTTAATAAAATAACATGATTATCATCAATAACTGTGCAATTATCACACCCCCCAACTTACTCATTACTAGTCCCTTAGCAATGCACCTAAGTGAATAATTAGACTAACAAGAGCACAAGACATCATATTTCGTGACAAGAAAGTAAGAATGAAAATACTGACCATGAGTGTTTCAAGTTCTAGTGGCAAGTGTCAAGAGTAAGCATGCCAGTTCATGTCTTTAGACAGTTCCTCAAGATACGCTCAAAATTTCATGGCTATTTGTTCAATATTTGAGCATCAATAAGAGGACACATGGGCTTTTACCTATCACTCAAGGATGATATCAACTCTACACTCATTAAATTCGATCATCGAATTACAGGTAGCTTTCACACTACCTTGTTCTATTTTCATGCTCTTTTTCTTTTCTTTTCAGGTACATGGTATTGCACTTCCCTTCACTGTTTGACGCGAGTCTCAACTCTTGCCTTAGGAGTAGGAGGCCAGGTTACTAAGATCAGGGGCATTTTCCATGTTTTTGTTTTTCTCTATTTTTCTCTTTATATATATACATATATTTTTCACATTTATTTATAGGCAGGTAGCTTTTTCCCCACAGTTGATCTTCAATAGGTGTGTAGAATATCAATCAATCAACTTGAGTGTTAGGTAAAACTCATATCCATTTGAATAGCTCCTAATAATATTTTTCTGTGTTGATGAAATTTCAAATGTATTTTGAGGAAGATGCTAAAAACATAACTAGTTAACTCATCCATTCAACTCACCACCTTCACAAGTACACACTATGAGTCAAGCTAGAAAAAAAAATTTCTTTCATGAAATATGAAGCACAATGTTAAGGGCAAAATTTGAAATTTATTTTTAATATGACTCTCCCCCCAACTTGAATGACATTGTCCTCAATGACAAATTAAAAAGATATGAAATAGAATATAGCCAATAGAAATTAAGAAAGGAGAGATACAACTTGACATTTTCAGTAGAACAAGCTATTTTCGAGACACATCCAAGGGTAGTGAGACTCCAGACACCTAAAACACATAAACAAAAAATAAAATCAATAGAAGTGATAGTTTGTAAAAATATTGGGTTGCCTCCCAACAAGCGCTAAGTTTAATGTCTTTAGCCAGACACATGGAGGTAACAAGCTCACATAACACCCCCAATCAATTGACGCCAAATTCTTTCTTTGTATAGCATCACAAACTATGGTAGGTCAAGTGGTCCAAGCATACCCACTATAGCAATAAAGGATAGAGAAAATGGGGCATTTAAGATCATATCCGCAATTAAGAAATATTCATTTATGCACTTAAGGTCTTTATATGTGTTGAACACATCAATGCATACTTTAGTTTCCACCTCATTTGTGATGTTGACATTTATATCATCAATTGCAAAAAAGTCCTCTTCCTTATTAAGATCTTTATATGCATTGCACCCTTCAATTTGGACTTTATTATTTTCACTATTGTCACCAACAACTTCCATTTTCAGATCCTCTTTCATGATGTTGAGGTCAGATTGAGTTGAATGCTCAGAGGATTGCTTGAACTCCACAGGCTGACTTGTGTCAAAGATAGTAGCATGATTTGGAATGAAATGGATATGACTTTTAGCACAAGGATACTTAAAAGGTTCAAGTGTAGTTGACCAATCAGCTAGTGGTAGCATGTCCACGAACATATTGGATTTGCTAAGGTCAGGGAGAGGTAGGAGTTACATGTCTTTCTCGAAATCAAGAGAGACCCAGTCAATGTGAATTTCAGGCAGAATTTCTAATTCTTCTCTTACCTAAGAAGAATGATTGATGATTACACCCAGCTCTTTCTCCACACTCACCTCTTCTTCGTCACCCCCTTGAAACAATGTCACATCTAGATGACATTCTTTCTCTTCTCCCCCCAACTTGAGTTCAACTAACTCACTAGAGCCTTCCTCAAATATGACATTATGGATGGAGTCTTCTTGATGGTCAGTTTCAAGTTGGGCCAAGATTATGGATTGATTTTTAGTGGCACCCATCTCCTCTTGATTTGACTCATTAAAATTATCTCTCATTTTCAAGTGGGCATGTCCACAATCATATTAGACTGAGAAGTTTCGAATGGAATTTGAGAGTCAAATTGTTGGTCACAATCAAGATAATGATATTCATGATTGTCAATGGGTTGACATGGTGATTGGCTATCTTGCCTCCTTCTGATTTCCACCAGTTGAGCAATCAGGAGGTTAGTTTTGACAAATAATTGCTTTAATTCTTATTGTTGTTGGGCGAATGTTTGCTCAAAAACTTGTTGATTATCATAGAATTTTTGCATAAATTGCCCAAATTGATCATCAAAGAGGCATGATTGCGAGGGAGATGTATGAGTGGGCTGTGGATATGCATGTTGTCTCTCATGATGGCTTTTATTTTGAATATCAATTTGGAATTGGGCCCAATGTTGAAAGTTATGGATATGTGAACTTTGGGCTTGGGCCAAAATAGGTTGATCTCTAAGTGTCAAATGTGGCATTACTTCTCCAAGTTCGTGGAAAGGTGTGTCTTCAGGAGCATTTGCTAAGCACACAGGCAGATCAATGCCAATTTTTTTTTGATCAAACCATGATATGATTTCGGCACCCAAAAAGGGTCCTTGAATCTCTCCTTGAGGATCTTGGTAGAGTAAACTTAATTTCTCAGGAGAGACACATTGGTCAACTTTTGAGTAAGGAGTGGGTGTGGATAACACTTGAAAATTTTGGGTCTGTTCTTGGGTTGAGGGAGGAGATGAGGTGTAAAGTGGGTCAACATAGTTCCTCCACCCTGAATCATACATGTGATCTGTTACTGGGTGACCATGAATCAGATGGGCTTGAGTCCATTTGGAGCCATTGGACTGGTAAGTAGAGGTTGATGGATAAGGTGGTTCAGGTTGAGAGTGATCACCATAATGGGCCAGACGTTGCTCCATTTGCATTGATCCAATTTGTCCAATTGATGTGTCAATTTCATGTCCATTATTATCAACCCACATGCCTTTTTTTTGTTATTGTTTTGAAAGATTTGATCTTTTTTTTTAAATAAGTTAACAAACAATTAATCCTATGACACCTATGGTTCCCTGGGACATAAAAATTTGATTTCTGACTAATCAACAGAGGCCCATCTTACATCCACCCTCAAGCCCATTAACTGGCCAGATAAGAGGTGGGAAAGTGGGAGGTTCCCCCTGCTCTCGCAGGGACCTAATTAAGTAACCACTTGTCCACTTAGGCGTTTGCCTATAAACCTCTAGCCGTAGACACCAGTCTCCAAACTTGATAGCGGGCCCAAGTGGGCCTAAGTCTCAAAGTGAACCCTAGGTCACGTTTCTACTTTTTGTTATTGGGCTTGGGTTAGTGAGTGCAATGGTGGTTGTTTTTGGGCCAAGGAAGGGTGATAAAATCCCCACCTTATCTTATTAATGGGCTTGCCCTTAAGATGTTTGCATGTGGAGTAATCAAATAAAATGTTCAAATGCAAGATTTAATAAAATATGCACGAATATGATCTTGACAAAAATTAAAGTGCTCACCTTGCCCTCACAATCTCCAACAAAAAAGGAAATTGACGGAAAAATAAAATCTAAAGATGAAAGTCTAAATGATGTATGTCCTAAAGATGGAAATTTTTAATCTTGACATGACATCTTTTTTTATTGAGTTCAAGTGATGATTTTTTTTAATTAATGTATCTAACTACCACAAGAGATTTTTTTTTAAATTATTCAAATATGACAACTAAGAAAAGGAAACTAAATCAAGAGGGTTTTAATGGTACTTACCTTCAACGTAATCCCTCGTTCTTTTTGAAAATGAAAATGAATAGAAAATGTTAGAGAGAAGGAAACTTACCTCAAAATTACATTTTTTTTGATTTTTCTGTAATTTTTCGATTTTTGTTTTTCAAAACAGAACCCTTTACCTACATACCCTACTTTCAGCGACAGATTTCTGATAGATTTTTTTTCTTCTGCAATTTTCATGATTTTTCAGTTTTTTTTATTGGACACCTACAAAAGGGAAGAAAATGTTAGCATGAATATTTACAAAAGAAACCAAGATTAACAAGGCTAAAAATCTAATTCTCCAGCAACGACGCCAAAAATTGATAGCCCACAAATGCATCGTTAAACACGTGACTAACAATCTTAAAATTAATCGGTTTGTACAAAATATTTTAACAATAGTTAAGTGATGAGACCGAGTCAAATCCACAGGGAAAAAGATTATTATCTTTGAAAATGTTGAGTTTCTTTGATTAGAAAAAATATGGTGATGAGACTACTAATCTAAGTTGCACAAAAAGAATAAATCTAACCAACTAAAAAGAGGAAGCGAGGGAGAGAAAGAGTAGAGAGGGATAGAGTGCTAAACTCATCTCTACTAATTGAAACAATATTTGATAACAAAAATAAATTAAATACAAGAGAGATGATAGATGATGAAGAAAAGAAACAAGAGAGAGAGAAAGCGCTTAAAGAGAGAGGAGACAGAAGAGAGAGACGAAAAGAGAGAGAAAGAGAGAGCGAGGAGGAGAGAGAGAGGGGGCGTGGCCGTTTCTTCACGTTGCATGCAAACACATGCAACGTGAAGAGGGGGAGGAGGCCGCGGTGGCAGGTGCGGGGCTGGCGCTGCGGGCGGGCACAGGCGCGGCAGTGAGCGGGCGGACGCAGGCGGCCAGGCAGGCGGGGCTGGCGCGGCAACGCGCGGGCAGACACGTGCGGCTTGGCGGGCGCCTGCGTGGGCGCAGGGGGCTGACGCGGGCGTGGGCGTCTGCGCGAGCGCTGGCAGGCGTGGGCAAGTGCCTGCGTCTGTGCACGTAGACCTGAGCCCGAGAGAGAAAGAGACTGGGCCAGCGAGAAAGAGATAGAGAAAGAAGAAGAGGAAGAAGAGAGAGAAGAGGAAGAAGAGAAAAGAAGGGGGAAGAAGAGATCGGAGAAGAGGGGAAAGAGAGAGAGAGCAGATAAAAGATGGGAATGAGAGAGTTTTTAAATTAGGTAGAGAGAAGAGAGGAAAGAGGAGAGAGTTAAGGGGTGAGAAGAGAGAGTTTTTAAAATAGAAAAGTGAGAGGGAATTTTTAAAAATAGAAATGAAAAAGAGATGGAATGGAAGAGGTGGAGATTTTTATTTTGGAGTCTCCCATTATTGACTTTTGGTCCGATAGCTTATTTAGAATCTTGAAACTTGGCCCATTATCCTGCAAGCAAAACACATACACAAATTTAATCAAATTATCATTTTTGCAATAAAATGGCAATGAGTTAGTGTAAAATTAAGGACCATAAGATAATAAAATAACATGATTATCATCAATAACTGTGCAATTATCAGTCACCTCCGCACAGGTGAGAAATGAAGGAGTCCTCGATTTGCGCGCTCGTCGTTCGCCTCCCCACAGCTGAGAAAGGAAGGCAGGCACTTCGCGCTGGAGAAGGCATTCTGTGAGAAATGAAAGAGTCGTCTGTCTGTGCGCAGACATTTTGTGCTGGAGAAGGCGTTCGCGTTGGAGAAGGAGCATAGTGGGGGAGAAGATAGTTCGGTGACAAAGGTGGGAAAGGAAGACAAGGGCAATGATGTCTTTCTCCTTGAGACTGTGAGAGACAAGACATCTCTGAAAAAAATTTTCACTTCACCCTGTCTTAATTTACTCGGCAACCACCCATTGGGTGTGCTTGCCGATGTGTCAACGGTGTGCACCAAGTATTACTCCTTCGTTTTTATATTTATTTTTGCTTTCCGACATGTCGGTATATCATTGGCTGTTTTCAGCTAAAGTCAGACCGTGAAGAGAGCACAGTGGGCACTGCCCCCGCTTCCCTCGCGGTGGGGGGGGGGGGGGATCGGCGGAAGCATCGCCGATTTTGTTACATAACTCCTGTTAGGGGTGTGTGCTCGCCCCCAATGAGATCAGCCCCCCCAATGGCAACAAGACCTCCATTCAAAGGAGGTTACGAAATGTCTGCCACGTTTGTAGGGTCCACTTTTTGCATGTTGGTTTCCATGGAGACGCCGTTAGCTCTTGTTCGTACGACCATTTTTTCTCGAACATAATTGGTAATAAAAAGTTAAAAACTATATCTTTGCATGGATAGTCGTCATAAACTTTTATTTGCACAAATGCCCTCTTTGCTTTCTTGACTACGTCCAAGGGGCATACAAGCAAGCCGCGTTTCTATAAGAGAGGTTTTTTTTTTTGGGGTGTGGAGGCGTGGGTTGGGGTGGTTATTCATGGTGGTAAAAAGGACATCGATGACATGTTTCTCTCTAGGAAAGCTTGTCACTCATCCTATATCAGATATAAAGTTGGAGAGATTGGTCGAATTCAAATTTTCCTTATTGTACAAGTCTAAGGTCTCATTTGATAAAATTTAATGAAAATTTAAAGTTTAAAATATTTAATTTTTAAAATTTCAATTTATTTGATAAAATATATGAAATTATATTTTAATTAATCACTTAAGTCTAAAAGATCACTTAAATTTTAAGTTAAGAAGAATCACTTTTTTTTTTTTCAGATCGGCCATCGGCAGTGGACATCGTCAAAATCCAAAGACTGTCGCTTGAATTTGATGATCACCGCTAGCAAGCTCCGACGTTCACCGGCCAGTCGCCAGGTTTCGACGATCGTCGACGGCCAACTCTCGACGATCGTCAGCCAACTCTGACGACCGTCGATCGGAATCCGGCCACTTCCAGCAACGATCTATAAATCGATTGCCAAAAATAACATTTTTAGCTGTTTTATGTTTTGAACCTAAGACCTACCCAATAATAGTGTAGCATCTTAACAAATTGTGGTAGACTTCAGATATTATTTAAGTTAGTTATCAAACACCTCTTAACTTATATCTTATATATATATTATTGTTTTAAATGTCAGATTTAGAGAATAAATGAAGAATTATATTTAAACATTTAAAATAAGTGTTATAAAAAATCCACCTAAATCTCTCTAATAAAGTCTTTAAAACATTAAAAAAATATTATTTGTGCGGCCTGTGTGTTAGAGACCAAATTTCTATGACACTGTACAAGTCCGGTGATTAGGACCGTTAAAGTTATCTTTATGTAGTCAGATGTCTGTAGTGAGTATATAAAATATTGCTAATGACAAAACTCACTTGTACCATAAAATTGGATCGAATCAAACTTTCTTTTTAGAATGTTGTGGCAGTTCATTTACTTGTTAGGAAGAGAAAAGTTTACTGCACTTGAGGAAGTGCAGTAAGTGCAATCTACGTAGGATTGTAGCCTATGTGGCGCCTTGTTGGGCACCACGTGTTTTTTTTTTTTTGAAATCTAATCTTTCTATTTTAGAATCCAACCCCTCTATTTTGGAACTTAATTTTTTTATTTTGGAGCCTAATTTTTATTTTTGAGTCTAACTTGCCTTCTGTTTTAGAGTCAAATCTTTTTTTTTTTGAAATCTAATCTTCTATTTTGGAACTCAACCTTTCTATTTTGGAAAACTATTTTTTAAGCTCTAAAATAGAAAGTTAGGCTCCAAAATAAAAAAGTTAGGCTCCAAAATAGAAATGTTAGATTTAAAAAAAAAAATTTGGCGCCCAACAAGGCGCCACGTAGGCTACAATCCTATGTGGATTGCACTTACTGCACTTCCTCAAGTGCAGTAAGCCTTTCTCTGTTAGGAATTATGTTAAGACATGCAAAGTTATAAACAATGTTGCAATTTATTTATCTTACGTATATTGATACTATTGTGTACTTTTGAAATAAAAGAATATTCCTAATATATTTGAGCCTTTTTGATAATGAAATAAGGGGACTAATGATAGGTTATCTATATATAGATTATTCATGTTTATCTTTTTTTATTAATTTATGATGAATTAATCAGGGACAATTATTAAGAGAAATGATTTTTAATGTGATGTGATATGATAAGATGTATAGAGTTATCACCCTTTTATCTATACTTTAACAATAAAATATATTACTTATCTATATATAAAGAGAGAATATATGATTTTTTAGAGTGAAAACACATCAATTTATGAGTTATTAGTAGGGATAATTTTTATTCCCCCTTTATGGGAGAGATAAGTTAACACATTTTTATCCTAAATAACTTTTATCACACGGAATTAAGCTAAATAGGTTTCCAAATTGCTTTCTTACATAATACTAATGCTAAATTGGGGGGATAAGTCGACCTATCGTATTACCAAAGCCGCCCAAATCCATCCTATCTATCTAGAAGAAACATTTAAGGTCGCAGTCGTCCGGATTCTACTTTAGTGAATTTTACATGATTTTTAGGCCCATGTCTAGCCATTGAGCTGTGTTTTGGGTTTTAGTGTGCTCTGTGGATGTTATGGATCGAAGATTTTGGTTCACATAGAACCAATGTTCTATGTTTGAGAACGCGACTAGGGAGGGCGCGACGTTCATAACGCGGCCTTCACCCATGTCGCGATCTCAGAACTGTCAGTCTTGATTCTTCGACTACATGTGCGACGAATGGCATGCGCTAAGATGTTGCATGGCGTTGCGTTCAAGAACTCGAAAGCCTGATAGGTTGCATTCTAAACGCGACGGCAAATCCTAATGCATTCTTAATTTTTGATGTTTTAATCCCCTGTTCGCCGACCAAACAGGGTAGACATGTAAGGCCCTCAATTTCTATGCATATAATATCTGTTTATTTCTGTGCATATTATGTCTGTTTGATGTTTATGTGTTTTGCCAAAATCCCTGTTTAACGTCAACATCCCTTGACGTTAAGAGCATGTTGACGACAACTTTTGTGTCGTCGACTGTGTATCTAGACGTCAACATCGATTGACGCCTATTTCCTGTTAGCGGCAGCAATGTGACCATTTACTTCTCCGGCTGCGTTTGGGATTCAAATCTGAAACCGTCCCGTTTTCTCCTGGAGTTGGATTTGGAAACGTATCCCCAACGGTCAGGACTCCTAATACCTAGGGTTACCCCGACTCTATGTCTATTTAACCTAAACATCTTGGTTGGGAGATGCCCTTTGGTTTAGAAAGAGGTTTTCTAGGCTTCGGGGTGAGAAAAAGGGAAACTTTGAGAGGCTTGATCTGACGATTGGAAGGCTTCACCGGCGATCTTCTATGACTGGAAGACTCTTTTGCAGGTGAAGGAGCTCCCCTAACTCCGGGAGATCGTTTGCTCGAGCGTGGAGATCGGATTAAGGCAAAAAGCATCACCTCTTTGTCTTGGCCGAGGAGGGCTTCATCTCCAAAATTAGATCTTCTGAGGTTTTTTGGAAGGCAAGTAACTTAAGGGTTTCATCCCTAGACTTATCACCTAGAGTTTAGGTATTTTTACGGATTTTTAGATCGTGTCCTGGACCCCCAAATTCTGTGTTTTTTTATGTTCGGTCTGCACTGTCTACAGATAGGAGGTTGATGGCAACTTTGTTGCCGCCAAGTTCACGAGTTAACGGCAATCGATTGTGCCGTTAACCCACCCTGACGGCAAGACCCTTGCCGCCAAGTTCATCTGATTCTTACAGAAATATGTGTTTAATCTCTATGATGTGATTTTCGGGATTTCTGGATGTTGCACATGCTGTAAAAATTTGTGGATGTTTAGGTATGTTATTAGGTCAAAACCATGAATTTCTATTAATTTTCTGATAATAATTGTGGATTATGAAATTTCTGTTATGGAGATATATGCATGGCTTGACAGAGTTAAATTCGGGATAAATAGATTTGATGCATGTTATTATTACAACAAATTTATCTGAAACTAGGGTTACTATTTTCATGTTTTGAGGCTGTTAGACCCAACTGTTCACTGTTAATCATGCCAAATTGAATTATTTAGTTAATTTGCATGAGATCTGTGTTAAATGTTAAAAATAGTTATACTATTTCAAAATTTTTGAAAAATTAACCATGAGATATGTTCCATGCGTAGAGTTTATGGTTAAAATTTGGGATTGTTTTGATATTTTTAGATACTATTTTCAATGGTAAAGGAAATAAAAGCCATGTTAAGCATGATTATGTAAGAAATGGTATATTACAGTGATTAGTATCATGTTTAGGTACTGTGATGCATGTTTTAATATTGTAGACAGCCATGATAAATTCTGTACCCTGAAATATATGTGTGAATGGTATGCATGTGAATGGACCAATAAGTGTATGTAAAATGATGTTAATCATGTGATCAATTGAGATAATGTGTTTAAGAGAAATATGTGCCGAAATTAACATTGCTACCATAGAAGGTTGTGGAGCCGTACTATAGAAAAGTCCATATGGGAAGGCTCAATGTGTATGTGATATCCTGTGGACATTATGATGAAATCCTCGAGGTGGATAAGTACCACTGGTTAGGGTAGAGAGGGCTTCTCCCAGTTTTACGTAGTTACCAAGATTCATCACTATAATGCCTAGGTGACGGGTATGTGTTATGTCATATGTGTGTCCTTTATGGTGGTTCGGACTATGTGTCACGATAAATAATGTGTAAACGTGTGTGAAATATGTGTAAATGTGCATAGTGTTCGTGTGAAAGTGATGTGTTAATGTGTTACCATGTGAAATGATGTGAAACCATGTGAATATGTTTTATTTATGTTAAAAAAACAAGAAAAAGATGTGAATATGTGATATAAAAGTATGTGAAAAGTGATAGATATCATGCTAGGTGTGTTAGTAAGCATGTGTTTAATTCCATGATCAAGTTGTTTAGAAATATGATGTGAATAAATTGCAATTGATAACATGAATCAAGCTAATGACCATGTGTAGAAAGCATGTTATAGGTTATTCATATGTACTTGTCTATTTTGACATGAACCATGTGGTAAGATTTCTCTTATTGTTAAAGTAGATAGCATGAATGTGATATGTGTAAGGATATGCCAAGGGGTTATGTCACATCCCGACATTTAATATATCAATAAATACCGAAACATGAACGAATAAGAAATCAAGAGTAAACTT
The DNA here is from genome assembly GCA_014218235.1 of Colocasia esculenta. Taxonomy (NCBI): domain Eukaryota; kingdom Viridiplantae; phylum Streptophyta; class Magnoliopsida; order Alismatales; family Araceae; genus Colocasia; species Colocasia esculenta. The sequence continues at coordinate 102,305,617 of CM024762.1, forward strand.
TGAACTATTTGAACAGAAAATTGCTCGGGGCTTTACTAAATAAAAATAATTATTAACCGCCATTCTACAGGTATTACATGACTCTCAATTTACAATTCAAAAGTAAATGTCGCAAGGGTTGATCTCTCAGCCCACAAATCCCGATATCCTGCCTTCTAGAACTGTAGATAACATGAAAAGTAGGATTTGGTGAGCTAACTAGCCCAGTAGGATTCAATCTATTTATCAAAAGAATTAAGATAATCAATAACAGTATAGAGAGTTTAACCATAACAAGGCTAGATAACAAAAGTGACTGGACGACCAAGTCAACAAATAACAAACATGAATACTGAAATAAGATCGCATGATCAAGAATTCAGAATAACAACCATGTTCTGATTCAAATCATATCTAACTAATGACGTAACAACATGATGACTAATCTAGATTATAGTGATGTAATGCCAAACATCCTTAGATCCTTTATCATTCCGTACGTCCCGTAAATGAATTCGGGTGCTCCTCCCAGGACTGGACCAGCCCTATTTGCACAGGCATATTAATCAAGTGGGGTCCAGGGACCCAATAATTGTCATCACAAGTCTTTCATCAACAATTGTGTTACTCAAGTACTCAAACCCTTATGTAATCAAAGAACATGGATTGTGATCATTGAATACAGGAAGTTGTAACCAACTAGGAATTTCTTATACTTGAAGACTTCAAGGATAATCCATAGAAGGATATGGAAGACAATTTGAATGATCTCTTAAGTGACTTAATGGTAAAAACCCAAGAGGATGAAGGAGATAACTTGCTAGGCCAATATCATGATGTATCAACAGAGGATTAAGCAAGGAAAGGTATTGGAAGACTGGCCTAAACAGTGTATGTCGACAGCCAGGAGGTGGCTGTCGACAGGTGCAAGTATCCAGAACTAATTTCTGGAATCTGGGCAGTACTTGTCGACAGGCCTGGACTGGCTGTCGATAGGGCAGACCCATCTGTCGACAGGTAGGTGATATCTGTCGACAGATGCTGGTTTTCCTGAGAATTTGGGTTCTGGAAGCTTGGGGCCTGTCGACAAGTGATCCCCATCTGTCGAGAGTCGCCAGGTCTACTTCCAGACATGGTTTAGCAAACACTCTAAGGGTCGTAACAATGGGACCTATGGATCTAAACAAGAACAACATCAATTAGAAGGACTTGTTTCTAGCTCTCAAGACTAGTTTACACACTAGACAAGATGAAACATGAGAGACACAACCTACACACGATTAGCTAGAAACTTGGCACAACAAGGTTCTGGGAAACAACTCCTATAATAATGGTTACTTGCACTCAACAGGAAGATTCCTACATGATGAACACAGTCCCAAAAATATTCATGGAGTCAACACAAAAGCTTGAGGATTCGAACACTTAAAGAAGATTAACACACTGTTCTAAAGTTGGTTTACAAAGTTTAGAGACAAACATGTACATGGTTGGGAACTTCTTAGCAAAGGTAGAAGACAAGGATAGGAAAAGGATAGAGAATCCTACAGACACACATACTAAAACATAATTACAAGGGATGGACACATAGTTCAAAAGAGGATTTACAAGATTAGAGACAAGCATGTACGTGGTCATGAATTCTCTAACAAAGGTAAGAGACAAGAATAAGAGAGGAAGAAAGAAAGAAAGAAAGAATCCTACCTGAATTGAAGAAAATGAAGCCTTCACTGTGAGGATCTCACAACAAGTAGAAGAAAGAAGAAGATAGGGTGCAATCGTAGCAATCCACCAACAGCTACAGCTTGTAGTACCTCCAGTACGAGCAATAGTAGATCCAACAGCAACACACCCACACAAGGGTGTAGCATAGCAACAGTAGGAGTAGCAAGAGCAGGAAGAAGACCTAGCAGATGCAAACATTTGGAAAGGCTGGTACGATGGTTACTGGGGAGTTTTTATAGATCACCAAGCCTCCCATGCACAATGGCACATCGACCATCCAAGTGTTGCAGTAGAAACCTCTTGGTTTTTACTGCCTACACGTATCCCATGCAAGCCTTCCAAGATTTACACATAAGATATAAACGTGTAAGCTTCTTCCCCACATGAAGGGGCTTACCCCACACCCAACACGTAAGCAACAATTAATTCAAAAGAAATAGTTACCGTAATTAGGTGATAATTTGGTTGGCTCATTTAACCTATTGTTTAGGTGTCCTAATGATATCCAATCAAGTTGAAATTTTGACCATAGGCTAATGAAAGGGTTTTACAAATTATGTGATTTTAGTTCAATTTTTAGAATTTATTTTTCAGCCAGTAAAAATTGCTCGGAAAATAGTTGTGTCGGCTTAATCTCAAAATTCGTACGTCAACAATTCCGAATATTTACATTTTTAATATCACCACATTTTTCTAGAAATTATGGTATTCTCAGATTTCATTTCGTTACAGAATTCCAGTGTCGCCCTGTCAGAGCGCGCACCTCTGAGTACAACACTAGAATAATATTAATCATTACCACTTACTCCTAAATTAAAGTTAATTACATCTCATGACAATGGTTATGTTTAATCATCAAATTATTCACATTTTTCTAGTAAATAAAACTTTCGGGGCGTTACAACTCTCCCCCACTAAGAAAAGAGTTTGGTCCTCCAAACTCCATGACTAGTTTGGATGGATCTCAAAGATTAAGTTTTCAACCTTTTAAATTTTATTTAATCCAGATTAGTCTTACCAATCTCGTCATGATTATTATGTCATACGATGTTTACACCCTCTATATGATTTGTTATCATGACATCGTGAGTTGATGGGGATCTAAATATTAGCATTTTTAGTTATTAAAGAGCCATGTTGTGTTCATAGGTTCAATTAGATGCAACCTTCACTATGTTCCTTATTTATGGCAGTAGTATATTAAGTATTGAGTAGACTCTTTTTAATCGCATATTATACCTAAAGTCTCCCCCACTAAGGAATAACCTTAATTAATCCTTAGAGAGTTATATAAATACATATTCCCTTGGGAAGGGTAATAAAGTATGACAAGAATGATGAGTATTGTCAATATGATGATAAACAACAAAGATTTTATTCATCTCATAAAGTTTCTAGTACATAACTCCATAATTCAACCTTACAAAATTACATGGGTTGGCAAAACTTACCAAGCTGGACATGCTATAACAACTAATTTTAAGCATTTCTCACTATACTCTAATCCTATTGACTTATACATAAAAATTACTTCTAATAACTTCAGTCACTTTCCTTGTGGCTTAAAGTTTTCCTGAACTCTTGTCTTTGTTTTGAGAGAGTACAGGATATTCTGAGATCCGATGCTTTAGACTTCCGCACTTCAAACATGCTCCTAGTCTTTGCCAACAGTCTTCTTTGACATGGCCCGGTTTGTGACAATATGCACAAGCTTCCTTAGGTTGTGCCTTGGCATTCTCTTGCTTGTTGGCCTTCTTGATCTTTTTGCTTTCTTGTTCCTCTACACCATCTTTTTGCCATTTGTTTCTCTTTTATTGGAGGGAACTGTTCTCTTCCATATAGATACTGTAATGCTCATTGTTTCTTGAAGATTTGTACTTCTAATATTTTCATGCAGTTCCATTTTCCCTTGATCACCAACTGGAACTACTTGCTCCAAGGACTGAGCAAGATTGTTCATTGCATATTGAACCTCTCTCCAATGTGTTTCTTCTCCCATCCCGTTGGCTAAGCAAACAAATTAAAGTTTGGTTAATCAATCTTGCTGTTTAAAACTCAGCTTTTCTAATTAATACTAGTAGTACAGTTGTTACTATATGTATCTAGTTACTTGATACATTGACCTTTGTGATTAAATGATGCATGTTCCTTACAGGATTTTAAAATATGACAGATGATTTATGTTGTATCTCTGGTTTTGATAATGTTACAAGTCAAGCAAAATGTAATAAATATCTAACACAAGTCTTTTATATCATAAGAAAATTCATAAAGTCAAAAGCTCTTTTTTTAATGTGTTGACTCTAGTTACTCTATAGGTCGACACACAACTAACACTGAGTGAACTACTGAAGTTTGGTGATGCATATGAGTCAACTAGTTTGGACAACACAAGAGTGTGTCAACTTTGATTGAGGAGGAAACTGTTCTATTTGTCAACATAAATTGGTGGTTTCACCGGACCTTGGATTTTTAGCATTCTACTAGATTTATTTGAATTATGAGACTTTTAGTTAGGCCAATTTGTGAGAGATTAGAAAGATTCTATTTTGATGAAATTGCCAAAATCGTATTTTTCTTCTTCGGTGGGAGAGTTGACTTTTTATTGGTAAGAGATATGATTTTTCTGATATTTTTATTGGATTCAAATGGGGGGTACTTATTTATATGTAATATCTAACCTTTACTTAAATGATATGGTATGTAAATAAGGTATGAGTTTCAGTTTTACAGGGTTCCTGCTGACACCTTTGGTTGGACATGAAACAGATCAGGTTAAACACCTTAGACAGGTGTATGTCGACAGCCAGGAAGTGGCTGTCGACAGCTACTGTCCTCCCAGAACCAATTCTTGAGATCTGAACACTGCCTGTCGACAGGCCAAGGTCGGCTGTCAACAGGTGGAAGCTATCTGTCGACAGATGAAGGCTATTTGTCGATAGCTACTGGTGGAACTACTTCATCTGGGTTCTGGAAGCATGATACCTGTTGACAGATGGGTTCTATCTGTCGACAGTTGTGGGTTGAACTTCCAGAAATAGTATTACAACATCTTAGAAGACTCTTCTAAGTGTTCCTATGATTCCAAACATGATTAACAACATCAAAGGGTCTTGTTTCCAGTTCTAAAACACTACTTTACATGAGGGAAACAAGTAGAACAACAGGAATATATTGTGGCATGGACACCTATGACAAGATGATATACTGGAAACATAACTATTCCAAACCACCATTCTCTTGTAACTAATAGGAAGATTTCTACAAACATGCTTGGACCTAACACAAATATTAGCTAAACATGATTACAAGGAATAGGAGAACAATTCTAAAGATGTTTCCAGAATCAGAGGCAAGTGTGGACATGGTCAAACACTTAAACATGGAGTTCTTTAGTATGAGAGGAAGGCTAGAACAAAAAGAGGATATCTTTATGGTATGAATAGCATGGAAAGACTTCTGGAAGAAAGAAAATTACTTACACAAATCTTTCATGAGAATCTTTCTCGAATTTGGAAGGAAAGTCATATCAAATACATGTATCAAAGACATGAACTTCACTAAAGGTATGAACAAAGTGAGAGAGAAAGATGTTGCCCAGCTAGCAAGCTCAGAGGGGGGGGGGGGGTGAATGGGATTCTAAAATTTCGTTTTAAACAAAAACCTGTCAACAAAAATGCTTAATAGAAAAATACTGAGATTGATTGTTAGTGTTAGTAATAGAGAAGACAAGCAAGCAAACACACGATCACACAACACAGAAAATTTTATCCTGGTTCAGACCTCCTATCCCAAGGAGTCCTATGTCCAGTCCCCAAGTAATAACTTGGGATTTCACTAACTAAGGGTACTGTCCCCCTCAAGGACCCTTACACATCCAGCCGCAGCTGGCCTTCTCTTCTAACCCCGAAGAGGTACATAACCACCCTGATACACATGTCTTCCTTCTTCAATGAAGGGAATACTAACCACCTGTTTCAAACAGGTCTTCTCTTCACAACCCGAAGAGGAACTTCACAACAGATGTGAATAAAAGCAAATGACCCCTAGACCAAGCTTACAACAAATGCTTGATCTGAGGCAATGTCTGAGAGAGAAAGATTTCACTAGATGAAAACTCTCAGAACTACAAAGGCTCTCCAAAGGCTAAGCAAATGAACACGGAGAGCTACGAGCTACAGAAAATTATGGAGTGAAGCTTTGAGGCTCTTGTTTCTGATGCTCGCAAGTTGTGGGTTTGTTCTCTGAAAGCTCTAAGGTGCAAAAGTTGTTCTTCATAGAGGCTTCAGTCTTCTATATATCTTCTCTTGAAAATATAGCCGTTGAAATGGCCGTTGTCTCTATGTTGGGTGCTTGTTAGACTGCATAGTCCATCATGTGTGACAGGTAAGCCTGCAGCCATTTAATGCTCTACGAGCCATGCACGCAAAGAGAAGATTCATCCAGATATCCTTTAGCTTCTAGTTGTCCAACGTTGTATGACACTGTACTAGCATATACCTGCACACAATAAATGTCGAAGCATCGACAGCTGAACTATCTCTATGCTCGTCAGTCAACGTTAGAAAGAATATACACCAAAATGAAAATGCCATTCTGCTATCCTGAAAAGTGTTTGCTATAGAAACATAGGAATAGAAGGCACCCACATATGCAACGTGCAGAGATGTGTACAATCACATTAAATGCAAGGATAATAGTGATGCACGCGGGAAGACTTTGACTTTCACAATATTTGAAAATATATTTGAATATCATGTATGAAATCAATGTACTCCATGAAGTCGTTATGACAATGAAATAGTTGTTCAACTTATGAAATCGTTGTGTGAACAAGTCGTTATTTAAGTACAAGCAAATCATTGTTTATGCAAAACGTTATACAAACATAAACAAATCGTTGTTTGAGCAAATCGTTGTTCAAACATAAATAAATCGTTGTTTGAGCAAATCGTTGTTCAAACATAAACAAATCGTTTTTTGAGTAAATTGTTGTTCAAACAAGCAAATCATTGTAGTAATCAAATCATTCTATACGTGAAGTCAAATCATTCTAGCTATCAAATCGTTGTTTCACTTATCAAATCGTTACGGCGACTAAATCGTTGTGTAACTTATCAAATCATTACATCGATCAAATCGTTGCGTAACTTATCGAATCATTATGAGACGGAAATCATTGTTTCAATAAGGAAATCGATGTGAAACCGAAATCGTTGTTTCATTTATCAAATCATTGTGAAACCGAAATCGTTGTAGCGATGGAATCGTTCTTTTACTTATGAAATCGTTATGCTATAAAAGAAATCGTTGTTATACTGTAACACCCCGAAAATTTTAATTTCTAAGAAAACATGAATAATGTGGTTATTACACATTATTATTAGTGTTAGATTGAAATAATTAAAATTTAGAATTAATTAGTGTTAATAAACGTTACCCCAATGTCATATACAGAGGTGCGCGCTCCGACAGGGCGACACCAAAAACTGTAACGAAATTAAAATATGAGAACACCATAATTTCTAGAAAAATATGGTGATATCAGAAATGTGAATATCCAGATTTTTTGATGTGCGGATTTCGAGATTAAGCCGACGTAACTATTTTTCGGGCGATTTTTCACCCAGTGTAAAATAAAATCTAAAAATTAAACTAAAATCACCATAATTTGTAAAACTATTACATTAGATTATGGTTGAAATTTTAATGCAAATGGACACCATTTGAACATGTTTACATAAGGTTTAAAAGGGCCAACTGATTTAAGGATCAATTACGGTAAAGAGTTTTGTGGAATTTTGTTATGCCTACGTGTGAGGCATTGGGGAGGCCAACACACTTAAGGGTGAAGACAACACGTACTTACCTGAGGTGTCAAGCTGGAGAGATGCATGTTTAATGTGTCAATAGTAAAAACCAAATGGTTTTTACTGTGACACATCGACGGCTATCGTGCCGTTGTGCATGGTGAGTGTTGAAGGCTATAAAAGCACTTCATTAGCCTTCGTACCCATCTTTCGACTCTGCTCCTACTGTGTTCTGCTGCTAGGCTTGCAATGCTCTCCACAGTTGGTGTAGTTGGACATGCTGGTTCTTCCTTCTTGCACCTTTTGTTCCTGCTCAAGTTGTTGTTGGGTGTAGCTGCGAAGCTAGTGTAGCAGTCCTTTGGTGGCGTTGTTGCTATTGCAACAGCAAGCTACAATTGCTTCTTCCTGTGCTTGTGGTCCTTCTCCATCTGCTACACTTTGTGGTATTGTGGATTTCTACATCAAGAAAGAATTCGTACTACTCAGATAGGTAGGATTCATTCCATCACTACCTCTTCCTGTGCTTCTTTCTTGAATTCCATGATAAGTTAGTGTTCAGTCTGGGAAGTATCATATTACTCCTTTTACCATCTCAACTTGCTTCAGTTTGAGACCATGTCAACCTCGTTATGTGGGAGTAAATTGATCTATGATAGTTATTTCTACCTTCGTTAAGTTGGTTCATTGAGAGACCATGATAGTCTCAAGTGTGTGTATCTTGATAACTGATTGGTAGAAGTAGAAAAGAGATTTCTAGAAGAATTGCTCTTCCAGTAATCTTCTTCCTTGAGTTTTGTCATCCATGTATACCATGTCTAATTTCCTTTCATTCCTTTCCTTGTATCATTGGCTTGGTATATTGAGGTTAGAATGTGTCCATGTAATGTTCTAAACATGGTAAGATTTGTAGGTGTGTTTGATAAACCTTCCATTAGTAGTTTTAAACACTCTTCGAAGTTTACATATTACCTGTCGATAGCTGTGCCCCTGCCTGTCGACAGAAACCATGTTCCAGAACCCATAGTGTGTTGTGCAGCAGTACCTGTTGACAGATAACTAGTACCTGTCGACAGATAGCCCTGCCTGTCGACAGCTGATCCTGGCCTGTTGACAGGTAGCTGCCAGACCCCAAATTTCTGCCTCTGGGAAGCAGTACCTGTCGACAGGTAATCCCTGGCTGTCGACAGGCATTGCCTGATTCAGGTTTCCAGTACTTTCCTTGATGCAAAACCTTGTTGATACAACACCCAATTGGTCTAGCTATTTACCTATCTATTCTTTGTTGTTTCTACCATTTATACTATGATGGAACTACTCAATTTCCTTTCATCCTTACCTTGAATTATCTCTTAAAAGTTCCAAGGACAATTGACCTTTGTGAGGTTAACAACTTCTGTGATCAGTGAAAGAAGTCTCCAAATTCCTATTGTGTGAAATATGTGAGTTGTAGCAACCCGGAAAATTTAATACTTAAAAATTTGAAATAATAATTTCTTTAAATCAAAATAATAGAAACATGCGTACCATTATCATATGTACAAGAATACATAGGAAAATTCCTTAAAAATTATAAATCAATCCCAGACATTATTCCTAAGTGTTCCACGAAGAAATTCGTGCAACAATAAATCCGATTGGCCAAACGTATGTCACAATGTGACCAATTATCCAAATTAGGAAACTAAGTCGGAAAACCATTAACACGGAAAGATAACGCGTCCATAAAACAAACGAACATGTCGGAGAGACTTCCAACATCATGAAATGATTATCCATTATTGGGATTGGACTAATGGACCTCTCATAGTCCATGAATAAAATCAAGTAAGAAAAATATAATAAAATCCGTAACTCTATTATTCCCTAATTAAAAAGGGAAATCCCATAAGATAAATTCCAATAAATAATGAGTTTTAATAAATGGACCATATAAAGTTTATTGGGCCAAAATAGAGATTTTTAAAAGAAGAATAATAGGAAAATACCCTAAATTCGTAACTAAATTATAGAAAAGGGGTATTTAAAGCATCAAATAGGAAGTTTGAGTTGTAATTGGATTCCTAAACCTACCCTAATGGGTTGGCCACGAATTTAGCTCCCATCCTAACCCAAATAGGAATTGGGAAGCTTGGAAGGAGGTTAGGAAAGAGGAAATTCGGAATTTAATAGGAGTTAGAGTCCTATTAGGAATTAGAAAGAGGAGAAGCTTAAATACTCTCCAAAAACCCTTATGGCTGGCTCTAGATCATGCCAAGGGATTCCTGGACTAGAAGGAGAGGCCAAGGAGGAGGAGATTTCATGGGGAGAAGAACTTTTCAAGCTCTCAACCCCGTTCTTCAAGTTCTAGCCCTAGAAGAGGAAATCGAGACAAGGTAGGCATTCTCACAAGCACAAATCCTAATATTTCGTCTGTAGATTGTTCCATGCATCAGGAACAAAACCCTCAAATTTCATAATTTTCCATCGAGCCGATATTTTCTTCTTGAATTTCGAAGTTCTGCAACTCTCTTGACCCCGAACCCTCTTCATAATTCTTGTTCTCCATGAATACTAAATCCCATGCCTTGAAATTTTTATGGGAGATACTGATGATCATTAGGGAACTTTCACCCCTAAAAGCCCTAATTTTTATCAAGCATGTTGCTCGAATTAAATCATTCATCTCTGCTGCACCTGGAATCAGGTTACTTCTTGTTCAACTTGTTAGGACTATGTCGATACCATGATTGTTTTTGAATTCCTAATTATTGGAAGTACCCTTGCATGTCTAGATCAGCTTAAAACTGGTTTCATGATTTTTCATCTTGTATACAATTAGTTATGATTTTCTGAACGACCCTGTGTCAAAATCTGATATTCCTGGACCGCAATCCAAGACAGAGTAGAACTCTGTCAGACTCAGGCCAAGGACCTGAGAACGCGACGGCCCGACATGTCTCCTTCTCAAGCCCGTCACGAGGCCTTTCTTGTCGCATTCTGAACGCGACAGGACACCCCGTCGCGTTCTGGCCGCCTGAGCAGACAGCTCTGTCGCGACCCTTTGCAGGCCCTGTTGCTATCTGCCCTACCCCTGTAGCCATCCTTACGGGCCTACGTCGCCTTCACAGGTTTTTGATGAAAACCCATCAAAATTATTTCTGTCGCTTTCTAAATAATTCTTACGTCTTTTTATAGTTATGCCCCCAGTAAAAACTTGTTTTAAAAATGGAGCTACATTGAATGATTTAAAATACATATTCACGACTTATTTCTATCTATGATTTCTCTTACACATGCACACACATGAACCACCCATATATGACTGAAATCTGGCATAAAATATCTTATATTGTATCTAGGAATTTAATGCAATAAAGTATATTAATGGCCCTATTTTAAAAGACTTGTATTCGTTTCTTGCGTTGTTTATATACCGATATCGACGCTCCACTGTTCTAGAATTCCTCTAGAATGTCGAGCACCTGTTTTATATACACACTTTACTTGGCTTGTGGTGAACTCTCCGTCGGATATTCCTTTCGCCGGACTAGTGAACTCTTGCACAAGGCCTCCGTAAGTCTCCTCTGTCCATGGATTCTCACATGGTCGACGAGCTGGTTGTACCCTAACACCTATGATACACTCTAGGGATCAGTAAGATCCAAACGGCCTTAGATTGTTCTCTCGCTCTTATCTTGAATCACGCCGGACCTCTGGACCTGTGTATAATGAGGCCAGTGGAAAGGTTGTGTTCCACCTGACTGCCAACACCGTACGCGTGTGTTGTGCAACTGTTACTATCGCTCGTTACTCGACGTTTCATGTGCAATGACCATAAGATCTCTTCTATACTCTACTCGCTCGTCTAACCATATTCACGTTCACTCTACTATCTTCTCTCTCTCGTCTATTCATCTAGTACTCTCTTGTTACCCTTTGAGCTGTGTAGCTCCTATCGTTTGTACTATTTCGTTTGTACTATTTCATGACTGTAGCGCGCTAAAATGGGTCTTGTGACTCTACTGTGTCAAATGCATACTGTGCAGGGCACGGAGAGTGTCCGAGGGGCTTCAATCTAGTCCTGGGGGCAGAGAGCCACCCGAAAATACCTGCAGGGGCTATTGACGGTGTTCTGCATTGCACCGGTTCTAACTATACTATATTGGCTAGACATCTGACTACTATCCTTTCAGTCTGAGGAGTTCAGACGTACTGTACCATTTCTGTGCTATTACTGTGCTAGCACTGACTGTTATACATTAGTCTGAGGAGTTCAGGCGTAATGTACTATCGTGAAACGGCTACCGTCCCAAAGTGACTATTGTCGTACTCTACTAGTGCACCGTTGTGCAACCATACACGCTATTTCGTTACCCGCTATCTCGTTACACGCTATCTTGTCATACGCTCTACTTAATACTCGCTATCTTGAGTTACTGTGTGCTATCGCGACTTGATCACATTCAAAGTGCAATTTACTCTTTACATGACCATCTACTATCATCTCTTCTTGCTATACATGTCGCTTGCTATTCTTGACAACATCGTTACTTGCTATTGTTGTTATCATTTTCTATCGTGACTTGACTTTAGTCATTGTGCTATACTTGATTCATCTGCTATTTGAACCATGTACTTGTGCTATTACTTTCTCGATTTTACATGACTCACTCTATCATTAGATACTCTGCCATTAAAGCATTAATGATTTAAAGCCTGCTTGACTATTGAGATTTAAGCCCTACTGGGCGTTATCGCTCACCCTTCGTTATTTGTTATTGTGTCTCAGGTAAGTCGGACAATAACGTTATACGTACCAATGGGACAGGACCAGAGTGATGAGTGACCTGGGGTCAAATGACGATGTTACCCTAGCACCATGGAGTCTAGTAATGATTGTTTTAGATTTCTTTTCAATGTAATAATGTCATTGAGCCCTATGTATTGGCTCTGAATTAGTGGTTGTAATAGTCTTAGTGAGTTTATAATGAAATAAAGAGTTTATTCCAATTATTGTTTATTAGATGCTCTGATGTTTGCGAAAGTACGCGCAATTGTCGTTACCATATTCGTTGTTCGCGTCTCCCTCCGATTTATTCCGCTGCTAAATTGGAGGGGCGTGACATGAGTACTTGTATACCCTTAAACCATTACCAGAGTGAGTGTGTTATGATGACAAGTTATGGGTGTTTGGACTCATTTGAGAAATATGCCTGTGCAAATAGGGCTGGTTCAGTCTTGGGAGGAGCACCCGAATTCTTTTGTGGTCGCGCGGGATCGATGAGGACTTGTGGATGTTGGCATGCATCATTATGTTCTTGATTAGTCATCATATCATACATGTGTGTGAATGTGTTTCTGAGTCAGAACCTAAGTGTCATCTTGAATTCTTGATCATGTTTCTACATTACTCTTGTTCTACGTGTTATTTAATTGATCCGTTCACTTATTCCTTTAAATACTCAGTGTTGACTTTGTCCAAATTCTTATCCTGTGATTATACATATGAGTTCTTCTGTTTCAAGGAATTGAATTCTATTGGGCTAGTTAGCTCATTCATCCTACATTTTTCAGGTAATCAAGATGGGAATGAAGTCTAAGGGGGATTTGTGTGCTGAGTGGACCACGCTACGTCAAGCAACCCATTATCTTTTATTTATTTTATAACTAGTTTGAAATGTAATAATGTTACAGTTTATTTCCATCTACTCTTATTAGACTATGTGAAGGAGTATCATGTAATAAGCTTCCGCTGAGTTGGTTATGGTCAAGTAAACTTTTACATTAATTCTCGTGTTTTATATCTGTCATTTCTAGTAAATAGATTTTTTACTAGGACGTGACAGATAAATTGGTATCAGAGCCTAGGTCGATAAGCCTAGGGATAACCAATGAGTTGGGGTAGAAACTTGGGATTAGTTAGAATGATTTTGTAACTCCATAAATGCTTAACTTGTTAATAATTGCAGCATGGATATGAATGCCCAAGAGAGGTTGGTAGCAGATATGGAAATGCTATGTCAAGACATAGAGTTATATGCCCAAGCACAGCGGGAAGCTCATGTGCAAATTAAAGAAGAGGTGCTCAACCTGACCACGGGCGCCTTCCTGGCAGGCAATCCCTATGCATCTCTAGATATCATGACTCAAGTCATGAACCATTTGGATAATCTGAAGCTGGGGCAAGATATGCTGCTCCATCAGGTCGAAGGTTATTGGGAGAGATTGACTGATGCGGCCAGAGAGCTGTACCACGGTGCTGAAAGAGAGCAGCAACCCCCGTCAGTGGAATCTGTTGTAGATCTGACCCAAAGTTAGAAGTAGAAATAGGCAACCTATCTTTTTGTAAACCTCTTTTTGTTTAAATGTTGGTTGTATATATAACTCCCATGTATATGAGAAGTGAGAGGTTAGTGGAAGTAAGGACTGTGTAAATATGGCAAACTTAGTAGGAGAAGGATGTGGAATTTCAGTTTTTTGGAGAAGTGGTAGTGTATTGTGATATAAATATTTAACTTGTTAATGGAAAGTGGTATGTTATGTGAAAATTGAAGTTGTATGTGATGAATGCAAACTTGGTTTGATTGTGGAATTAATGTATGCATTATTGGATGTTTCAGATATTTTCTCAATTTAGTCATGGATGGAGGTGATGTTAACTGGAGGAAAATGGAGAGTTCAATGCACGACTTGACTCGAGTGATGAAAACAGTAGCCAGAAGTAATAGCCACAATGGAACAAGTTTATTTAAGGATTTTTGAAGTCTAGAACCACCGAGGTTTGCAGGAAGTACAGATCCGGATGAAGCCGAGAATTGGTTGAAAGATATTGAAAGGATATTCAAAGTGATAAAATATACAGAAGAAGAAAAGGTTTGTCTGACTACATTCCAGTTAGATCGGGATGCTCGTGCTTGGTGGGAGACAGTGGAGGCTACCCTAGAGGATTCAAATCAAGTTAGTTAGGAAGAGTTTGTAGAATTATTTAATGATCAATATTTCTCTGAGGTAGTTCAGGAGAAGAAAGCAAATGAGTTTGCTGACCTCAAGCAACTAAGGATGTCAGTGTCAGAGTATGAGGCCCAGTTTTCTCGACTGTCCAAGTATGCTCCACATCTCATAGCCACAGACAAATTAAAAGCCAAGAGATTCATGAACGGACTACGTCCTAATTTTATTATGCAGGTAACTCCACATCTGATCACTACATACTCGGACATGGTTAAGAGAGCTTTGGCGTTGGAAGCTGCTAACGACACTGTGGATAAGATTAGAGGGAGGTCGGGAGAAGGATCTTCGGATTGAAAGAGAAAGTTTGAGTCGGGGAATGCCCCAAGAGTGTAGCAACCTGTAGAAAAGCAGGAAAAGCTCCGATTGAAAACAAGAAGGTGTGTAAACATTGTCATCTTAGTGGACATCAGGCGGAAACTTGTTGGCGTAGGTTGGGTGTATGTCTCAAATGTGGGAGTACTCAACATAGAATTTCGGAGTGTCCGATGATTAAGAATGCGCCAACCAACCCAAATCCCCGAGCAAAGCAAGGAAGGTTACAAGCTATTCAAGAAATGGAGCCTGAATCCCTGCAAGCAGGCGGACTAATTGAAGGTACACTATTAGTAAACTTAAAACCCGGGCATGTATTGTTTGATTCAGGATCTATGCATTCTTTTATTAGTTATGAGTTTACTAAATCTCTGGAAATACAATCAGTTGCATTACCTACACAACTTGAGGTTACAACTCCTTTGAGTGAAGGTAAAAAGCTTAAGGAATATTACCCTACTAGCCATATTTTAGTTCAAGGACATAATTTACTGGGTGATTTGATATGTCTAGAAATGTGGGATTATGACGTAATCCTTGGGGTTGATTAGTTATCTAAACATCATTCCAATCTAGATTGCCAATTGGGGCAGGTCACCTTTTTCGAAAATGAAGTTTACTCTATGATCTTTGATAAATCCCACACCAGAAGAATACCAATAATTTCAGCAGTTAAAGCCTGTAAGCTAGTAAAGAAAGGTTGTCAAGGATTTTTCTAGAATTGCTTCACCTCTCACACAATTGACTAGAAAAGGAACTGCATTTGTGTGGAGTGAGAGTTGTGAAAATGCATTCCAATTATTAAACAAATGTCTATCATCTGCACCAATTCTAGCCTTACCGGTAGAAGGAAAAACATTTGAGGTTTACACCGATGCTTCAAATATTAGACTGGGAAGTGTACTAATGCAAGATGGAAGAGTTATTGCTTATGCATAGAGGCAATTGAAGACTCACGAGAAGAACTACCCAGTACATGATTTGGAATTAGCCGCAGTAATTTTTGCTCTTAAGCTTTGGAGACACTACTTGTACGATAATCAATTTATAGTGTACTCTGACCATAAGAGTCTCAAATACTTATTTTCACAAAAAAAAAAAACTGAACATGAGGCAAAGAAGGTGGATGGAATACATTAAAGATTATGATTTTAGAATTGAATACCATCCAGGAAAAGGTAACACTATGGCTGATGCACTCAGCAGGAACCCTATAGCTAAGGTATATTGGACCATTTGAAATACTAAAGAGAGTTGGGGAAATGACGTACCAATTGGCACTTCCACCACAACTATCTAATGTACATGACATTTTTCATGTGTCAATGCTGAGAAAGTATGTATATGACCCAGAACACATTATTGATTACCAAGGTTAGGAGGTACAAGAAAATTTGGCGTATGAAGAGAGACCGATACAGATCCTTGATCGGAAAATCAAGCAACTTCGGAACAAGGAAGTTCCCTTACTAAAAATTCAGTGGAATAAGCAAGGACAAGAGGAGGCAACGTGGGAACTAGAAGACGCCATCAAGATTAAATATCCAGAATTGTTTACAGGTTAGTACCCATACCTTTATGTTATTAAATTTGGAGGACCAAATTTCTTTTAGTGGGGGAGAGTTGTAACACCCCGAAAATTTTAATTGTTAAGAAAATATGAATAATGTGGTTATTACACATTATTATTAGTGTTAGATTAAAATAATTAAAATTTAAACTTAATTAGTGTTAATAAACATTACCCCAGTGTCGTACACAGAGGTGCGCGCTCCGACAGGGCGACACCGAAAAACTGTAACGAAATTAAAATCTGAGAACACCATAATTTCTAGAAAAATATGGTGATATCAGAAATGTGAATATCCAGATTTGTTGACGTGCGGATTTTGAGATTAAGCCGACGTAACTATTTTCCGGGCGATTTTTCACCCAGTGTAAAATAAACTCTAAAAATTAAACTAAAATCACCATAATTTGTAAAACTATTACATTAGCTTATGGTTGAAATTTTAATGCAAATGGACACCATTTGAACATGTTTACATAAGGTTTAAAGGGCTAGATGATTTAAGGATCAATTACGGTAATGATTTTTGTGGAATTTTGTTATGCCTACGTGTGAGGCATTGGGGAGGCCAGCACACTTAAGGGTGAAGACAACACGTACTTACCTGAGGTGTCAAGCCGGAGAGATGTATGTTTAATGTGTCAACAGTAAAAACCAAATGGTTTTTACTGTGACACATCGACGACTATCGTGTCGTTGTGCATGGTGAGTGTTGAAGGCTATAAAAAGCACTTCAGTAGCCTTCATACCCATCTTTCGACTCTGCTCCTGCTGTGTGCTGCTGCTAGGCTTGCAAGGCTCTCCACAGTTGGTGTAGTTGGAGCTGCTGGTTCTTCCTTCTTGCACCTTTTGTTCCTGCTCAAGCTGTTGTTGGGTGTAGCTGCGAAGCTAGTGTAGCAGTCCTTTGGTGGTGTTGTTGCTATTGCAACAACAAGCTACAATTGCTTCTTCCCGTGCTTGTGGTCCTTCTCCATCTGCTACACTTTATGGTATTATGGATTTCTACATCAAGAAAGAATTCGTACTACTCAGATAGGTAGGATTCATTCCATCACTACCTCTTCCTGTGCTTCTTTCTTGAATTCCATGATAAGAAATAAGCTTCTCACCATGTTAAGTTAGTGTTCAGTCTTGGGAAGTATCATATTACTCCTTTTACCATCTCAACTTGCTTCAGTTTGAGACCATGTCAACCTCGTTATGTGGGAGTAAATTGATCTATGATAGTTATTTCTACCTTCGTTAAGTTGGTTCATTGAGAGACCATGATAGTCTCAAGTGTGTGTATCTTGATAAATGATTGGTAGAAGTAGAAAAGAGATTTCTAGAAAAATTGCTCTTCCAATAATCTTCTTCCTTGAGTTTTGTCATCCATGTATACCATGTCTAATTTCCTTTCTTTCCTTTCCTTGTATCATTGGCTTGGTATATTGAGGTTAGAATGTGTCCATGTAATGTTCTAAACATGGTAAGATTTGTAGGTGAGTTTGATAAACATTCCATTAGTAGTTTTAAACACTTTCTGGAAGTTTACATATTACCTGTCAACAGCTGTGCCCCTGCCTGTCGGCAGAAACCATGTTCCAGAACCCATAGTGTGTTGTGCAGCAGTACTTGTCGAAAGATAACAAGTACCTGTCGACAGATAGCCCTGCCTATCGACAGCTGATCCTGGCCTGTCGAAGGTAGCTACCAGACCCCAAATTTCTACTTCTGGGAAGAAGTACGTGTCGACAGGTAATCCCTGGCTATCGACAGGCATTGCCTGATTCAGGTTTCCAGTACTTTCCTTGATGCAAAACCTTGTTGATACAACACCCAATTGGTCTAGCTATTTACCTATCTATTCTTTGTTGTTTCTACCATTTATACTATGATGGAACTACTCAATTTCCTTTCATCCTTACCTTGAATTATCTCTTAAAAGTTCCAAGGACAATTGACCTTTGTAAGGTTAACAACTTCTGTGATCAGTGAAAGAAGTCTCCAAGTTCCTATTGTGTGAAATATGTGAGTACTTGTATACCCTTAAACCATTACCAGATTGAGTGTGTTATGATGACAAGTTGTGGGTCTTTGGACTCATTTGAGAAATATGCCTGTGCAAATAGGGCTGGTTCAGTCCTGGGAGGAGCACCTGAATTCGTTTGTGGCCGTGCGGGAACGATGAGGACTTGTGGATGTTGGCATGCATCATTATGTGCTTGATTAGTCATCATATCATACATGTGTGTGAATGTGTTTTTGAGTCAGAACCTAAGTGTCATCTTGAATTCTTGATCATGTTTCTACATTACTCTTGTTCTACATGTGTTATTTAATTGGTCCGTTCATTTATTCCTTTAAATACTCAGTGTTGACTTTGTCCAAATTCTTATCTTGTGATTATACATATGAGTTCTTCTGTTTAAAGGAATTGAATTCTACTGGGCTAGTTAGCTCATTCATCCTACAGTTTTCAGGTAATCACGATGGGAATGAAGTCTAAGGGGGATTTGTGTGCTGAGTGGACCACGCTACGTCAAGCAATCCATTATCTTTTATTTCTTTTATAACTAGTTTAAAATGTAATAATGTTACAGTTTATTTCCATCTACTCCTTATTAGACTATGTGAAGAAGTATCATGTAATAAGCTTCCGCTGAGTTGGTTATGGTCAAGTAAACTTTTACGTTAATTCTCGTGTTTTATATCTGTCATTTCCAGTAAATAGATTTTTTACTAGGACGTGACAGATACAAAGGAAATCGATGTGTACTTATAAGAAATACATGCTCTGAACTTTAAATGATATAGTGTAAGAATTACTTACAGATTTGGCTTGATTTATTTCCTGTGGATGAACTTCATGAAAGATTGTTAGAAAATGTTTGTCAAAGTTTTGTTAATCACCAAAATAGTTATATAATAAATAATAAATAAAATTATATGGGGATGGACTGATCATCAATCTCCCCTTTTTGGTGATGACAAAACATAACATAAAGATATGAAGCTCTAAAATGAATCTAAATAAATTTGCTAGAGAAATTTAAAGTAAATTTGCTAGAGAAATTTAAGGTGTGTATTTCAGAACATTTTACTTTCTCCCCCTTTTTGTCATTAAGCAAAAAGATATGAAAATAAACAAAGAAAGAAGAGAAGAAAGATAAATGGTGATCAAAATATCAATCTATTATATCACTGCGGGGGTACAAGAATATAGAAGGCAGGAGACAAGAGAGAGGCATGGCGAGTAATAATCGGCCAAGCCTTGAGTTCATGCTCTTCAAAATAGTTTTTGAAAGCACCCCAAGCAATAGTATATGATGGTCCCATGACAGGAGCCATGCGCTGGATATGGAGCTGCCTCTGAGCTTCTACAAAAGTGGCATATTCATCACTGCCAAGAGAAACTTTGTAGGAGCTGGAGGTGCCAAAGCTGGCATGCTGGAGAAACTGATCTACAAAGATGGGGTAGAAGATCTGCTACTGCTTCAGTTCCTTTTTCATAGCCACATACACCTTGTATCTTTCAACCCAAGTGAGAAAGGGATCTTGAACAAGGTGAATGGAGTTCAGATCCAGAATTTCTTCAGCAGATAGAGGAGGTTTATTTGCTCTGGCCTGAGAGGTGTTGAGATCAATAAGCTGTTGAGTAGAAAGTGGGTAATGCCTTTCCCAGTCAGCTGAAGACAGTCGCTCACACTCAGACAACAGAGGGGCAAGAACATCTGATTTGATGTGGCCCTGATGATATTCCCAGAACAAAAAATGGTGGAAGGCCAGCAAATTACCCTTCTGAACAGAAATGCGACCCATGACTCTAGCAAATCTTTCAAAAATGATGCGACCGACATCAGAGTCCATGACTAAAGAGTGAAGTGGAGGTAGGAAGGCCACATCTGGCATCTTCAATGTGGCGAAATCCACTTGAATGTAGGTGGAATGTGCAGTACTGAACCAAGGAGAGAGATAGCTTGCCGGAATTGGCCAAGCTGAACTTCAGGCAGATTTTGGAGATATCTGTAATCGTTAAACATCTGGAAATAGTGGATAAGCTTGATCTCCTTCTCAATAAACGGCCCCCAAGTATCCTTGTGACGGATCACAAACCATTCAGAGAGAGTCAAGGGATGATTTCTGGGTGGAAATCTAGCTGACCGAGCACGTAGGAAGTTACTATAGAGAGATTTGTGGCCCCGAGCTCACTGATCTTAGTTTTAGCCTCAGTCATAGAGAAAAATTTTGACTGATCAGCTTTTGAAAGAGAGGAGAGGGGAAGAACAGCATTGAGATGTTCGGTGAGGTTGAGATAAGGAAGTCCAAAAATAGTGGCAAATGTACATTTTTGAAGGAATTCACAATAGAGAGACCTTCTTCGATTTTCAACAGTGAGAGAAAACCAAAGAGGAGGAAAACAGGGTTCAGAAGAAAGAGCGAGGTTTTGAAGAAAGTTTTCTCTTTTTAGGAACATGACTGGAAGAGTCTGTCCTATGAATGTGAGTGCCAACAAACAGGACTGAGCAAAGCATGGCTACTTCAAATTCATCTTTGATGTCCTGTATAATGTGACCTTCATGTTGGGCACCCTCAGGAATAATGGTGACAAAAGAGGGAGGAGTAGGAGGATGAAGGAAAGAATAAGAAGTAGAAGGAGGTGGTACAGATGGTCCAGCTGATGGACCAGAAGATGAGGCTCCAGCTGAGGAAGATGCTGGAGGTGCCTCAGAAATAGGAGGAGGAATAGCTGTGGAAGAAGCAGGAGAAGGGGAGGATGAGGTGGCAAGAACTGGAGTGGGTGAATAGATATGTTTTGGAAGTGGCAGTTTGAAGGTGGCAGGGGCTGGAGGTGTAGTAGATGAGGATGGTGGAGAGGAAGGAGCTGGTGTTTTGAGAGGTGAAGAGATAGGGGGCTCTGGGGGCACAACTGGATCTTCAACTCTTGCAGGTTCAGCAACAAATTCCATTTGCCCTGATGGCCCAGACTCATCCATAACTGGCCCTGGTGGCCCAGATTCATCCATAACTGGCCTGGAGGCCCTGACTGCTCAGCTGATGGCCCTGGTGGCCCAGATTCTACTGGTGCTAGCTCAAACTGCATGGATTCCTTAGCAATCTTTGGCCCTGATGGCCCAACTGCCTCTTTAGAACTTGGCCCTGATGGTCCAACTGCCTCTTTAGAACTTGGCCCTGATGGCCGGATTTCTTCTACATTGCTTGGCCCAGATGGCCCTGAGCTGATTGCTGGCACTACAGAAGTGGGAGCAGGAGGGGTAGGAGAAGGTATTTGCACCCTCACTAAATCTGAAACGTTGGAAACCATTTGCTTCATGCTCACCAACTCATTTCTTATACCTCGCAGTACAGCCTTCATCATTGACATTTCCTTCACTCCAGTGCTCTGACTAATGAATATTGAAGATATATCAGATTGAACAGAGCAAAGTATCTGCCCTTGTGCATCTAATCTCTCAATTACTGGCTTCAAGTGCACATGGATATTCTTCTTCCTTGACCTTCGGTGTGCCTTCCTTGTAAGTAATGGAATTTTAGTGGCTACACCTTTGCCTTTTTCACTGGCGCCAACAACTGGCTCCACAAAAACTTCTTCTTCATCCGAGGTGCTTGTAACGCCCCAAAAATTTTAAAGTGTTAAGAAAATATTAATAATGTGGTTATTATATATTAGTATTATCATTAAATTGAAATAATTAGAATTTGGTTTAATTAATGGTATCATACGTTACCCCAGTGTCGTACACAGAGGTGCACGCTCCCACAGAGCGACACTGAAAAACTATAACAGAATAAAAATCTGAGAACACCATAATTTCCAAAAAATGTGGAGATCTCAGAAATATAAATATCTAAATTTTTCGATGTACGGATTTCGGGATTAAGTCGACGCGACCATTTTTCAGGTGATTTTTCACCCAGTGTAAAATAAAATCTAAAAATTAAATAAAAATCACCATAATTTGTAAAATTATCACAATAGCTTATGGTTGAAATTTTAAGATAAATGGATACCATTTGGATATGTTTACATAGTGTTTATTAGGCCAGCTGAATTTTAGGCCAATTACGGTGGCCATATTTCTGGGAATTTTTGGGCACTTACGTGTGAGGCCTTGGGAAGGCCAGCACACTTAAGGGAAATGGTAACACGATAGTTACCATGTGTAACTTGTAGAATGTGCATGTGCTAGGTGTCTGAGGGTGGTGAAATGGGGGTTTACTCCCAACACCTGGTCGGCTAACGTGCCATTGTGCATGGCAAAGCCATTAGGTTATAAATAACTCCCATCAGGCTGCGTATCCACCTTTCCAACTCTTTCCCCTATTATGCTACAACTGTGACTGCAAGATCTCATGCTGGGAGAGTAGTTGATGAGTGATAGTTCTACTTTTGCGCACCTTGGGTACCTGTTCGAGCCGTTGCTGGAGCTGCTGTAAGGTGTGGCTGTGAAGCAGACTCTGGAGGTGGTTGCAGCAACGACAACAAGCTTCACCTCCTGTTTCTTTCCCTGTTTGTGGTTACTTCTTCATCTGCTACACGTTGTGTTCTTGGGGGAATTCAACGCCAGGAAAGGATTTGTACTAATCAAAATAGGTAGGATTCATTCTCTCTTCCTTTTTCCTTAATCTTGTCTCCTATTCTTGCTAAAGAACCTCATGTCTAGAGGTATAACCATGGAACTATTTACCTCTAATATTGTAAACTATCTTTAGAACTACATGTTCAATTCCTGTAAACATGTTTTAGCAAGTGTTTGTAGAAGTCTCATTGCTAGTTGCAAGCAGATATTGTCTAGATGAGCCATGTTCTACTACTCCGTTTTTCTAAACTTCTAGCCACCTGTGAATAGGATTCATCTCCATTTCGCTGAATTCGGTCCTCTGTACATGAGGAGGAACTTTGACTGAGTTATTCGGTTGCTATACTTGTAACTTCCCTGTTCTACCTTTAGTTGTGATAAACACTTTTATATTAGGGAGAAGAAGATCTTTGTTTCACTGTGAGATCAAGAATTGTTGTTCTTCTTCCACCCTTGATCCATGTTCATGATATAGAATTCTATTAGAAGTCTAAATATCCTTAGAACAGTGTGACGATTTCTGTTTAGATGGTTGATACTTCAAGTCTTGATTTGGATCCATGAAACACTTTGTGATTTAGTGTTCATCTTGTAAGAATTTTCCAATAAACCATCATTATCAAGACTATGCTTCCATTACTACACTATGTTAGTTTCTAGCTAGCCAAGTTTGAGTTATAAGTCTTCTGTTCCATCCCGTTTGTTTAGCTTATAAACCACTGTGAGAACTACAATTTGACTCTTCTAATTGATATAAAACATGCCTTGGTTCATAGGTTCAAAAATTAGGGTGTTTAGAATAGATTTAAAGTCCTTATTGGAAGTTCTGCTGCTACCTGTCGACAGCAAGCCCAAAGCTGTCGACAGGCGCATGTCTTTCTAAGCTTCAGATTTCAGGACTGTAGCTAGCTTTCGACAACCAGCCCCTTGCTGTCGACAGATACCCACAAAACCAGAAATCCTAGCTCTGTCTGCTGCTATCTGTCGACAGCCCCTTCTTGGCTGTCGACAGCTACAATCCTGATTTGAATTCCAGCACTTTTTCATGTGCGAATCCTTGCTAAAAGTTCATCCTAATAGCCTACCAAGTTACCCTCTTATTTACTTTGATATTTACTGTTATTCTACTGTAAAGATCACCCACCTGGGATACCTTACTCACCATTGAATTATCCTTGAAGTCGTCAACTACGAATGGTACTTCGTTGGGTCCATTCTTCTATCTTCGGTAACTGAGTTCATATAACCTGATGTCTTGAGAGTTCAAAGGCTTGAACACCTTGTGAGACATGATAAACTAATGATGATGACATTTATTGGGTCCTTGGACCCCACATGATTATTATGCCTGGCAGATAAGGGCTGGTTCAGTCCTAGGGGGAGCGCCCGAATTCATCAGTGGCCGCGCGGGGGTGATAAGGACATCGTGGATGTTGGCATACATCAGTTCGTATTTTATTAGTCATCATATCGTACTTGTGTGTGTGAAAATATGTCTGATTGTCAGTGGCTGCACGGGGGCAATGTGTCAGTGGCTGCGCGGGGGCAATGTGTCAGTGGCTGCGCGGGGGCAAATTTGTCAGTGGCCGTGCAGGGGCATTGAGGACACCGAGATGTTTGGCATTGCATCAATACCTGTTTGATTATAGTCATCATGATATCTGTCCTGTGAGAATATATATATTAGCTAGATTATGAGATTTATTGTGAATTCCTGAGCACGTTTTGTAATCCAGTACCACTGTTCCAATTTCATTATCGTGATAAGATACTTGTTTGTTCATCTTTGATATCAGTCAAGTCTTTTTCCTTGATCATCATACCTTCAATCCTTTGATTTGAGAATTTGAATCCTACTGGGCTAGTTAGCTCACCAAATCCCACTTTTTCAGGTATCTACAGTTCTAGAAGGCGGGAACTTCGGGATTTGTGTGTGGAGAGACCATCCTTGACAACATTTTACTGTTGAGATTGTAAAATGGAAATGTTGTAATATTCTTAGAACAAAAACTGTAAAATTTTTATTTAGTATAGCTTCTGAGCAAATTTCTGCTCAATTAGTTTAAATTTTACTCTTGATCCCTCTTGCGTTCATGTTCCGGCATTTATAGATATACTAAATGACGGGACGTGACAGTGCTTTTCACAAAACCTTCTTGGAACTGATCAACATGGGGGCTAGCCGCAGGCTCCCCCTGAACATCTACTACCATCGTAGCTACATGCTCCCCCTGAGCAGGAGCATCCTCCATCTAAACATCACTGTGGCCTGGTGCCACAAACTCTGGAACAACATCTTCCATAGCAACTTCTGTAGCAGGATCACTTGCAGTGATATCTTCATGAGTTTCTTGCTGCTCCCCCTGAATGCTGGCGACAGTTTCTAATACTTCATGAAGAATAGATGTAATAACTATCGTGGGGGTATCAACCTCTGTTGATTGTTGAACGGGCTCAATGAGTTCTGAAGGAATTTCTTCAATTCTTCTTGGACTGGCCACTGGTTCTTCTGGCCTGACTGTTGCTACTGCCTCTTCCAGGACTGCTGGGGCAGCTAGAGCTTCTGCAACAGGGTCTTCAGCCCTCACTTCTGCCTCTACCTCTGCTTCTGGAACAGGAACTTCTTGAGCTTCTCCAATAATGGCCTCACCTTCAGCGACTGAAGTCTTTGTCCAAACCCCAGCTACAAGAGAAAAGCCACTCTTTTTTAGATTTCTGCTTCTGATAGCTTGGCCCATCTTCTCCGAAACTTCACCGCTCAGGTCTATGTTGAAGTGCTGGAAAATTCTTTTCAGCAGGTGAGCATAAGGAAGGGACATGTTGATCTTGTTCTTCTTGTCCCATATCATCACAGTTGCAAACTTCATCCTCTCAATGATCACCTCTGCCATATTGATATCTTGGTTCTGAATCACCCAGAACATCATGTCAGAGTCAGCCTTCGGACAAGTGGAGAAAGTTGCGCTTCTTGGTACAAGGATTTGGCACACTATGAAATGCAAAATTCGGTTGAAAGCATTCATCTGGTTGATGTCGATTTTACCATCCTTCAGCTTATATTCAGTACCGATAATCCTCAGTCCTTTGACATGAATGTCGACGCTGTCTACTCCACTGCGACCACTGGTAGACACCCCAAAAAGACTCTCCAACAAGTCATATGTAATGTGAATAGAGGTACCTTTGACTAAGGAGATCAGGGACCCGTCCTCTTCAGATTTTAAGCAAATGTAAAAGGCCTTCACTAGGTCCGGATAACTGGCCTCTGAAATAGTTGCCATTCTTGTCCACTTCATCCTCTACATTGCTGCTATGACATTGTGCATCCCATTCTTCTCCAAATCATCCACATCCACTGCCTTGTTACCACAAAGCTTCGTCTTCACCGCTGCAAACCGCTCTTGCTGCTCTGCTGTGAGGAACGCAACGCCGTAGCCACCAACAGTGCCGGAGACCCTAGAAACCGCCATAGATTTGGACAGGGAAAGGTTCTGGAGGATCGTGGGAAGGAGTAGAACAGAAGCCCTCAAAAGATTTTGGCGTGAACAGAGAGATTTTTTCGAAATGACAAAGAGAGGATGCCGAATCGATAGGGTTTATCATTCCAAGTGAGTCGAAAGAGATGATAGAGAAAGGTGGAATCAGTGTGGCATAGATTATGGGATTTAAAAGCGAAAGGTAAAGCTGCTTTTGAAAGGACACAACAATAAATGCGGAAAACGACAAAAGAGGAGACGATTTCGCAATAGATAAGGTCTTTTCAAAATACTGAACCGTCAAAGCAATTTATGACGCACACACTTAAAGGATTTTCTTAATTCCAGGGGAGAGAATAAGCATTATTCTGAAACTGTTATTATTTCAGTTACGTGCAGAAAATCTATTACAAATTACACATGCCTAATTCCTTTCTAAGAGATGTAAATCTCTCTTCAGGTAAGACTTTTGTAAAGATATCTGCTAACTGATTTAAGGTATCTATAAAAGAAATATTTATATTACCATTTTCTACATGATCTCTAATGAAATGATATCTATCCTCTATATGCTTCGTTCTGGAGTGCTGGACTGAATTTTTGGTGAGATTTATTGCACTGGTGTTGTCGCACAATAATGGAATGGTCTTGATGTGCAGTCCATAATCCTTAAGTTGCTGTTTTATCCATAGTAGTTGAGTGCAACAGCTTCCAGCAGCTACGTACTCAGCTTCAGCTGTTGATAGTACTACTAAATTTTGTTTCTTTGAGGACCACAAAATCAAGCATCCTGCAAGAAATTGACAACTTCCACTGGTGCTTTTTCTATCTACCTTGCATCCAGCATAGTCAGCATCAGAATATCCTACTAAACTAGTTTCACATGATTTTGGATACCATAAACCTAGATCATGAGTTCTAGCTAGATATCTAAAAATCCTTTTAACAGAAATTAAATGAGATTCTTTAGGATCAGCCTGATACCTTGCACACATGCATACACTAAATAGAATATTAGGTCGACTAGTAGTTAAGTAAAGTAATGATCCTATCATACCTCTGTAAAGTTTTTGATCTACTTTCTTACCATCTTTATCACTGTTTAACCTTGTAGATGTGCTCATTGGTGTGGACAGTGGCTTTGCAATGTCAAATCCAAATTTCTTTAATAATTTCTTGGTGTATTTTGCTTGGCAGATATGTGTGCCTTCTTTGCCTTGCTTGATTTGATGTCCAAGGAAATAATTGAGTTCCCCCATCATGTTCATTTCGAATTCTCCTTGCATAAGCTTTTCAAAGTATTTGCACAGAGATTCATCAGTAGATCTGAATATTATATCATCCACATAGATTTGCATAAGCAATATATTTTTGACTTTTGACTTATTAAATAAAGTGCTATCTACCTGTCCTCTGATAAAACCATGGTTTAATAAAAATACACTAAGCCTTTCATACCATGCTCTAGGTGCTTGTTTTAAACCATATAGAGTTTTATGCAATTTGAAAACGTGATTTGGAAAATCTACATCATCAAAACCAGGAGGTTGTTCTACATAGACTTCCTCCTTTATGTATCCATTTAAAAATGTAGATTTTACATCCATTTGAAAAAGTTTTAAATCTAATGCAGATGCATAAGCAAGTAAAATTCTAATAGCCTCCAGTCTAGCCACTGGTGCATAAGTTTCATCGAAATCTATGCCTTCCTCTTGGGAATAGCCATGAGCAACCAGTCTAGCCTTGTTTCTAGTGATAACACCAGCTTCATCCAATTTGTTCCTGAACACCCATTTGGTGCCAATCACATGATGATCTGATGGTCTCGGAACAAGGGACCAAACTTGGTTTCTCTTGAACTGATTAAGTTCATCTTGCATGGCTAGAATCCAAGATTCATCAGACAGTGCTTCATTGACTATCTTCGGCTCAATTTGAGAAACAAATGCTAAATAGTCACAAGGAATAACATTACCTCTTGTTCTTACCCCAACTGATGGATCTCCAATGATGATGTCTTTTGGATGATCCTTCTTGTATCTCCATTCCATTGGAAGATCATTATGAGATATTTATTTCTGCTGCAATTCTTCCAAGGGTGGATCTTCATTATCCTTGATAGATGTGTCCTTTAGTTTCTTGGATAATTTTTCTGCATCATCATCATCATCTCTATCTTCTTCCTTTCTCAAGGAAGGGTTAGATTCATCAAAAATAAAATGGACAATTTGCAAAGTTTATTAAAGACTCTATAACCTTTAGGTTTAGAAGCATACCCCATGAATATTCCTTCATCAGATTTGGAATCTAACTTTCCAATATCTCTTTTACCATGATTGTGGATGAAGCAAGGGCATCCGAACGTCCTGAAGTGACTGATCTTGGGCTTCTTTTGCTTGTAAAGTTTCTATCTTTTTCAGGATTGGCCTGATCATCACTATTTATTATGTAACATGCTGTGTTGATTGCTTCAGCCCAAAAATATCTAGGAAGATTGTATTCTGATAACATGGTTCTGGCCATATCCAATAATGTTCTATTCTTCCTCTCAGCTACTCCATTCTGCTGTGGTGTCCTTGCTGCTGAGAAATTATGCTCAATTCCTTGATCATCATAGAATTCTGCAAATTTTTCATTTTGAAATTTTCCTCCATGATCTAATCGAATACTTATTATACTGAATTTCTTGTCCTTCTGAACTTTCTTACTGAACTTAATAACTCTATCAAAGGTGTCATCTTTATGCTCCAAAAAAGATACCCATGTAAATCTTGAATAATCATCCACTATCACAAATCCAAAGTTCTTTCCTCCTAGGCTGGTGGTTCTCATCGGCCCAAACAGATCCATATGTAACAGTTCTAAAGGTTTGGAGGTTGTTACAACTATTTTTGACTTGAATGATGATCTTGTGTGCTTCCCTTTTGCACAAGGTTCACACACACCTTCTATCCTTGGGCTTATTTTGGGCAAACCTTCCACTAGATTTCGCTTGACCAATTTTCTAATTCCATCCAAACTGCAGTGACCCAATCTCCTGTGCCATAGCTCAGCATTTTGATCTTTACTTGCTGCAAGACACACATCCTGGTCCTTTAGTTCTTCTAGATGAAGCACATATAAATTCTTTTCTCTGCAAGCTTCGAATACAGTTGCACCGTCTTTCATAATAAGACACCTTGACTCTTGAAATCTGATTTGGTGACCTTTGTCACATAGCTGGTTGATACTTATCTAATTGTGCTTGAGTCCTTGAACACATAGGACATCTTCTATAAGGGTTCTGCCTTGGCTGCCAACTGATCCACAACCGATCACTGAACCTTTTCCATTATCGCCATAAGTCCCTGTACCTTCTTCATCTTTAATGTGCAAAAATAACCTTCTGTTGTCTGTCATGTGCCTTGAACACCCGCTGTCCAGGTACCACTTGATGCTCTAAGGCTTCCCTATAATAAAAACACTAAGATTTAGGTACCCAAGTTCTTTTGGGTCATTGATGGTTAGTTTCTTCATTTTTCCTTTTAGGAATCCATTTTAGGTGTTTTGTCGTACAGGTTGTTCTGGTATGTCCTAATTTATTACAATGACTACAGTAAGATATTCTGCTTACTTTTTCAGTTGGGATGTACTTAAAGTTGGATTTATATTTAGTGTTTTGTTCAGCTACAAATTTTGGTGTTGGATAGATTTTAGAATGGATTATTGTTTCTTCATCATCTGGTGTAGTATATCCTAAACCATGCTTCTTCTTTCTTGATCTTCTAGCTCCTTTTAATATTAAAGTTGATTTACCATTTGTAAACTTTTCAATTGTATTAGTTAAATATTCATTTTCCTTAGTTAGTGTATCAACTTCCTTTTTAAGTTTATTTAAAGTCTCCTGATTTTATAGATTGGCTATTTGTTCATTTTTAGCTTTTAGATCTTCACATAACAATTCATTTCTCCTTTTTAGTTCGGAAATTTATTTTTCTAACTGCTCATTTTCAGATTTTAAATCTGAGTTAGTAATTTCTAAACATGCATGCCTTTTCTTGGTGACCTTTAATAATTTACATACATATTTATATTTACTATATAATTCATTAAATGCATCTTCTAAACTATCTAAATCAGAATCATTACAAGAAGTGAATGAAGAGTCAGAGGTTACCTTGTCATCAGTATTTGCCATGAAGGCTAGGTTGGCTTTTCTTCTTCTTCTTCACTGGAGCTTGACTTGTTGTCCGAATCGTTGTCGTTGCTCCAAGCAGCTGCCATGGCTTTCTTTTTGTATCTTCTGACCTTCTTTGAATTGTCTTTCTTTCTGAACTTCATCTTCTTTAGTTTTGGACATTCAGCCTTGATATGTCCAGGTTTCTTACATTCATAGCATATGGGTTCAGACTTCTTTGGATCCTTGACTTTGGATTTCTTGAAGTCTTTGCCCTTTTTGAAATATCTTCTTCCAGATTGATACTTTTTCTTGGCAAGTATACGCTGCAATCTTCTGGATAGGAAAACTTCCTCATCTTCACTACTCCCAATGCTTTTATCACCATCTGATTCATCACCAGATGTGTCTTCAGCAGCTTTGAGAGTGTTGCTGTGCTTCTTTCTGCTGGAGGACTCCCCAAGCCTTTCCATGTTTATTTCGTGGGCCATTAGTGACCCAACGAGCTTCTCAAGTGACATCCTTCTCAAGTCGTTTGCTTCTTCTATGGCTGTCACCTTCGGAGTCCAAGAAGCTGGTAGGGATCTTAATATTTTTCTTACCATGTCACCCATGTCATAGTTCTTTCCAAGACCAGCCAAACCATTGGTGATATCCGTGAATCTGTTGTACATTTGTGTGATTGATTCTCCTGGTTGCATTTGAAATCTCTCATACTGAGCTACCATGATATCTATCATTGTTTCCTTGATTTTGTCTGTTCCTTCATATGTGATTATGATTTCTCCCACATTTCCATCGCTGATTTGCACGCTGAAATTCTATTGAACTCTTTCTTACTAAGAGCACAACATAATATACTCTTAGCTTTGTAGTTTAGAGAGATCTTCTTCTAATCATCATCTGTCCAATTTTCTCTGTTGTTTTGAACTACTAGATCTCCTTCTTCTATGATGGACCAAAGTTGAAAATCGAGACTTTGCAGGAAGAACTCCATTCTGGTCTTCCAATAGTTGTAATCTTCTCCATCGAATAGAGGAGGTCTGTTGACAGATTAACCTTCTGCATACCCTTGAGCTGCCATTTATCTTTTCTCTTCAGATCGTGAGACCTTCTTTGACGAAGAGACTTGGCTCTGATACCACTTGTTGCCCAACTAGCAAGCCCAGAGGGGGGGTGAATGGGATTCTAAAATTTTGTTTTAAACAAAAACCTGTCAACAAAAATGCTTAATAGAAAAACACTGAGATTGATTGTTAGTGTTAGTAATAGAGAAGACAAGCAAGAAAACACACGATCACACAACACGGGAAATTTTATCCTGGTTCGGACCTCCTATCCCAAGGAGTCCTACGTCCAGTCCCCAAGCAACAACTTGGGATTTCACTAACCAAGGGTACTGTCCCCCTCAAGGACCCTTACGCATCCAGCCGCAACTGGCCTTCTCGTCTAACCCCGAAGAGGTACAAAACCACCATGATACACAGGTCTTCCTTCCTCAATGAAGGGAATACTAACCACCTGTTTCAAACAGGTCTTCTCTTCACAACTCGAAGAGGAACTTCACAACAAATGTGAATAAAAGCGAATGGCCCCTAGACCAAGCTTACAACAAATGCTTGATCTGAGGCAATGTCTGAGAGAGAAAGATTTCACTAGATGAAAACTCTCAGAACTACAAAGGCTCTCCAAAGGCTAAACAAATGAACACAGAGAGCTAAGAGCTACAGAAATTATGGAGTGAAGCTTTGGGGCTCTTGTTTCTGATGCTCGCAAGTTGTGGGTTTGTTCTCTGAAAGCTCTAAGGTGCAAAAGTTGTTCTTCATGGAGGCTTCAGTCTTCTATATATCTTCTCTTGAAAATATAGCCATTGAAATGGTCGTTGTCTCTATGTTGGATGCTCGTTAGACTGCATGGTCCATCGTGTGTGACAGGTAAGCTTGCAGCCATTTAATGCTCTACGAGCCATGCACGCAAAGAGAAGATTCATCCAGATATCCTTTAGCTTCTAGTTGTCCAATGTTGTATGACACTGTACTAGCAGATACCTGCACACAATAAATGTCGAAGCATCGACAGCTGAACTGTCTCTATGCTCGTCAGTCAATGTTAGAAAGAATATACACCAAAATGAAAATGTCATTCTGCTATCCTAAAAAGTGTTTTCTATAGAAACATAGGAATAGAAGGCACCCATATATGCAACGTGTAGAGATGTGTACAATCACATTAAATGCAAGGATATTAGTGATGCACGCGGGAAGACTTTGACTTTCACAATATTTGAAAATATATTTGAATATCATGTATGAAATCGATGTAATCCATGAAGTCGTTATGACAATGAAATAATTGTTCAACTTATGAAATCGTTGTGTGAACAAGTCATTGTTTAAGTACAAGCAAATCATTGTTTATGCAAAACGTTATACAAACATAAACAAATCGTTGTTCAAACATAAATAAATCGTTGTTTGAGCAAATCGTTGTTCAAACATAAACAAATCGTTGTTTGAGCAAATCGTTGTTCAAACATAAACAAATCGTTGTTTGAGCAAATCGTTGTTCAAACATAAATAAATCATTGTTTGAGCAAATCGTTGTTCAAACAAGCAAATCGTTGTAGTAATCAAATCGTTCTATACGTGCAAATCGGTCTAGCTATCAAATCGTTGTTTCGCTTATCAAATCGTTACGACGACCAAATTGTTGTGTAACTTATCGAATCATTACAGCGATCAAATCATTGTGTAACTTATCGAATCGTTATGAGACGAAATCATTGTTTCAATAAGGAAATTGATGTGAAACTGAAATCGTTGTTTCACTTAACGAATCGTTGTGAGACCGAAATCGTTGTTTCACTTAATGAATCATTGTGAGATCGAAATCGATGTTTCACTTACGAAATCGTTGTGAAACCGAAATCGATGTTTCACTTACGAAATCGTTGCGAGATCGAAATCGTTGTTTCACTTAACAAATCGTTGTGAAACCGAAATCGTTGTTTCACTTATCAAATCGTTGTGAAACTGAAATCGTTGTAGCGATGGAATCGTTCTTTTACTTATGAAATTGTTATGCTATAAATAAAATCGTTGTTCTACAAAGGAAATCGATGTATACTTAGAAGAAATGCATGCTCTGAACTTTAAATGATACATTGCAAGAATTACTTACAAATTTGACTTGATTTATTTTTCTGTGGATGAACTTCATGAAAGATTGTTAGAAAATGTTTTCAAAGTTTTGTTAATGACCAAAATGGTTATATAATAAATAATAAATAAAATTATATGGGGATGGACTGATCATTAAAAGACACTCCTATTAGCTTTACTGAACTCAAATCAAGATAATACTGAAATAGATGGTCTCAAGGATTTTAATAGAAGAAGGAAACCAAAGGAAGGTGAGTTCTACAGAACATGGAACAAATAGTAAATATGGGTTTATACAAATGGAGAGACCACAAGCATGAAACAAGAAATGGAAGAAGAGTCATAGGGAGGAACCTATTTCGAGATATTCCGTTCGTACTCAATACAATCTATATCCAACTTTACTTATCTAGCTTAAGCTTAGGCTTTTTACCCATCCTCATAGGTCACTACAGGATGTTGAAGACCAATGACCCTAAAGTATTTGGATCTTCAACCAATGCTCTGATACCATTCTTTCACATCCTGACATTTAATATATCAATAAATGCCAAAACGTGAGTGAATAAGAAATCAAGAGTAAACTTTGAACTATTTGAACAGAAAATTCCTCGGGGCTTTACTAAATAAAAATAATTATTAACCATCATTCTATAGGTATTACATGACTTTCAATTTACAATTCAAAAGTAAACGCCGCAAGGGTTGATCTCTCAGCCAAAAAATCTTGATGTTCTGCCTTCTAGAACTGTAGATTACCTGAAAAGTAGGATTTGGTGAGCTAACTAGCCTAGTAGGATTCAATCTATTTATCGAAAGAATTAAGATAATCAAGGACAGTATAAAGAGTTTAACCGTAACAAGGCTAGATAACAAAAGTGACTGGACGACCAAGTCAACAAATAACAAACATGAATACTGAAATAAGATCGCATGATCAAGAATTCAGAATAACAACCATGTTCTGATTCAAATCATATCTAACTGATGACGTAACAACATGATGACTAATCTAGATTAAAGTGATGTAATGCCAAACATCCTTAGATCCTTTATCATTCCGTACGGCCCGTAAATGAATTCGGGTGCTCCTCTCAGGACTGGATCAGCCCTATTTGCACAGACATATTAATCAAGTGGGGTCCAGGGACCCAATAATTGTCATCACAAGTCTTTCATCAACAATTGTGTTACTCAAGTACTCAAACTCTTATGTAATCAAAGAACATGGATTGAGATCATTGAATACAGGAAGTTGTAACCAACTAGGAATTTCTTATACTTGAAGACTTCAAGGATAATCCATAGAAGGATATGGAAGACAATTTGAATGATCTCTTAAGTGACTTAATGGTAAAAACCCAAGAGGATGAAGGAGATAACTTGCTAGGCCAATAGCATGATGTATCAAGAGAGGATTAAGCAAGGAAAGGTACTGGAAGACTGGCCCAAACAGTGTATGTCGACAGCCAGGAGGTGGCTGTCGATAGGTGCAGGTATCCAGAACCAATTTTTGGAATCTGGGCAGTACCTGTCGACAGGCCTGGACTGGCTGTCGACAGGGCAGACCCATCTGTCAACATGTAGGTTCTGTCGACAGATGCTGGTTTTCCTGAGAATTTGGGTTCTGGAAGCTTGGGGCCTGTCGACAGGTGATCCCCATCTGTCGACAGCTGCCAAGTCTACTTCCAGACATGGTTTAGCAAACACTCTAAGGGTCTTAACAATGGGACCTATGGATCTAAACAAGAACAACATCAATTAGAAGGACTTGTTTCTAGCTCTCAAGACTAGTTTACACTAGACAAGATGAAACATGAGAGACACAACCTACACACGATTAGCTAGAAACTTGGCACAACAAGGTTCTGGGAAACAACTCCTATAACAATGGTTACTTGCACTCAACAGGAAGATTCCTACATGATGAACACAGTCCCAAAAATATTCATGGAGTTAATACAAAAGCTTGAGGATTCGAACACTTAAACAGGAGATAAACACACTATTCTAAAGTTGGTTTACAAGTTTAGAGACAAACATGTACATGGTTGGGAACTTCTTAGCAAAGGTAGAAGACAAGGATAGGAAAAGGATAGAGAATCCTACAGACACACATACTAAAACATAATTACAAGGGATGAACATACAGTTCAAAAGAGGATTTACAAGATTAGAGACAAGCATGTACGTGGTCATGAATTCTCTAACAAAGGTAAGAGACAAGAATAAGAGAGGTTAGGACTAAGTAACTTAGATTCTAACTGAGTTAATTATTTTACAGGAAATGGCGAGCCGTGGTAGGCACAGTACCCAGACTCGGAAGGACGAGCAGAGGCGTGAGGAGAGGGGTGAGCAGTAGGCCCCAGCAACCCAGAGTCCTAGGGTACTCCCTCCACCACCACCTGTGGACTACAACGTATTCATGCAAGGCTTGGTCCAGGCGATGTAGACTCAAGCTCAGACGCAGGCCGCACTGCAGGCACAAGTTAGAGTTGTTAAATAGGGAGTAGTCTGTTTTGTTGATTGCATGATTGCTTATGTGTTGCTTGTTGTCTCAGGCTCAGGCTCTAGCTCCAGTTCCCTAGGAGCATGGCCATGGTGGTTCGTCCATCATGGAGAGGTTTAAGAGGATGGCTTCGCCTCCTTTTAAGGGGGAGAGTCAGCCCCTTTTGGCAGAGAGCTGGATGAGAAAGTTGGAGAAGATCTTCCGGGCTATCAGGTGTGTGGAAGAAGATAAAGTTAGCCTAGCTACTTACATGCTACAGGAGAGAGCTGATGTTTGGTGGGCCTTCGTGCTACGTACGAGGTACGAGGATGGTGCTATAGATGTGACTTGGTCCAAGTTTACTAGACTCTTTCGATCCAAGTTCATCCCCGAGCACATCCAGGACAAGATGGAGCAGGAGTTCCTATCTCTCACACAGGGCTCCATGACTGTTCTGGAGTATGAGGCCAGATTTTCCGAGCTTTCCAAGTATGCTCCGCATATTATTGCAGATGAGCGCAGGAAGGCCAAGAAGTTTGTGATGGGGCTGAAACCATCACTCAGGTCGAGACTAGTTGCTTTTGACCATCATACTTTAGATGAGACTCTCAGCGCAGCATGCAGGCAGGAGAGCGAGATGGATCAGTATATAGAGGAGAAGAGGGCAGCTCAGAAGAGATCAGCGCCACCTTTCTAGAGGCAGGACAGGAAGAAGGAAGCAGTGTACCAGTCACCACAGCGTCCAGTAGTAGCTTCGAGTCAGCAGGCGGTTGTACCACAGTTACCCAGCTTCAGGCCCAGCGACAAGAAGACGTTTCCTCATTGTGGAAGGACACATGATGGATCCGAGTGTTGGAAGCTTGCAGGGAAATGCCTGAAGTGTGGCAGCACCGAGCACCATATCTGAGACTGCCCCAGACTTCAGCAGCTTGCTCAGAGAGGAGCGCCATCAGCAGTAGCGGCGGCAGCAGCAGCACCAGTGACAGGGAAACCAGGAAGGCCTCAGGCCCAAGCCCGAGTGTTTGCACTAGCTCAAGAGGACGCAGAGTAGGCTGAGAATGTCATAGAAGGTGTTAGGATCAGATATTCAGTTATGGCAAAGCTAGAAGGGGGGTTGAATAGATTTGCAGCGGAAACTTAAGCAATTTAAGAATTACTTTGGATTAAAAGATCTACTCAATTAAAACCCCTTTGATCTGATGTAATGTGTGTGAACAAATTAACAAGTAGTGTGTAGACGAAATCCCTAGGCATGCATCTAGCACAACATAATGCAAACCACAAGTCAAACCACAGTGCACAAAGGATTTTTTAGGTGGTTCGGAGATCACACCACGTGATTCCTACGTCCACCCCTCACACAGTGAGGACACACTACTCAAGAACTGAGTACAACACACACACGAGCACAACGGCTCAACTACACACACACACGCTAGATCAAGTCCACAATAGATCAGATCCTCTAGCCTTGATCTGACCAACACACCACACACACGTTGTCTGATGCAAACACGCAACCAGAACAATAATCCACATGTGGATCAAGCACAAGGAACACTTGAACCACTACCACACACACAAAGCTATGAAAGGTGTAGAAGTAGAAGAGTTCAGAGATGTAGAAGTATATCCTGATGAAGAACTCTTCGTGGTGGTTGTCCGGAAGAACTCCAAGCTTCGTTTGGATGAAGATAAGTTGATGGAGAAGCTTGAACCATGGACGAACCGGCTTCAACTCCGCTTGGAAGATGAATCTTCTTCGCTCTGGTCGGAGGGATGAAGCAGGGCAGCAGGAAGAAGCTCTTCTCTTAAGTTTTGCTTAGGGTTTTGATATGGTGGCTTCTTGCTATGAAAATAGCCTCATATGATCCTTATACATGGGTGTCCAAACATGGAGAGTCGTGCTTAAAGGGATCACCCAAATATAGATCATATCCTGGCCATTAGATCTTCCCAAAACTCCGTCTGTCGACAGCCGACTTGCTACTGTCGACAGGTGCTGACAGGTTTGTAAAAACCAGAAGACTGACCTTCCGGGAATCCATTTTCTGTGTGTATCTGTCGACAGGCTACAGTGTATCTGTCGACAGGTACACTATTCATCTGTTGACAACACACTATTCATCTGTTGACAGCTACTTGTTCAGCAGCTTGTCTTGTTCTTTTGCACTTGGATTTTGTTGCTTGTCTTGTGTACATTCACACCTACATTAAAAGACAATTATTAGTGAGATATAATGAACATATAAATGAACAAGTTAGACATGTTTTTCTTGATTAGCATTTACTTTTCTTGATTAACATTTGCTTGACTTGACATTCTCATTATGTTTCACATATTCACATCACATCAATTTGTATTGTTCATGAAATGCTCATCGATTGCTCATCATCAAAAACAACATACCATATGTCAACTTAACATACTCACTCCCCCTTTTTGATGATGACAAAATTTCAATTTATACACAATTGATGTTTCTCCCCCTTTTGGCAACATCCAAAAAGATAATGAGTGCACACATGGTAAGAATGAAGCAAAGAACTACTTGACCCCGAACTGAATTGTGAAGGATCTGAGTGGGGTATGAGTGTTCAAATGGAGTTTTAAGGTTGAGAACCGATTTATATCCATTGCAAAATGTCATAAACACTAGTATTAAAACACATAAAATTCTACAATGGTTAAGAGATAATATTCCGGGAATCTTAAGTTATGGCATTTAAAAAACACCGTTCAAGAATATATGAACATAAGATAACCCCTTTGAATAAAGCCGTTGTAGAAAAACATGTTCCTTTGTGGGTGATGTTCAGATAGTACTTGAAAGTAATGTTTACATGAGCAATTAACAATAAACAACACATTGCCTTTGATGTAAAAGCATGGAGGCTACACTCTATTTCTTGCGTTGAATTTTTTCTTTGTCAAGTTAATGTGGGAAAAGTAGTAATTAGGATCACTTTCACTTTTTGACGTGAAGGTAGACATTTGGGATGCCCATACCCCCAGTTACTTAGTGCAAGTGACCATCATACTATTGTGCAGAGATAATGAAAGGACTTTTTGACGCGAAGATAGACATTTGTGATGCCCATGTCCCCGGTTACTCAGTGATGTTCATCATTGCTCTGCCTTTATCCCATTTCAAATACTTTTTATGAACTTTTGAGTGTTTGAAATAGGTAGCTTTTCTCCCTTTTTTTATATTTTTAACAATCAAGGTCAATGATTATTTAAGGTCAATGGTTAATGTAAAACATTAAGTTCAAAAACTTCTTACTTATCAAACCATTTTAGAAACATGATAATCCACAAGGGAGTTAGGTTAAAATCATTAGATTTGATCAATGTTTTCTAGATGACACAACCTAGACCCAACTACAAAATATTATATCAAATCATTGTGATTAATTCAATGTCTTTGATACTATGTGAATATGAAAGGTTGCAATGAATAGTAAGTCCCTATTCTCCCCTTGTACAAAGATTGTGAACATACTCATGAAGATGTTGAGAAAGATGAAGAATTTGATGTGAAATGGGTATCTGTCGACAACAAATTTGAACCTGTCGACAGATACAGACAGTTGTGAAGGACTAGGTTCAGGCAGGGTATGGTCTGTCGACAACTGTGGTGCTTGCTGTCGACAGATACAGATAGACAAAAAATTTGAAGTTCGAAACTGTGCCTGGCTGTCGACAGTAGAAGAAGTGGTTGTCGACAGATGCATACAGGGTACAGTTTCTTGGTATTGTGAAGGCATAGCTGTCGACAGGCTGTTTGGGGCTGTCGATAGGGGCTTTGAAACTTCAGTTTTAAGGCTTTGAATTGAGAATGATTTGAACCATAAGATTGAGGGATAAAGACACATTGAATATGAAGGGTATCCCTTATGAATTTCACTCACCTAGCCTTAACTTACTCCTCCATAGTGTGTGCATATAATGACTCATTATT
This sequence comes from Colocasia esculenta, assembly GCA_014218235.1. Taxonomy (NCBI): domain Eukaryota; kingdom Viridiplantae; phylum Streptophyta; class Magnoliopsida; order Alismatales; family Araceae; genus Colocasia; species Colocasia esculenta. The sequence continues at coordinate 102,345,830 of CM024762.1, forward strand.
CAAGCAAATCAATCAATGAGATACAAACGTACCAAACATTTGAACATAAAGAACATCCATAAGCATAAAAGCACCAACATTCATTCTTTTAAAGAGATATATGTGGCAAGATTGATATGCAAGAATGTCCCTCAAACAACTCCTCATCAAAACTCTTTTTTGACTTACTCCCCATAATGTTTGCATGGTATTGGAATGAGCATTCAAGCAATTCACACATGTTCTTGTCAGCAATTTGCACAAAGAAGGTATGAACATGATCAATGAAATTTTTTTTGGTCTTTATGCAGTATAAGACTATTGATACTTGGCGAGAATATTTCTCACGCATAATGATAGTTTCCAGACAAGCCGACTTGTCCTTCCATTTCACCATTTGATATACCAAAGTCACTGCATAAAAGATCCATTTTCCCTCAAATTTAGCATGACTCCAATTGCTAAGATGCATTGTCATTTGGGATAGCATCAAAACACATTTTTCATTGCTCAGATGGAATTAAAAGTCCATTTCAATTCTTGCAGTTCAAACTGAAGTGTTAAAGAGATTTTACCTGAACAGTCATCAATCATAGTCTAAATTTTTTTTTACCTTTGTTCTCCATCATTTCTTGCCTTGCACAGCCATGTCATGAATCCATTTCTAATTTTTGGCTGCAAGACATCTCAGCTTGTTCATTAAGCTGATTTTGGGACCCCACACTTGCTTGGGTCCTGCAATGACGTCAATGTTAGAATTCACAATGATTTCTGAATCCAAAGTGATTTTATTTTTTTGCATAGCTGTATTTCTTTCATTAATGAAATTATGAGCATGGGCTTGGGAACATGCACAAAATCATGATTCTTATGCCAACAGTTCTTAGACAAATGTCCATGTTCATGGCATGTAAAGCATTGGACAAACTTGACATTTTTATGAGAGTGTTGATTTTTATTCCAGCAGAATTTAGCAAGATGACCAGGCCTATTGCATTTAAAGCAAATGGGTTGAGCATTTACCTGAAGCTTAGCATAGTATGATGCATTTGCTAGAATTTCTGAGGTCCTCTGGAATACCTTTGATCACCCTTGGGTTGAGGGTGGAGGTGGCACCCTTTGGTATCTCCTGGCATGGATGCATTGGAGAATGCCCTAAAGCCTTTTTGGCGGCTGGAGGAGATGTGGAGACATTGTGGAGTCCTGTTTTCTTTTTCTTTTTCTTTCTCTGGTTTTCAGTTGAAATAGGATTCTTCCTATTTGAAGCTTTTTTGTTCAATTCAGAAACCTTCTTTTCAGGATTTTGATTTTGTTTAATAACCACTTCAAGTTCATTGTCATTTTTCCTTTTCAGCTTTCAATGCAACAATTTCTTTTTCAGAAGTTTGAAGTTGGTTTGTCATGACATTCGACCATTTTTTATTTTGTTCTTTTCAATTTCACTTTGAACAATTTGATTTTCCAAGTCAGCAATTTTCTTCTTTATTGTTTCAGTCATCATTTAATGGTCTATCATGATACAAGCATTCAATCTTCTTTTTCAGATGATTATTCTCCTCAAACAGTTGATTGCAATTTTCTTTTATTTGGTGATCATGAGCCATGTTGGAGATTTGTTTGTTCAATTGATCATTATCAAATTTGAGATTCTCATTATGATCATCAATTTTTCATTTTCATTTTTCAAATCAAAAATTTCAGATTCACTGATCATGATCTTCTTTCAATTTAGAAAACATGATTCCATAGTTTTTGACTTCATTTCCAATTTTTCATTCTCCATTTTCATTTTTCATTTTCTTCATAGAATGCTTGAGCATTATCAATTATCATTTCATTCTTCTCTAATTTTTCTTTTAGCTTCTTGTTTTGAGCTTTACCTTCTTAATTGATTGGACAAGTGCTCATAGCATTCTATCAATTCATCATAGGATATATCATCATCTGAATTAGAATTAGATATTGATGCATCAAATGGATCTGAATTGGATTTACGTGACCTTTGAGAGTTTCTTGACTTCTCTGGCAGATGTGATCTTTCAGATTCATATGAACGGGAAGAGCCTCTTGAGTTGCCATGAGCCATGTAGCATTTTTCTTCCGTTCTCTTTCTAGACTTGCATGTTTTCATAGAGGGGACCTGCATTTTATCAACCTTGTCATCAAACTCATTATCATAGGTCTATTTATGATGCTTGAGAACTTAGCCATATTCCTGAATATGTTTCAGATGATTAGACCAATCAACAAAATATTGAGTTAGATCAAAAGGCAATCAATCAGTTCAATCAAATCAAGTCAGATCAGAATCAGATTTAACCCGCTCAACAAGCAGATATTGTTAGGACTCAGAGCGGTTAAGCACACAAAGACAGATCTCCCAAACACAACCGATGAACAAAACCCTGCTCTGATACCAATTGTTAGATCATATATTCAGTTATGGCAAAGCTAGAGGGGGGGGGGGGTTGATAGATTTGCAGCATAAACTTAAGCAATTTAAGAATTACTTTGGATTAAAAGATCTACTCAATTAAAACCCCTTTGATCTGATGTAATGTGTGTGAACAAATTAACAAGTAGTGTGTAGAAGAAATCCCTAGGCATGCATCTAGCGCAACACAATGCAAACCACAAGTCAAACCACAGTGCACAAGGGATTTTTTAGGTGGTTCGGAGATCACACCATGTGATTCCTACGTCCACCCTCACACAGTGAGGACACACTACTCAAGAACTGAGTACAACACACACACGAGCACAACGGCTCACCACACACACACACGCTATATCAAGTCCACATAGATCAGATCCTCTAGCCTTGATCTGACCAACCACCCACACACACATTGTCTGATGCAAACACGCAACCAGAACAATATCCCACTTGGATCAAGCACAAGGAACGCTTGAACCACTACCACACACACAAAGATATGAAAGGTGTAGAAGTAGAAGTTTAGAGATGTAGAAGTATATCGATGAAGAACTCTTCGTGGTGGTCGTCCGAAGAACTCCAAGCTTCGTTTAGATGAAGATCAGTTGATGGAGAAGCTTGAACCATGGACGAACCGGCTTCAACTCCGCTTGGAAGATGGATCTTCTTCGCTCTGGTCGGAGGGATGAAGCAGGGCAGCAGGAAGAAGCTCTTCTCTTGAGTTTTGCTTAGGTTTTGATAGTGGGCTTCTTGCTACGAAAATAGCCTCATATGATCCTTATACATGGGTGTCCAAATAGGAGAGTCGTGCTTAAAGGGATCACCCAAATATAGATCATATCCTGGCCATTAGATCTTCCCAAAACTCCGTCTGTCGACAGCCGACTTGCTACTATCGACAGGTGCTGACAGGTTTGCAAAAACTATTCCGGGAAACCATTTTCTGTGTGTATTTGTCGACGGCTACAGTGTATCTGTCGACAGGTACACTATTCATCTGTTGACAACACACTATTCATCTGTTGACAGCTACTTGTTCCAGCAACTTATCTTGTTCTTTTGCACTTGGATTTTGTTGCTTGTCTTGTGTACATTCACACCTACATTAAAGACAATTATTAGTGAGTATAATGAACATATAAATGAACAAGTTAGACATGTTTTTCTTGATTAGCATTTGCTTTTCTTGATTAACATTTGCTTGACTTGACATTCTCATTATGTTTCACATATTCACATCACATCAATTTGTATTTGTTCATGAAATGCTCATCGATTGCTCATCATCAAAAACAAACATACCATATGTCAACTTAACATACTCATGTAAACCCAACAGAAAGTACAGTTCTAGTTTTGGGTGTGCAGGCTTGAGTATTGTTTGATACGGGTGCTACACACTTGTTTATTTCTGAGCAGTTTGCTAAGCAGCTAGCAGCAGAGTCTGTAGTTGAGGCAGAGGAGTTAGAGGTTCTTTGTCTGTGCACCACTAGCAGTACAGTAGCGACCAGGAAGTGCATTCCATCCTTACCTGTGTGCATTGAAGACTGAGGCTTGTTCGGGTGCTTCTACTTGCTCAGATGAAGGACTATGATGCTATACTTGGTCGGATTGGCTTGAGGGGCTAGGCACACTATACTTGGTTGATTGCAGGGGAAAAGATTAATTTTCGTATTCCTGGAGAGGATGAGTTCTCACATCCGTTGCCAAGGAATTTAGCGGGAAGGTTTGTAATCTCTGCCATAAAGCCTATGAGGATGGTGAACAAGGTTGTGACGCTTTTCTTGCTAGTGTGGTCTTAGTCCCTAAGGCTGATCAGTCACCTACCCTAGAGGAGATCGAGGTTGTGCAAGAGTTTCTAGACGTGTTCCCTGATGATTTGTCTGGATTGCCACCAGCAAGGGAGATAGAGTTCACTATAGAGGTGCTTCCAGGTACCTCACTTATCTCTAAGGCTCCCTACCGGATGGCACCTGTGGAGTTAGCCGAGCTGAGGAGTAGTTGTAGGATTTGCTTGACAAGGGGTTCATTCACCCTAGTGTGTCACCATGGGGCGCACCTGTGCTGTTTGTGAGGAAGAAAGATGGTTCCCTCAGGATGTACATCGATTACAAGAAGCTCAACCAGGTGACAATGAAGAACAGGTACCCCTTACCCTGCATAGATGATTTGTTTGATCAGCTGCAAAATGCATCCGTGTTCTCCAAGATAGATTTGCGGTCCGGCTACCATCATTGAGGATCAAGGGTGAGGATGTGTCCAGACTACATTCAGAACTCGCTATGGACACTATGAGTTTTCTTGTGCTTCCATTTGGTCTGACTAATGCCATATTTGGATAGCTTTGTAGTGGTGTTCATAGACGATGTGTTAGTCTATTCCCCTGATGAGGCTGCACACCGTGAGCATCTGATGATTGTTCTAAGGTTCTTCGAGAGCACAAGCTGTATACTAAGTTCAGCAAGTGCGACTTCTGGATGCACGAGGTTCATTTTCTTGGGCATGTTATCTCAGGCGCTGGAGTTGCTATTGATCCAGCGAAGGTTCAGGCGGTGTTAGAGTGGGAGACTCTAAGGACACCATCCAATATCAGGAGTTTTCTTGGGTTAGCAGGCTATTACAAGCGATTCATTGAAGGCTTTGCCTCTATCGCTGCACCTTTGACTAAGCTAACCAGAAAAGGGGTTAAGTATGTATGGTCTGAGGATTGTGAGAGCAGTTTCTAGTTGTTGAAGACAAGGCTGACATCTGCACCCGTGTTGATCTTGCCTAGTGGCGCAGAGGGTTTTGCTATCTATTCTGATGCTTCTCAGATAGGCCTTGGATGTGTGTTGATGTAGCATGGTAAGGTAGTTGTCTATGCTTCTCACCAATTAAAGGAGCATGAGCGTAACTATCCGACCCATGATTTGGAGTTAGCAGCTGTGGTTTATACACTAAAGATCTGGAGACACTATCTTTATGGTGTCAAGTTCGAGGTGTTCACTGACCACAAGAGTTTGAGGTACCTTTTCTCTTAGAAGGAGTTGAACCTGCGGCAGAGAAGGTGGATAGAGTTCCTTAAGGACTACAACTTTGAGCTTCAGTACCATCCAGGGAAGGCGAATGTCGTGGCAGATGCGCTCAACAGGAAGAGGTCCTTACTTCGGAAGGATTGGAAGATGCTTGAGGATGCGGCTTGTGCAATGACCGAGTTAGTGCCACAGTTGTGTCAGACTTTCGTGGCACAATTGTCTATCCGATCCACGGTGTTGGATGAGGTGATCGGGCAGCAGAGAGCTGACCCCAAGCTTCAGGAGATGGTGGGCAAGGCAGACATTGCTCGAGATGAGGACGGTGTTATCATATTTCAGCACCGAGTGTGTGTCTCTGATGTAGTGGAGGTTCGTGAGCGAGGACTTGTAGAAGCTCACAGATCGTGGTTCTCCATTCATCCAGGCAACACCAAGATGTACCAGGATTCGAAGAGATCCTTCTGGTGGTCAGGCATGAAGAAGGATGTGGCAGAATTTGTATCCAGGCGTTTAGTGTGTCCACAGCTTAAGGCCGAGCGTCAGACACCATCGGGCCGTATGCAGAAGATGGAGATACCTGTATGGAAGTGGGAGGCAATCACCATGGATTTTGTGATGGGTTTGCCTAGATTAGCTAAGGGCAATGACTCGATTTGGGTGTGTAAGGCCTAGCTTCCCGGCTTTCCATCTGGTGTCTTGGATAACTGGTCACTAATGCGTCCGGGCTGGGCGACGCGTTAGTGTCGCGTCATGGGTGTCCGACGCGACAATCATCCTTGTCGTGACCAGCTTGTGCATCGCGTTCTTGTCACGCCCGGCTTTCCCGTCGCGTCTTTGTGTCACTCCTGGTCAACGGGTCGCGACAGTGTTTCGTCGCTTCGGTCGTCTGACGCCTGTCAGGGTGGCAAGTGTGTCAGTATGACCTATCAGGTTGTTGCGGCGTCCTTGGGGGACGAGTTCTTGTCGCGGTGTGTTGACCCATCGCTGTTAAGGTCCTTAACGCGATGCATCGCCCCGTCACGTCTTGGGTGCCGAAGGCTTAAGGCCTTGGCCGGCGACCCCTTCCCCCTTTCTCCCTCTTTCCCTTCTCTTCTCCCCCTCCGGCGGTGCTCCGCCTCCCTCTCTCCCCTTTGTACGTTTCAGGTGAGGAGGAGGGCCGTGCTCGTGTCCTTGGTGTTGTGGAGCTTGCGTGGAGCGAGGAGGGGGTGGGCAATCCGACGTGAAGGGCCCTATTGGGTTCGTTTCTTCTTGAAAGGTAGGGATTGCTTGTGCCCTTCTCAATCCGGGTTGATTGGGAGCTTCTCGTGCTTTCTAGTTAGTTTAGATAGTTTCTCCATGCTCCCCTCCCCCGTGTGGACATGGCTTGTGGGCGGCCCCGAGATAGAGCATTCTGTGGGTTTGCCTCTCTACTGGTGTCGCAACCGCGGTGCGCGTTGCGACACCAGAAGAGGCATCTGCCCAGTCGGGCACGACCTTATCGCGACGCGTTTGCCTATCGCGATAAGGATCGCCATCGCGACGCTTTTCCCCATCATGACAGGGTTGCTGTCGCAGTGTCCTTCCCTGTCGCGATGGTATCGCGATGGCCTAGAGGGACGTGATAGTGCCTGTATGTGCCTCGGGTGTTTCGTGGTTCCGGTTGGGGTGTCGGCGTGTGCCCCGGGGCAGGCTTGCCCTTAGGACCTTCTGGTGGGGAACGCTGCAGGTTGTGCGCTGCGTTCAGTGACCAAAGGTGACACCATCGCGGCTGTGTCCTAGCAGCGGTGCTAGGAGGGTCGCGTCTACCTAATAATCGATTGACCGACGGTCTATCGATTATTAGCAGAGCGATGCTTTCCGTACCGACTAGTGGTGTTTCGAGGTTCTGGCTTGTTCGTGTGTGCCTTGGTTGGCCGACGGCCCTCTTGAGGGTCTGTGCGTGCCTCGTGCTTGCTGGGCTTGTCGTGGGTTACAAGCCAGCGGTTCTGTGTGGTTCTTGTTGTGCTTGCCCCGCCTGTTCGCCTGGTGCTTGGCACTTGAGGGCTTGTCCTGTTTAGAGGTTGTCTCTGTTGCCTGGGACCCCCATCCTCGGGAACCTAGTTAGGGAGTGCTCCAGGGCTACGAGCGTGCTCGAGTTGGCAGCCGACTTGGGGACTCTAGGGCTGTGAGGAAAACGAGGTTTGGACAGTGACACTGAGTCGTTTGTAGAGCTCTCTTGTCTGGGGTAGGGTGTCGAGGTCGTTGAGGTGTTTTCTTCCCGGCGCGGCCCAGACAGTCATTTGTCTCACTGCCTCTCTCTACGTTGGTTCCGGTGCCACGTAGTGGTGCTAGGCGTGGGGCCGCAGCTTGGCCAGGCTGCGGTGTTGCGTGCGTTCTTGTGGTGTTCTGTGGTGGCTCTATCTCGCTCTTCCGGGGAGGCAGATCCAGGAGCCAGGCTGGTGAGTAGAGGGTGTGGACGATGTGTCCCTCTCTTGGCTGCTAGCGGCGGTGGCTTGGTTGTTGTTGTTGTGACAACGTTTCCTCATGACGTTTCCAAGTATGCCTCGTTGCCCTAGCCTGCACGGTGGCTGTAGCCTGGCCGTGCCTAGTCTCCGTGGGCATCGTTGGTCTGGCCTTGTTGGCCCGTGCTTCCGGTGGTTTTCCGCTTCGGTGTTCTCTCGGTTCCGTAGTCCTGTTCCTTGGTGCCAGTCTGTGGTGGCACCGACATGTGTGGTTTCCCAACCTCGTGGATTGTCCGGGGTTTGGGGTGGTTCTGCTTGTAGGCCCTCGACCTTATGGAGGCATGAGGTGGCCGTGCTTGTGGTGAGACGTCATTCTCACTTGGTTGTTGCGTGGTCTCGGAGGGTGTGCCGAGGGTTTCTTCTGCTTGGTGCCCGACTCCGTTGGTTTCTGCGGGAGTCGTGTGTGTGTCATGACCTTGGTTGGTGGTCGTGGTGTTGCATTGTTCTGTTCCGCAGCTTAGTAGTACCATGCTGTAGGTGTTCCTTACTTTATAGCTTTCTAGTGTAGTTTCCTATTTTCGGAGTTTTTGCTGCTCTGGCCGGTGAGGGACTAGTAAGCCCTACTGGGCCTTGTTCGCGAGGCTCACCCCCCTACTTCCTTCAGCTAGGGGCTCATCGTCGCGGGAGCTCGGTGTCGAACGGGTTGCGGAGATGGCTGTGGCGCTGCGTGTTGTCAGCAACAGTGAGAGCAAGTGTTGTGAGCTCTTGTACCTGAGTGAGTTGAGAGTTGTGCTTTGCAAGTTCTCGGGGTATGCCCCTTAAGGACTGCACCTTTCTTCTTGTACCTGTGCTTTTACTTGGGACACATTGTACAGTTGTTATATTGTTATAGTTATTTAAATTCAGTACATATCTCACTAGACTATTTCTTCTAACCCTTCCGGGTCTTCGGATCCGTGGGTGGCGACGGGAACTTCGGGGTCCCTGGCGGGGGTCCGGGAGATCGGGTCGTTACAGTTGGTATCAGATCATGGGTCTACTGAGATTTGTAATGAGTTAATAACTATAGCTGTCCCAAAGAAAGGTACTAGTACGTTGCTGACATCGTCCGACTAGTGTTAGGATTGTGCTATCAATTGTTTTACAGGTGTGCGGCTTCCCTGCAAGGTTCGTGTGCATGCAGCAGGAGAGTTGCAGCTGTTGCTTTGTCACGTGCGTGGCGAGTGTGGTCGCTCGGTGTGTTTGTGCCGTGGTGGCGCAGTTGGTGGTGGACTCACTGGAAGTGGTCTTCCCCGTGTGGAGGACGATTGCAGGCAAGTCCAGGTGAGGTGCTCTTGGTCGTCTTCATCACATTTGGGTGCGTGTGTGTCGTGAAGGCTGAGAGAGCCTGCATGTGGTGTGGCCTTCACTGGTGCAGAGTTGTTGTCTGTGAATGTAACGACCCCAAGAACCTAACCCTCGAGCCACGCCGAGGACCTGATTTTCGCGGTCACCACCCACGGATCCAGAGACCGGAAGGGCTATAATATAAATCTAACATGATATGTAACAGAAGTAAACGTCAACTGCTAAACTAGAAACACACATGCAGAAACAGAAAGAAGAGCGAGACCGCTGCGTGCTGCTCTAATTACAGTCCCAACACACACACTAGTGCAAGTAAAGGTAGGGGATAACAAGTCCCTTAGGGGCATACCCCGAGGGTGACGTACACTAAGAGGGGGAACCACTGCTAGCTACGGGGACCTCCACTACCGCCCCGTCTCGTCCGCCCGGCGCGCGCCCTGCCTCTGCTAAGAAGTCTCACCTGGGAAAGAAAGGGATGAACTTCACAATAGAAGCTCAGTAGGGACTACCAATCTCCTACTGGCTCTAAATGGCAGAAGAATATATATACATTAATTAAATAACAACAGTTATATCTTCTACCTACGAAAAACATGCGGAAGCAAAGCTACTAACTAGCAACGGTACGAAAAGTACAACATGGTCAAAAACTCCGTACGACTACTCGTCGTGACCACCACACGGCTAGAAAACACAGATAGGGAAAGACCCCGCCTGGACAAAGAACACTAGCTATAGAAAGCACTACCACTAGTCAATCGGTTAGGTGCGTGTGACATCTTATCCTCGACCTAGGTCCAAGCCTCCATGTCTCGTCAGAGTGAGGCAGGACCAAAGTAACACAACAGTAACCGCCGTAGTTTGGCCAAACTACGATCCCACGCCTGGCCTCTCTAAGCAGTTCCGGGGCCGTAAAGAGCGAGGCAGTGAGAAAAGGACTAGCTGGACTACGTCGGGAAGAACTCCTCAAAACGACCTCGGCGTCCCAGACCAACCACGAGAGCTCTGCAAACGACTCAACGCCGCTGTCCTAACCACCGTTTTCCCCTCTTCTCTAGAGTCCGCCTACTCAGCTGCCAACGCAAGCACGCTCGTAGCCTGGTGTACTCCCTCAACAGGCTCCCAAGGATGGGGGTCCCAGGCAATGGTAACAACCTCTCTACGGGACAAGCCCTCAAGTGCCGAGCACTGGGCGACGACTAGTGTAGGACCGTACTAGGGAACTAGCAAAGGTGCCACGGGTACAGTAAAAAGGAGCGGAAACGGCGAAGGCTTAACAAAGCATAGTACTTCGCAAGACCATAACCTATCTCTCGGCTGTAGTCGTGACGCATCGGGCCGTCGCAACCTCATAGCGATGCCCTACCCCATCACGACACTGTTGCGGCAGCCCTAGCCGACGCGACCATGTCACGACGCCTAAGAGCATCGCGATTATGTCGCAACCGGCCCGACCATCGTGACAGATCGCGACCTCTATAGTGGTCATGTCTTCAGCCGAGGGGGGTTCCGGAGCAATCCTCCCGGAACCCCCCAAAAACATGATATACACATTCCACAAGGGGGAGGGGAGCATGTTCAACATGTATGAAAGCTATAAATCACTCAAGCACCCTTAAAACCCCACAAACATGGATTCACAAGAATCTACGCTCGATGGAGACCTCACTCAAGCACGAGCATGATCCTCACACTCCCACAACCCCAAACCACGAGGAAACACTGTCTCTAGAGGGAGGGGAGCATGCTTAGGGTGAGAGGATCAAGGGTCCCTACCTCCACAAGAAGAGCCGACCCGTTGGGGCCTTCACATCAAAATGGCCACCTCCTCCTCGCTCCAAGCACCACGACCACGTCCCCTGCACGAATGGGATGCCACCACCTCAGCACGAGCACCATGAGCACGAAGAACGGGCGAGAAACCACAAGGGAGCTCAAGAGGGAAAGAAGGGGGAAGAAGGGGAAGTGAGAGGGCGACAGGGGGAGAATGAGGCATGGCTTCAGTTTTAAACCGACGACCCCTAAGACGCGATGGGGCGACCCGGTGTGACAAAGCCCATGTTGTGACGCCCATAGGTGTCGCGACCTTGTCGCGGCGCCCACCCACGACGTGACCACAAAAGCGGTCAAACCTCGAAGACCGGAAAAGCAAACACGACGGTTGACCAGGTCACGTCAACATTGTACGCTCCTGACAACCGATAAGATCATTCTAACAGATGGGACAACGGTCAGATCGGTCAGAAAAGCAGTCGCGATGCATCCAGATGCCACAACCAGAACGCGACGGCCTCCTCTGTCGCGACAAGAACGTGACTGCTGGGGGTGGCACGACACAAAGCTTGTGATGGCAGGTCTCGCTGGCTCGACCATGTCGCGACCAGGGTGCCCGTCGTGACCCTGAGGATGGGGCCAAGGGCCCAAGAGGGCTGGGTCTTACAGTGGAACCGGTCGAAGGTGTCCTTGCCTTGTTGGCTGTCCCCCTGTGGTTGGGGTGTGTGCTGTGTTGGTCTTGTGTGTGGTCTCTTGTTTGTGCACGGTTGTGTGCTGTGCTCTACTCAGTCAGCATCGTTGCTCGAGCTTAGCAGATGTTCTGTGTGCCGTGTTGCACCGCTGGTTGAGCACTATGACACTTGTCTGTGGTTGTTGTCGGCCTGGTGCTGGCTGGTTGTGAGCTCCGGTGAGGTGCTATTGGAGTTCTTATCTGTTGGTTCTAGCGGAAGTGAGTTTTTTCCAGAACTGTGTTGTGCTCATTTCTGGTTGTTGTTGCGTTGCCCTCTGGGTTGAGGTGCATCGCTTGGTTGCCCTGTGTTCTGGTGAGGTTTCCCAGAACCGTTTGTTGTTGTCTTGGTGAGGCTTTTCCCCAGGACTATTCTGTGCTCGTTTCTGCTATTGCTGTGCTGCCTCAGGGTCTGAGGTGTGCTATTGGTTTGGCTGGTGCGTTTTGGCTGGTTTTCCTAGAATGGTGCCTTGGTGGTTCTGGTGGAGGTTCTCTCAGAATCGGCTTACGTTGCTTCTGCTTGCTGCAGTGTTCTCTCTGATGGTCCGTGTTGTTTGGTCGTTGGGTTGTGCGTTCTGGTGAAGGTTCTTCCCAGGATCGCCCTTTGTCGTTTCTGGCGGAGGTTCTTCCCAAGAGTGTTTTGTGTTCGTTTCAGGCCACCGTTGTGTTTCCCCTGTGGCTTGAAGTGTGCCATTTGGTTGGGCTGCATTCTGGTGAGGTTCTCCCAGGACGTCTCTTGGTGCTTTTGGTGGAGGTTCTCCCTAAAGGTGTTTTGTGTTGTTTTGGTTGTCACTGCTCTCTCTCTCTCTCTCTTGTAGAGATGAGCTGTCGTTGTTGCCGGTTGGACTATCTGTGTTACAGTCTGCCTGGGTGTTTCCGGTCAAGGTGTGGTGCCCTTGGCTATGCGTCTGGCTGGTGAGTTGGCCAGCTTGTCTCGTTGTTCGTTTCCAAGTTTCTCGACTGCACTGGTGGGACTTTGTGTGTCCCTGTGGTGCTGGTGGTTTGCGTCGTTTCTCGCTCTTGGTGTGCTCTTGCAGATGGTGATCTAGTGAGTGCAGTCGGTGTTTGGCTGGCTGTGCTTCTTGTGGAAGTGCCAGTCTTGCGTTGTGATTTTATCTCTCTTATGTGTGGAAGAGAATCGTTGTGTGTCTCCTTCCTCTGCTTTTCGTGGGTTGCTCAAGGTGGCGATGCTCCACTGTGGTGTTGTGTCACCAGGGTGCGCATTGTTGCTACCTTCTGGTGGAGTCATCTTTCCTCGAGTTGTTTTTGGGTTGAGCTGGTTGCTCCCCTCGTGCTGCCGTTTTCTTGTGGCACAGTGGGTCGATGGACCTGTTCGTGCCATTTGTAGTTGTGATTGTTTCTTGTTGCCTGCCTGAACAATTTGGGGCATTGGGTCCCTGTTGGTTTGGTGTGAGGTAGTACCGTTTTCTTGTTGGGTTGCATACGTGAGCGTTGCTTTGCTGTGCATTCTTTTCTTGCTTGGCTTGCTCGTGCAAGCGTTGTTTCAGTGTGTTCTCAATCGTGTCTCGGCTTGTGCCTTGGAGGCTTTTCGGATCATCATTTTGGTGTTTGGCATCTATATCGGTCGCGATGGAGGTGGTGCTTCTTGCTCTTGTGCGCTAGAGAGTTGCTGTGGTTTTCGCTCCCCGTGCGGCAGAGTCAGTGCTCCGTGTTTTGGTGTGCTTTTTGGAGCCAACATGGTGGTTGTGCTCTTGATGTTGTCGGCTTTCCGTGCGCTTCTCTTGTGGGTCTCTGATGGAGAGTCCACTTCGGTGGGCCCTGTGTTGTCTCGGGCTGTTGGTGCGGTTGTGTGTACTGCACCTTGAGCATTTTCCGATGCTTCGTGTTTTTGTGTCTCAAGGGCTGAGGCCAGCATGGCCTATTGTGCCCTTTCAGGCTTGTGGTCCTTTGCGTGTGGCTTTTGGCGAGTCTCTAGTGAAGGGTCCTTCCTGTTAGCCCGTGGTGTTGTTTCGGCAGCTGGTGCACCTGTGTTGCACTTTGCTTAGTTTTGGTGCTTGTGGTAGCACCATGTGCTTGTGCTCGAGTGTTTTGGTCTTGTGCCGTTTGGAGTTTTGGTGCATTGTGTTGTACCTTGGGTGGCTCCTGATGCTTGTGATAGCACCGTGTGTTGTGCCGTGTCACCTGATCATGAGCTTCGTGCGTCATTTCACGAGTTTGCTCAGTGTTGGAGGCGTTGGGCTTTCCGCCTCTGGGACACGTGTGCTAGTCTGAGTCTTGTGGTTGTACCGTTGCCGCTGTGGGGTGGCTGCTTTGCCTTTTCTAGATAGCCCTATCGGTGGTACGCCATGCTTTGGTTGTAGCCTATGTCTTGGTTTTCCCTCTCACTTTGGGAGCGAGTGTGTTCAGCTGTGGTACCCTGCTTCGGTGTGGGTCCCTCTGAGGTTGACGTGTTGTTCTCGACCTCTGCGGTTGTTTTGGTTTCTGTGTGGTTGTGCGTCTTTTTTGGTGGTTGGCATGTTGGTACCCGCGCTAAGCTTCGTGTGTGCATGGTGGGTGTGCTGCCAACTCTCGTTGGTTCTCCGTTGTGCGTGGTGTTGGTGAGTCTGGAAGCCGATGGCGGAGTCTTCTACCAGTTTGTCTGGTGATAGTGAGGCCTATTGGCTTGCTAGTACTCGACCACGTGGTTTGTCAACATTGTGAGGTGCCCGGTTTCGACTTAACCTCAAACATCTTTCGTGCTTTCGTCACGATGTGTTGCACTGTGGAGCGTATGGTTTCCCAGTCTTGTGGCTCCACGTGCGTTTGGTGTCTTGTCGGATCACGAGGAAGGTCTGGGTGAGACCTAGTGGTGACAGTGGATGCTATTTTCACGTGTTGAGGTTTCTCCGCGTGCGTTTACTGTCCCTGTTGGACTGCGAGGAAGGTCTGGGTGAGACCTAGTGGTGACAATGGACGTTGTTCCGTGTGTTGTGGATTCTCCGCGAGCGCGATGTTGCTCTGGTTCTCATCGCTCGTGTGGTTTCTCGGTTGGGCTGGTGACCGATGCTAGCTGTTGCTAGTAGCATGAGGATGTTCCCTTGAGTGTTGTGCTTGACTCTCAAGCAATTTTCCCTGTTGTTGTCAGCAATTGTGTACTCTGTCAGGTTTCGCTGGCGATAGAGTGAGTTGCTGATCGGCGATTCTTGTGTTGCTGTCGGCAACTGCATCCTCTGTCGGGTTTTGCTGGCGACAGTGTGGGTTGCCGATCGGTTGGTCCCAACAGCGGGGTCTGTTGGTGGCTATAGCTGTGCGGTTCTCAGCTGGAATTTTTCTACTATTCAAGTCAATTTTGGCGTTGCTCGGCACCTGTGGGGTTGTCGTTCCATTTGGACGCCCCACGTGTGGCTGGAGTGAGTCATTAGTTTTTGGTTTTGTGCTCCAGGTACGTTTGGAGCGTGTTGTGAGCCGTTGAGTTTTTGGTTGTGTGCTCCCCATGTGTTTGGATCCCATTGTGTGAGCCGTTGGTTTTCTGGCTTCGTGTGCTTCGTGCATGTTTGGCGGTGTGGTTGTTGCCACAAAGAGGTCGTGTTGAGACTTAGTGGCTTATTCACACTGGTCTTACGTTTGTTCCCTGTGCTTCGTTTTGTGCCTCGAGATCTTTTGGGCGTGCCCTAAATTTTGAGGATGAAATTGTTTTAGGGGGGTAGGATGTAAGACCCGACTTCCCGACTTTCCATCTGGTGTCTTGGATGACTGGTCACTAACGCATCCGGGCTAGGCGACGCATTAGTGTCACGTCATGGGTGTCCGACGCGACAATCATCCTTGTCGCAACCAGCTTGTGCGTCGCGTTCTTATCGCGCCTGGCTTTCCCGTCGCATCTTCGTGTCGTGCCCAGTCAAAGGGTCGTGATAGTGTTCCATCGCTTCGGTCGTCTGACGCCTGTCAGGGTGGCAGGAGTGTCAGTATGACCTGTCGGGTTGTCGCAGCGTCCCTGGGGGACGCGTTCTTGTCGCGGTGCATTGACCCGTCACGTTAAGGTCCTTAACGCGACGCGTCGCCCCGCAGCGTCTTGGGTTCCGAAGGCTTAAGGCCTTGGCCGGAGATCCCTTTCCCCTTTCTCCCTCTTTCCCTTCTCTTCTCCCCCTCCGGTGGTGCTCCGCCTCCCTCTCTCCCCTTTGTGCATTTCAGGTGAGGAGGAGGGCCATGCTTGTGTCCTTGGTGTTGTGGAGCTTGTGTGGAGCGAGGAGGAGGTGGTCAATCCGACGTGAAGGGCCCTATTGGGTTCGTTTCTTCTTGAAAGGTAGGGATTGCTTGTGCCCTTCTCGATCCGGGTGGATTGGGAGCTTCTCGTGCTTTCTAGTTAGTTTAGATAGCTTTTCCATGCTCCCCTCCCCCGTGTGGTGGTGTGTGTGGCTTGTGGGTGGCCCCGGGATGGAGCATCCTGTGGGTCTTCCTCTCTAGTGGTGTCGCGACACCAGAAGAGGCGTCTTTCCGGTCGGGCGCGACCTTATCGCGACGCATTTGCCTGTTGCAATAAAGATCACCGTCACGACGCTTTGCCCCGTCACTATAGGGTTGCTGTTGCGGTGCCCTTCCCCATCGCGATGGTATTGTGACGGCCTAGGGGGACGCGATAGTGCCTGTGTGTGACTCGGGTGTTTCGTGGTTCCGATTGGGGTGTCGGCGTGTGCCTCAGTGCACGCTTGCCCTTAGGACCTTCTGGTGGGGAACGCGGCAGGTTGCCTCATTGCTTTCAATGACCGAAGGCGACACCTTCGCGGCTGTGTCCTGGCGGCAGTGCCAGGAGGGTCACATCTGCCTAATAATTGATTGACCGACGGTCTATCGATTATTAGCAGAGTGATGCTTTCCATACTGACTGGTGGTTTTTCGAGGTTCTAGCTTGTTTGTGTGTGCCTTGGTTGGCCGACGGCCCTCTTGAGGGTCCGTGCGTGCCTCGTGCTTGCTGGGCTTGTCGTGGGTTACAAGCCAGCAGTTCGGCGTGGTTCTTGTTGTGCTTGCCCCACCTGTTCGTCCGGTGCTTGGCACTTGAGGGCTTGTCTTGTTTAAAGGTTGTCTCCATTGCCTGGGACCCCCATCATCGGGAGCCTATTAAGGGAGTGCTCCGAGCTACGAGCGTGCTCGAGTTGGCAGCCGACTTGGCGGACTCTAGGGCTGAGGGGAAAATGAAGTTTGGACAGCGACGCCGAGTCGTTAGTAGAGCTCTCTTGTCTAGGCTGGGACGCCGAGGTCATTGAGGTGTTTTCTTCCCGTCATGGCCCAGACAGTCCTTTGTCTCACTACCTCTCTCTACGTTGGTTCCGGAGCCACGTAGTGATGCTAGGCGTGGGGCTGCAGCTTGGCCAGGCTGGGGTGTTGTGTGCGTTCTTGTGGTGTTCTGTGGTGGCTCTATCTTGCTCTTCTGGGGAGGCGGATCCAGGAGCCAGGCTGGCGAGCAGAGGGCGTGGACGGTGTGTCCCTCTCTTGGCTGCTAGCGGCGGTGGCTTGGTTGTTGTTGTTGTGATGACATTTCCTCACGACGTTTCCAAGTATGCCTCATTGCCCTAGCCTGCACGGTGGTTGTAGCCTGGCCGTGCCTAGTCTCCGTGGGCATCATTGGTCTAGCCTTGTTGGCACGTGCTTCCGGTGGTTTCCGCTTCGGTGTTCTCTCAGTTCCGTAGTCCTGTTCCTTGGTGCCAGTCCGTGGTGGCACCGGCATGTGTGGTTTCCTGACCTCGTGGTGTGTCCGGGGTTCGGGGTGGTTCTACTTGTGGGCCCTCGACCTTGTGGAGGTTTGAGGTGGCCGTGCTTGTGGTGAGACATCGTTCTCACTTGGTTGTTGCGTGGTCTCGTCGGGTGTGCCGAGGATTGCTTCCGCTTGGTGCTCGACTCCGTTGGTTTCTACGGGAGTCGTGTGTGTGTCATGACCTTGGTTGGTGGTTGTGGTGTTGCATTGTTCTGTTCCGCTGCTTAGTAGTACCATGCTGTAGGTGTTCCTCGCTTTACAGCTTTCTAGTGTAGTTTCCCATTTTTGGAGTTTCTGTTGCTCTGACCGGTGAGGGACTGGTAATCCCTACTGGGCCTTGTTCGCAAGGCTCACCCCCCTACTTCCTTCAGCTAGGGGCTCATCGTCGCGGGAGCTCGGTGTCGGACGGGCTATGGAGACGGCTGTGACGCCGCGTGTTGTCATCAACAGTGAGAGCGAGTGTTGTGAGCTCTTGTACCTGAGTGATTTGAGAGGTGTGCTTTGCAAGTTCTCGGGGTATGCCCCTTAAGAACTACACCTTTCTTCTTGTACCTGTGCTTTTACTTGGGACACATTGTACAATTGTTATATTGTTATAGTTATTTAAATTCAGTACATATCTCACTAGACTATTTCTTCTAACCCTTTCGGGTCTTCGGTTCCATGGGTGGCGACGCGAACTTCGGGGTCCGGGAGGTCGGGTCGTTACAGGGTGGTTGTAGATTGTTTCTCCAAGATTGCTCATTTCTTGCCCATGAAGAAGAAACAGTCTGTGGAGAGCTTGGCAAGGCTGTATGTTGGCAGTATTGTGAGACTGCATGGTGTGCCGAAGTCTATTATCTCCGATAGAGACCCGTGGTTTACATTGAGGCTGTGGCAGGGTCTTCAGGAGGCTTTGGGTTCTCAGTTGAAGCTTAGTTCGGCGTTTCACCCTCAGACAGATGGCCAATCCGAGAGGACGATTCAGACACTCAAGGACATGTTGAGAGCGTGCGTGCTTGATTGGAAGGGCAATTGGGAATATCATCTACCTCTTGTGGAGTTCGCCTACAACAATAGTTTTCATGCAAGTATCGACATGGTTCCATTCGAGGCTTTGTACGGTCGGCCCTGTAGATCTCCTTTATGCTGGGAGGAGATAGGTGATAGACAGTTGGTTGGTCCGGAGTTGGTGCAGGAGTCTTCCGATAAGATTCAACTTATCAAGTAGAGATTGGTTGCGGCGCAGGATAGGCAGAAGAGCTATGCCAACAACAGAAGGAAGGACTTAGAGTTCGAGGTTGGCGAGCATGTTTTCCTCAAGGTTTTGCCTACTCAAGGTGTGGTCAGGTTTGGCAGGCATAGCAAGTTGAGCCCGAGATTCATTGGCCCGTTTGAGATTTTCAGGCGGATGAGCAATGTGGCGTATGAGCTAGCTTTACCCCCAGCGCTAGCTAGTGTGCACCTAGTCTTCCATGTGTCTATGCTTAGGAGATACGTGTGAGATCCGTCACATGTTATCAGTCACGAGCCAGTGGAGATTCAGCCAGACTTGTCTTATGTAGAGCGACCAGTAGCTATCCTAGATCAGAAAGTTCAACACCTCAGGAACAAGGCTATTGCATCCGTGAAGGTGTTGTGGAGAAATTTCTCACGGGAGGAGGCTACATGGGAGCTTGAGGACACCATGAAGAAGCAACATCCCCATTTATTTGGTTAGTATTTCTATTCTAACTTCGAGGACGAAGTTTTCTTTTAGGGGGAGAGGGTGTAAGGCCTTCAATTTCTGTGCATATAATATCTATTTATTTCTGTGCATATTATGTCTGTTTGATGTATATATGTTCTGTCAAAATCCCTATTTTACGTCAACATCCCTTGACGTTAAGAGTATGTTGATGAAAACTTTTGTGCCGTCGACTGTGTGGCCAGAGGATCTAGACGTCAACATCGATTGATGCCTATTTCCTGTTAGCAGCAGCAATGTGGTCGTTTACTTCTCCGGTTGCATTTGGGATTTCAGATCTGAAACCGTCCCGTTTTCTACGGAGTTGGATTTGGAAATGTATCCCCAACGGTCAGGACTCCTAATACCTAGGGTTACCCCGACTCTATGTTTATTTAACCTAAACATCTCGGTTAGGAGAGGCCCTTTGGTTCAGAAAGAGGTTTTCTAGGTTTCGAGGTGAGAAAAAGAGAAACTTTGAGAGGCTTGATCTGGTGATTGGGAGGCTTCACTGGAGATCTTCTATGACTGGAAGACTCTTCTGGAGGTAAAGGAGCTCCCCTAACTCCGGGAGATCGTTTGCTCGAGCGTGGAGATTGGATTAAGGCGAAAAGCATCACCTCTTTGGCTTGCTCGAGGAGGGCTTCATTGCCAAAATTAGATCTTCTGAAATTTTTCAAAAGACAAGTAACTTAGGGGTTTTCATCCTAGACTTATCACCTAGAGTTTAGGTATTTTTACGGATTTTTAGATCGTGTCCTGGACCCCCAAATTCTGTGTTTTTCTGTGTTCGGTCTGCTCCTGTCTATAGACAGGAGTTTGACGGCAACCTTGTTGCTGCCAAGTTCATGAGTTAACGGCAATCAATTGTGTCGTTAACCCACCCTGACGACAAGACCCTTGCTGCCAAGTTCATCTGATTCTTACAGAAATATGTGTTTAATCTCTGTGATGTGATTTTTGGGATTTCTTGATGTTGCACATGCTATAAAAATTTGTGGATGTCAGGTATGATATTAGGTCAGAACCATGAATTCCTGTTAATTTTATGATAATAATTGTGGATTATGGAATTTCTGTTATGGAGATATATGCATGGCTTGACAGAGTTAAATTCGAGATAAATAGATTTGATGCATGTTATTGTTACAGAAAATTTATCTGAAACTAAGGTTATTATTTTCATGTTTTGAGGCTGTTAGACCCGACTGTTCACTGTTAATCATACCAAATTGGATTATTTAGTTAATTTGCATGAGATCTGTGTTAATGTTAAAAATAGTTATACTATTTTGAAAATTCTAAAAAATTAACCATGTGATATGTTCCATGCATAGAGTTTATGGTTAAAATCTGGGACTGTTTTGATATCTGTAGATACTATTTTCAATTGTAAAGGGAATAAAAGCCATGTTAAGCATGATTATGTAAGAAACGGTATATTACAGTGATTAGTATCATGTTTAGGTACTGTGATGCATGTTTTAATATTGTAGACAGCCATGATAAATTCTATACCCTGAAATATATATGTGTGAATGGTATGCATGTGAATGGACCAATAAGTGTATGTAAAATGATGTTAATCATGTGATCAATTGAGATAGTGTGTTTAAGTAAAATATGTGCCGAAATTGACACTGCTACCATAGAAGGTTGTGGAGCCATACTGTAGAAAAGTCCCTATGGAAAGGCTCAATGTGTATGTGATATCCTGTGGGCATCAGGATGAAATCCTGGAGGTGGACAAGTACCACTGGTTAGGGTGGAGAGGGCTTCTCTCGGTTTTATGCAGTTACCAAGATTCGTCACTATAATGCCTAGGTGACGGGTATGTGTTATGTGATATGTGCATCCTTCTTTATGGTGGTTCAGACTATATGTCATGGTAAATAATGTGTAAAAGTGTGTGAAATATGTGTAAATGTGCATAGTGTTCGTGTGAAAGTGATGTGTTAATGTGTTATCATGTGAAATGATGTGAAACCATGTGAATATGTTTTATTTATGTTAAAACAGCAAGAAAAAGATGTGATTTTGCGATATAAAAGTATGTGAAAAGTGATAGATATCATGCTAGGTGTGTTAGTAAGCATGCGTTTAAATCCATGATCAAGTTGTTTAGAAATATGATGTGAATAAATTGCAATTGATATCATGAATCAATCTAATGACCATGTGTAGAAAGCATGTTATAGGTTATTCATATGTACTTGTCTATTTTGACATGAACCATGTGGTAAGATTTCTTTTGTTGTTAAAGTAGATAGCATGAATGTGATATGTGTAAGGATATGCCAATGGGTTACTTGCTGAGTCTTTGTGAAGACTCATACTTGCTTTAACATACAGGTGAGACAGGTGTTCCCGTGCTTGAGGAGGACATTGTGAAGAGTGACTCCGAGCGAGAGGAGTAGCTGTACTTATGGAGATCATTTGCTTAGACTGCACTTTCATTACTAGTATGTGGACAATGATGTAATGATTGGACTTGTATTGTAACGCCCTAAAATTTTAATTGCTGAAAAGCATGAATAAGACTATTATTAGACGTGATTTTTATTATTATTTTGAGATGATTAATATCTGGGATTAGTTAGTGTTAACAAATGCTAACCAGTGTCGTGCTCTGAAGTGCACGCTCCGACAGGGCGACATCGGAAAACGGTAATGAAAAATAAATCTGAGAACACCATAATTCTCATAAAAATGTGGAGACATCAGAAATCTAAATATCCGGAATTGTTGACGTACGGATTTTGATATTAAGCCGACGCAACTATTTTTCGGGTGATTTTTCACCCTGTGTAAATAAATTCTAAAAATTAAATAAAAATCACCATAATTTGTAAAACCATTGTATTAGCTTATGGCTAAATTTCAATACAAATGGACACCATTTGAACCTTTGTACATGTAGATTTTTGGGCCAGCTGATTTATGGTTAATTACGTCAAGTATTTTTGGGAATTTACCTAGCTTACGTGGGAAGGGCTGGGGCAGCCACCTCACCTAAGTGGAAGCTTCTTATGATAACCCTTAGGTGTAAACCGTGGGTTGTGCATGGTAATCGTGTCGATGGTAAAAACTCCATGGCTTTTACCGTGACACATTGGTAGCTAACGTGTCACTGTGGGGCTGGGGCAGCCACCTCACCTAAGTGGAAGCTTCTTATGATAACCCTTAGGTGTAAACCGTGGGTTGTGCATGGTAATCGTGTCGATGGTAAAAACTCCATGGCTTTTACCGTGACACATTGGTAGCTAACGTGTTACTGTGCATGGAGAGTTAGCTGGGTTATAAAAGCCACCCCTCTGCCTTCATACGCACCTTTTACCACTCTTGTTCTTACTGCCTCTTCTACTGACATATGCTGGATCTTCCTTCTGTTCTTGCACTTTCCTTGGTTCTTGTCCTTGTGTTCTTCTACTGCTACTGTTGCTGTGCATACACCTTAGTGCTGGTAGTGGCTGCTGTTGTGCTGCGTCAAGAGGAGCTGCTACTTTTGATCGAAGGGGCTACCAGTTATTGCTACTGGAGGTTGCCTTGATTTCATCTTTTCTTCCCAGTTGCACCTGTCAAGACCGCCATCTGTGCAAGCTTTTCTCCTTTTGTTTCCTCATATCTGTGGAGTTCTACCTTGAAGAAGAAACTTACTCAAATCAGTAAGGTAGGATTCAACTTCTTTTCGTTCTCTTACCTAACCCTTGAACTGGTTTTGAGTTACTGTTGGACTGTTCATGGTATTTTATGTGTCTTCTACCACGATTGGGAGTCACTGTTGTAGAAATAGAAACTTTTTCAGTGTCATATTGTAGTGGTTTCTAGCTTAACATGGTTAGATCATCTCTACAACCCTAGAGTGCAACTCACTGTCCCCATACATGATCATATTGGATACTGCAAAAGTTCAAACCCTCTGTTAGGTAATTGGAGTGCCAGACTTCGATTCATATAGTCAGAATCCGACTCATGTAGTCACAATTCGACTTATGTTGACAGATTTATACATGATTCGACTCATGACAGATTTATACATGATTCGACTTATGCATTCGACTTCCAGTTTATACATGATTCGACTCATACATTCGACTCATGTAGACAGAACTTCAGCTCATGTAGACAGAACTTCAGCTCATGTAGATAGAACTTCAGCTCATGTAGACAGAACTTCAGCTCATGTAGGCAGAACTTCAGCTCATGTAGTCCAACTTCTAGACCTGTGTTCTTCTGTCAGAATTATAATTTTCAGCAGTAGATTACTGCATACCAGTGGATTATAAATAAGTAATGATGACTGTTATTGGATCTTTAGATCTCATTTGATTATTATGCCTGTGCAATGGGGCTGGTTCAGTCCTGGGAGGAGCACCCAAATTCGTTTGTGGCCGCGCGGGAACGATGAGGACAAGTGGATGTTGGCATACATCGATTCGTGCTTGATTTGTCATCATGTCATATTTATGTGTGTGAATTTGTTTTTGAATCAGAACTTAAGTATTATCCTGATTGCATTATTATGCTTCTACTGTTCTATATGTGTTATTCAAGTGGACACGTTTGTCCCTCCACGTAATGCCATCGTTAACCATGTTTAAACTCTCATTCTGAAATTATGTTCTTGAGTTCTTCCGTTCTAAAGAGTTGAATTCTACTGGGCTAGTTAGCTCATTCTTCCTACCTTTTTCAGGTTGTCCAGATGAGAATGAAGTCTAAGGGGGGGGGGGGGGGTGTGTGTGCGCTGAGGGACTGCCCGTCATCCTGCAAGTCATCAACTTTTATTTCTTTAGAGTAGTTGGAATGTAATATTGCTACAATTTTCTTTTGTATATTCCTCATTTAGACTGAAATGAGGAGTGTTATGAATAAGCTTCCGCTAAACAGTGTTTGCATTTATGTTAATACTCGTGTTCATCATCTGTCATGTTCAATAAATGGAATTTTATTAGGACGTGACAGATTTAGTGTATCAGAGCTTAGTTCGATAAACCTAGGGATAACTAGTGAGTTGGGGTAGAAACTTGGGATTAGATAGCATGATTTTTGTAACTATAAAAAAATGCTTAACTTGTGAATTATTTCAGCATGGACATGAGTGCTCAACAAAGGTTGGTAGCAGCCATGGAAATGCTACGTCAGGACCTAGAATTATATGCTCAAGCACAGAGAGAAACCCACGTACAGATCAAAGAGGAAGTATTAAATCTGACGGCAGGCGCTTTCTTGGCGGGAAATCCACACCTTTCATTGGATATTATGAACCAAATCATGAATGATCTGGATGGTCTGAAGCTGAGGCAAGAGATGCTGCTCCATCAGATCGAGGGGTATTGGGAGGTGATGACCGATGCCGCGAGGGAGCTGCATTATGGGGCTGCAGAAGAACAACAACCACCGCCCACAGAACTGGTTATAGACTTGACCGGGAATTAAAATTGTGGATATACAACTCACTTTTTGTAACCTCTCCTTTTGTTAAATGTTGAATGTATATATGACTCCCATGTATTTATGAGTGAGAGGTTATGGTTTTGTACAAGTTGGAAGTAGGAGACTGTGGTAACTTAGTTGGGGATTGTGGTAACATGTTTTGATGTAAATATTTGACTAGTGTATAGAAATGGTGTATTAAGTGGATTTGAATTGGTTGTGATGAATGTGAGTTTGGGATGATTTGAGGAATTAATGTATATCTTATTGGATGTTTCAGCTACTATCTCCATTTAGTGATGGACGGAGGTGACGCTAGTTGGAGGAAGATGGAGAGTTATATGCATGATTTGACTCGAGTAATGAAGACAGTAGCCAGAAATAGTAACCATAACGGAACAAGTTTATTTAAAGATTTTCGAAGCCTGGACCCTCCAAGATTTGCAGGGAGTACAGATCCCGACGAAGCTGAGAATTGGCTAAAAGATATTGAAAGGGATTCAGATGATTAAGTGTACCAAGAAAGAAAAGGTTCAGTTGACTACGTTCTAGTTAGATCGGGATGCACGTGCTTGGTGGGAGACTGTGGAAGCTACCCTAGAGGATTCCAACCAGGTTAGTTGGGAAGAGTTTGTGGACACTGTTCAATGATCAATATTTCTCCGAGGTGGTTTAGGAGAGAAAGCAAATGAGTTTGCTAGTCTAAAGCAGCTAAGGATGTCAGTATCGGAGTATGAGGCCCAATTTGCCCGGTTGTCAAAATATGCTCCACATCTTATAGCCACAGAGAAATTGAAGGCTAAGAGTTTTATGAATGGACTACGTCCTAATTTTATCATGCAGTTAACTCCTCATCTAATCACTACTTATTCAGAAATGGTTAAGAGAGCCTTGGCATGGAAGTGCGAATGATACTGTGGACAAGATTAGAGGGAAATTTGGAGAAGGATCTTCAGATCGAAAAAGGAAGTATGAGTCGGGAATGCCGAAAGGTTCAGCAAACTGCTAAGAAGGCAGCAAAGCTCCGGTAGGGAGTAAGAATGTTTGTAAGCATTGTCATCTCAGTGGACATCAGGCTGAAAATTGTTGGCATAGGTTGCGTGCATGTCTCAAATGTGGGGAGTACTCAACATAGAATTCGATTGATCCGATGATTAAGAACGCACCAACCAACCCAAATCCCCGAGCAAAGCAAGGAAGGCTGCAAGCCATTCAAGAAGTGGTAGCACAAGAGGGCGCATTGATTGAAGGTACATTGAAGGCTGCAAGCCATTCAAGAAGTGGTACCTGAATCCCCACAAGAGGGCGGATTGATTGAAGGTACATTGTTAGTAAACTCAAACCTGCATTTGTGTTGTTTGATTCTGGAGCTACACATTCTTTCATTAGTTATGAGTTTGCTAAATCTCTGGAAATACAATCAGTTCCCATTACCCACACACTCGAGGTGTGCAACTCCTTTGAGTGAGGGTAAGAAACTTAAAGAATATTACCCTGCTAGCTCAATCATAATTCAAGGACATGATTTACCCGGTGATTGATATGTTTAGAAATGTGGGATTACGATGTAATTCTTGGGGTTAATTGGCTATCTAAATATCATGCAAATTAGATTGCCAACTCAGACAAGTGACTTTCCAAGGAAAGAAAATTTATTCGATGATCTTTGATAAACCCACATCAGGAGAATACCAATAATTTCAGGAGTTAAGGCTGTAAACTAGTACAGAAAGGTTGTCAAGGGTATTTAGCTTCTGTGACCCTATTTAATCAGAACATTACTGGATTGGAAGATATTTCGGTAGTAAGGAAATTCTTGATGTTTCCCTGAGGAGCTACCTGGCATACCACCTAATAGAGAAGTGAATTTTCAATTGAATTGGTACCAGGAGCAACACCAGTATCAAGAACACCATACAAAATGTCGATGGAAGAGTTGAAAGAGCTAAAAAGGCAATTGTTGAATTGTTAGAAAGGGATTTATTAGACCTAGTACCTCCCCTTGGGGTGCTCCTGATTGTTGTGAAGAAGAAGGATGGGTCTATGCGATTATGCATAGATTATCGACAATTGAATCAAATGACTATAAAGAACAAGTACCCACTTCCAAGAATTGATGATTATTTGATCAATTGTCTGGGCTCAGTGTTTCTCCAAGATTGACTTAAGATCTGGTTATCATCAACTCAGGATCCAGAGAAAGACATTCATAAAACGACTTTTCGAACAAGATATGGACACTATGATTCGTAGTAATGCGTTTGGATTAACTAATGCACCTGCTGCATTTATGCGATTGATGAATGACGTGTTTAGGTTTATTTCTTTGGATCAGTTTGTAGTTGTATTTGTTGATGATATACTGATCTATTCTAAAAGCATGGAAGAGCATGAAGCACATTTACGGATTACTCTGCAATTGTTACGAGATCATAAGTTATATGCGAAGTTCGTAAATGTGAATTCTAGTTGAAGCAAGTGATGTTCTTAGGACACATTATTCTAAGGAGGTTTATCTGCAGACTCCTCAAAAATGAAACTATACAGAAATGGAAACAACCTAAGAATCTCACTGAGATTAGAAGTTTTCTGGGCATGGCCAGTATTACCGACGATTTGTCAAGGATTTTTCTAGAATTGCCTCACCTCTCACACAACTGACTAGGAAAGGAAACTGCATTTATATGGAATGAGAGTTGTGAACAAGCATTCCAATCATTGAAGAATGTTTATCTACTGCACCAATTTTAGCCTTGCCGTAGTAAGAAAAAAATATTTGAAGTTTATACCGATGCCTCAAGCATGGACTGGGTTGTGTATTGATGCAAGAAGGCAGGTCTTGCTTATGCCTCTAGGCAGTGGAAGACTCATGAGAAAAAAATACCCAGTATGATTTAGAGTTGGCAGCAGTAGTTTTTGCCCTCAAACTTTGGAGGCACTACCTATATGATAATCATTCATAGTGTACTCCGATCATAAGAGTCTCAAGTATTTATTTTCACAGAAGAACTGAACATGACAAAGAAGGATGGATGGAATATATCAAAGACTACGACTTAAGATTGAGTACCATCCGGGTAAAGGTAACACTGTGGCTGATGCACTTAGCAGGAATCCTATAGCCAAGATATTTCAATTGCAAGTAAAGGAATGGAAGTTGTTAGAAGAATTTTTCCACACTTAGTTTGAAGGCTGATCCACAAGAGAAAAAGATTGTAATTAATAATTTAGCCGTACAGTCAGATTTGCTAAAGCAGATTAGGGAGCAACAGGACAATGATCTTATGTTGGCAGAAATTAGAGAAAAGATGGCTTCTAAACTTGATTTTCATGAAGATATCCATGGGAATCTTCGATTCCGAAATAGATTGTGTGTGCCGGATAATCCCGAGATCAAGAAGCAATTTTAGAAGAAGCTCATCGGTCACATACACTATTCATCCAGGAGCTGTCAAGATGTATCAGGACTTGAAGAAACATTTTTGGTGGTGCAATATGAAGAAAGATATTGTGGAATTCGTAGCTAAATGCTTGACATGTCAGAAAATCAAGGCTGAACATCAGAAACCGGCAGGAAAGTTAAAGCCACTTGAAATACCAGAATGGAAATGGGACAGTGTCGGTATGGATTTTATTATAGGACTACCCAAAACACGAAGTGGATTCGATGCTATATGGGTAATCATTGACAGACTTACCAAATCAGCTCATTTCTTAGCAATCAAGACAAGATGGTCTGTTAATATTTTAGCGGCACTATACATGAAGGAAATTGTGCGGTTGCATGGAATTCCAAAAGATATTGTCTCCGACAGAGATGCAAGATTTACTTCACATTTTTGGAGAGAACTGCAAGGGGCATTGGGGACTAAATTGAAGTTTAGCACAGCATTTCATCCTCAAACCGATGGACAGACTGAACGAGTGAATCAAATTATTGAGGATATGTGCCGTGCTTGTGTACTAGAATTTGGAAATGACTGGAATACTCATTTAGCCATCATGGAGTTTGCTTACAATAATAGTTACCAGTCTACTATCCAAATGGCCCCATTCGAAGCTTTATATGGTCGGCAATGCAGATCGCCATTGTGTTGGGTGGAATTGAAAGAAACACACATACTTGGACCTGAAATGATCCAAGAGACAACAGAAGTTATCAAAGTGGTACAAGATCGAATGAAAGCTGCCCAAGATCGACAGAAAAGCTATGCTGATTGCCGAAGAAGGGAGCTAGAATTTCAACAAGGAGAACATGTGTTCCTTAAAGTATCTCCCCGACGTGGGATCAAGAGATTTGGTATTAAAGGGAATTGAGTCCAAGGTATATTCCTGAAGAGAGTTGGTAATGACTTATCTTCTATCCCATGATATCTTTCATGTGTCGATCCAGGGAATACCAAGAAGTTTTGCATATGAAGAAAACCTGTACAGATCCTTGACTGAAAAATTAAACAACTTCGGAATAACGAAGTTCCATTGTTAAAGATTCAATGGAACAAGCGGGGACAAGAAGAAGCAACGTGGGAGCTGGAAGATGCCATCAAAATTAAGTATCCAGAATTGTTTTCAGGTCAGTGAGCATCTTATATTATTAATTTGGAGGACCAAATTTCTTTTAGTGGGGGAGAGTGTAACGCCCTAAAAATTTTAATTGCTGAAAAACATGAATAAGACTATTATTAGACATGATTTTTATTATTATTTTGAGATGATTAATATCTGGGATTAGTTAGTGTTAACAAACGCTAACCAGTGTCGTGCTCTGAAGTGCACGCTCCGACAGGGCGACATCGGAAAACGGTAATGAAAAATAAATCTGAGAACACCATAATTCTCATAAAAATGTGGAGACATCAGAAATCTAATTATCCGGAATTGTTGACGTACGTATTTTGAGATTAAGCCGACGCAACTATTTTCCGGGTGATTTTTCACCCTGTGTAAAATAAATTCTAAAAATTAAATAAAAATCACCATAATTTGTAAAACCATTGTATTAGCTTATGGCTAAAATTTAATACAAATGGACACCATTTGAACCTTTGTACATGTAGATTTTTGGGCCAGCTGATTTATGGGTTAATTACGTCAAGTATTTTTGGGAATTTACCTAGCTTACGTGGGAAGGGCTGGGGCAGCCACCTCACCTAAGTGGAAGCTTCTTATGATAACCCTTAGGTGTAAACCGTGGGTTGTGCATGGTAATCGTGTCGATGGTAAAAACTCCATGGCTTTTACCGTGACACATTGGTAGCTAACGTGTCACTGTGCATGGAGAGTTAGCTGGGTTATAAAAGCCACCCCTCTGCCTTCATACGCACCCTTTACCACTCTTGTTCTTGCTGCCTCTTCTACTGACATATGCTGGATCTTCCTTCTGTTCTTGCACTTTCCTTGGTTCTTGTCCTTGTGTTCTTCTACTGCTACTGTTGCTGCTCATACACCTTAGTGCTGGTAGTGGCTGCCGTTTTGCTGCGTCAAGAGGAGCTGCTACTTCTGATCGAAGGGGCTACCAGTTATTGCTGCTGGAGGTTGCCTTGATTTCATCTTTTCTTCCCCAGTTGCACCTGTCAAGACCGCCATCTGTGCAAGCTTTTTCTCCTTTTGTTTCCTCATATCTGTGGAGTTCTACCTTGAAGAAGAAACTTACTCAAATCAGTAAGGTAGGATTCAACTTCTTTTCGTTCTCTTACCTAACCCTTGAACTGGTTTTGAGTTACTGTTGGACTGTTCATGGTATTTTATGAGTCTTCTACCACGATTGGGAGTCACTGTTGTAGAAATAGAAACTTTTTCAGTGTCATATTGTAGTTGGTTTCTAGCTTAACATGGTTAGATCATCTCTACAACCCTAGAGTGCAACTCACTGTCCCCATACATGATCATATTAGATACTTCAAAAGTTCAAACCCTCTGTTAGGTAATTGGAGTGCCAGACTTCGATTCATATAGTCAGAATCCGACTCATGTAGTGACAATTCGACTTATGTTGACAGATTTATACATGATTCGACTCATGACAAATTTATACATGATTCGACTCATGACAGATTTATACATGATTCGACTTATGCATTCGACTTCCAGTTTATACATGATTCGACTCATACATTCGAATCATGTAGACAGAACTTCAGCTCATGTAGACAGAACTTCAGCTCATATAGACAGAACTTCAGCTCATGTAGACAGAACTTCAGCTCATGTAGACAGAACTTCAGCTCATGTAGGTAGAACTTCAGCTTATGTAGTCCAACTTCTAGACCTGTGTTCTTCTGTCAGAATTATAATTTTCAAAAGTAGATTACTACATACCAGTGGATTATAAATAAGTAATGATGACTGTTATTGGATCTTTAGATCTCATTTGATTATTATGCCTGTACAATGGGGCTGGTTCAGTCCTGGGAGGAGCACCCAAATTCGTTTGTGGCCGCGCGGGAACGATGAGGACAAGTGGATGTTGGCATACATCAATTCGTGCTTGATTTGTCATCATGTCATATTTATGTGTGTGAATTTGTTTCTGAATCAGAACTTAAGTGTTATCCTGATTGCATGATTATGCTTCTACTGTTCTATATGTGTTATTCAAGTGGACACGTTTGTCCCTCCACGTAATGCCATCGTTAACCATGTTTAAACTCTCATTATGAAATTATGTTCTTGAGTTCTTCCGTTCTAAAGAGTTGAATTCTATTGGGCTAGTTAGCTCATTCTTCCTACCTTTTTCAGGTTGTCCAGATGAGAATGAAGTCTAAGGGGGGTGGGGGGGGGGGGGGGGGTGTGTGTGCTGAGGGGACTGCCCGTCATCCTGCAAGTCATCAACTTTTATTTCTTTTAGAGTAGTTGGAATGTAATATTGCTACAGTTTTCTTTTGTATATTCCTCATTTAGACTGAAATGAGGAGTGTTATGTAATAAGCTTCCGCTAAACAAGTGTTTGCATTTATGTTAATACTCGTGTTCATCATCTGTCATGTTCAATAAATGGAATTTTATTAGGACGTGACATGTATAATTATGGACATTGGTTATTTTCATTGCTACTATATAGACTGTGGAATGTGTGATTGATGATGGAATAATAATATCTTTCATTTTTGCTGTACTTTCTTTTGTTATTTATGTACATCTCTACCTACTATGTTGTGTTAGGTACATGTCCCACTGTGACGGCGCACTTTATATTGATGTGGATTGGTATAATCGTACCAGTATAAAGAGGGTCGTTACAAGACAACCCTGTTCAACTAAGGAGAGGCTCTCAGAGGAGGGTTTTGGCAATTTTGGCTCGAGAGTTGATGGTTTTTTGCAATTTCCATGTGAGGAGGATGATTGGAGAGTAGGAAACATCGATCGAGCATCGCTTTTTGCATTCTTCGCGTAGGTAGGGGAGTTCTCTCATTCTTTAATGTTATTTGTGTGGTTTAATGTATGTAATGGATGTTTTGCAATGTATGAATGTTTACTTGTGGAAATAGTTGGTTTAAGTGAATTGAAGAATGAGAAAATGTGGCTTC
This sequence comes from Colocasia esculenta, assembly GCA_014218235.1. Lineage (NCBI taxonomy): Eukaryota > Viridiplantae > Streptophyta > Magnoliopsida > Alismatales > Araceae > Colocasia > Colocasia esculenta. Next base: position 102,377,880 of record CM024762.1, read on the forward strand.
CTTAAGGTTTTATGGTTAGAATTTATAGGCTATGCGTTCTATCTGAGAATGCGATGGGTTGGATGGTTGCATTCATATCGCAACCTTTAGTCGTGATGCGTTCTCATCCAGAATGTTGTGTATCAGGGTGTCGCATTTTTAACGCAATTGTTTCCCCTGTCACATTTTGGTTCCTGAGGCCATTGGGTCTCCATGTTGTAGTGTGGATCCAAGGGGTCTCGTTTCTGGTAGTATCTCATTAGATAAATATATTTGAATATTCAGTTAAGTATGTTTTATTGAGAATGACCAGCTTTGATAGTAGGTGTTCCATGAGTGACAGATTTCATGTGAGGAATGTAATGGTTGAAATAAGATTTAAATGATGGAATGGTCAGATTTACGCATGTTCTATGGTTTAGAATGGTTTTAGTCGATGGATTTGGGCATGTATGGCCATTTCTCGGGTGCTCTGTATGAGACCAACGGGCTGGGCGATCTGTCTGAGATCACGTCCTTCCAATTGGGCATCTTAGTAAGGCGTCCGAGTTGGCAAACAAGTTAGCGTTTACTAATGCGATTCCCTTGCCTGACGCATTAGTGTCGTATCAGGGGTTTGTGATGTCTTCCGATTTTCTGTGAATCGAGTTTCTTGCTGATCTTGGGGGTTGACCTTTTGGTCAATGACACCTCAGCTTGTGTGCCGATGATTTTATTGCATTGTGATAGTGAGGATAATGATTATTGACATTTCATAAAAGATTTAGTAGTGTAAAAGTGGTTTACCGAGTTCGGTGTTCCGACGCTTATCTGGAGTGTCTATCTAGTTAGGTACCCCAAGTTCTTTGTGAGTCAGTTACGTTAGTACTTGGAGTTTGTCCCGATACTATGTGTACTGTAGAGGTTTGTGTCATCTTCCTGGACACCCTCACTCATTTGTCAAGTTGTACGTCCGGTTGAGGGAAAGACGACAGTGGGGAAGAGACTCGTGGTGTGGTTGGTATTTAGTTCGGTCACTTGTAGCGCGCTTGTAGTTGGGGGTAGGACACCAATAGACGTATCGAGCCCCCACTAGTCCCTTGTTCCAACTTGCCCCACTCTCTAGGCCCCAGAACCTTTAGAAGTGTGATAGGTGTAGGTCTGCAATCTGACTAGACTGCAGGTAGTATTGGTTGGTTTCCATAGTTTGTTTGTACTTGTCAAGGTAGAGCGATAGTTGAACTTTCATCCGTGGCTGCAAGACGGAGAGGTTTTTCTTGTGTTGTCTTGTCTGGGTGTGATACTGGCAACATGAACCAGTAGTTATGAACTGAGTGGTAGCGTCGTTCCTTCTGACTCAAGGTTCTGGTTTTCTTTGTAATGTGTAGTATGGAACTGGAAAGGGTACTTCCTGTTTGTACTTCTTGGATATAGTTTTTTCTACTTGCTTTTCAGTGGTTTATTTCCAATACTTGACCTACCTTAGTGATTCTTAATGTAACAGTTTATTTTTGATTAATCGCGTTGCTACTTTTGTTTTCGTTGATTGTGAATTTTCAGTAGGTAGTATAGCTGCTTAGCTATCGTAAATGATAAGTTTACTTTCGTAAATAGGATTATGCTTTAATTATTGTTACTAGTGTGTTTCTTTTTAGTTGTTGAATGTGATCCAATCGATGAGATTGTGTTACTCTTGATAACCTTCTATTACATGTGGTTTATGTATGTTGTTTTAGAGAGTTTCTCTACTGAGCTTGTGGATTTGTAAAGCTCACACCCCTACACCCTCTTTTAGGTGTTTAGTAATTGTGTATAAGATCATTGTAATTTTATGTAGTTGTGTATAAAATTACATTGTAATTTTATGTAATTGTGTATAAGATCATGTACTTGTCATGTATCTTTATACTTGTGTGGTTATCTTTTATATTCTTATTGGACACATGTGTGATTGTAACGACCTGACCTCTCGGACCCCCGCCAGGGCCCTGAAGTTCGCGTCGCCACCCATGGATCCGAAGATCCGGAAGGGTTAGAAGAACTAGTCTAGTGAGATATGTATTGAATTTAAATAACTATAACAATATGTACAATATACAAAAGTCTGTACAACGAGTCCCAAGCAAAAGCACAGGTACAAGAAGAAAGGTGCAGTCCTTAAGGGGCATACCCGAGGACTTGCAAAACACAACTCTCAGCTCACTCGGCTACAAGAGCTCACCAAACTCAGCTCTCACTGCTGCTGACAACAACACGGTGCCACAGCCGCCTCGCAACCCGTCCGACACCGAGCTCCCGCGACGACGAGCTCCTAGCTAAAGGAAGTAGGGGGGTGAGCCTTGCGAACAAGGCCCAGTAGGGATTACCAGCCCCTCACCGGCCAGAGCAGCAGGAACTCCGAAAACAGGAAAACTACACTAGAAAGTTGTAAAGCGAGAAACACCTACAACATGATACTACTAAGAAGTGGAAGAGATCAGTGCAATGCCACGACCACCAACCGAGGTCGGGCCACACACACACAGGACTCCCGCAGAAACCAACGGAGTCGATCACAGAGTGGAAGCAACGCTCGGCACACCCATCGAGACTACGCAACAACCAAGTGAGAATGACGTCTCACCTCAAGCACGGCCACCTCAGACCTCCACGAGGTCGACGGCCCACAAGAAGAACCACCCCAGACCCTGGACACACCACCAGGTCGGGAAACCACAGTCGCCGGTGCCACCACGGACTGGCACCCAAGAACGGGACTACGGAACCGAGTGAACACCAAAGTAGAAACCACTAGAAGCACGGGTCTGCACAAGGCCAGACCAACGACGCCCATGAAAACTAGGCACGGCCAGGCTATAACCGCCAAGAAAGCTAGGGCAACGGATAACACTTAGAAATGTCGTGAGGGAACGCCGTCACAACAGCAGCAACCAAGCCACTGCCACTGGCAGCTAAGAAGGGGACGCGCCGTCCGCACCCTCTTCGCTCGCCAGCCGGCTCTCGCCTCTAACCTTCCTGGAAGAGCGAGACAGAACTGCCAAGAACACATAACACACGCAACACCGCAGCCTGGCCAAGCTGCGGCCCCACGCCTGACCTCCCTACACAGCTTCGGAACCAAACTAGAGCAAGGCAGTGAGACAAAGGACTGTCTGGTCTATGCTAGGAAAGCACTCCAAACCCTTCGGCGTCCCAGACCTAGACAAGAGAGCTCTACAAACGACTCGGCGCCACTGTCCAACCTTGTTTTCCCCTTAGCTCTAGAGTCCACTCTGTCGATTGCCAACTCGAGCACTCTCGTAGCCCCGAACGCTCCCTCTAAGGCTCACGAGGATGGGGGTTCCAGGAAATGGAGACAACCTCTGAACGGGACAAGCCCTCAAGTGCCAAGCATCGGGCGAAAGGCGGGGCAAGCACAACAGGAACTGTGCCGCACTGCTGGCTTGTAACACATGACAAGCCCAGCAAGCACGAGGCACGCACAGACCCTCAAGAGGGCCGTCGGCCAACCAAACACGCACGAATGGCTAGAACCTCAGAACACTACCGGACAACACGGAAACCCATCGCTCTGCTAATAATCGATTGACCGCTGGTCAATCGATTATTAGATAGACGCGACCCTCCTGGCACCACTGCCAGGACACGGCCACGAAGGTGTCACCTTCGGTCGCTGAACGTAGGGAGGCAACCTGCCGCGTTCCCTACCAGAAGGTCCTAAGGGCAAGGCCTGCCCTGGGGCACACGCCGACACACAACCGGGCCCATGGAAACACCCGAGGCAATAAAGGTACTTTCGCGACCCCCAAGGCCGTCGCGACACCATCGCGACGGGGAAGGGCACCGCGACAGCCCTTGTTGCGACCGGCAAGGCATCACGACAGTAACCCTGTCGCGACCCAAAAATGCATCGCGACAGTAATCCTGTCGCGACCGGGAAGCGTGGCGTGACAACCTTATCGCGACTGCCAACGGCATCGCGATAAGGTCGCGCTCGATGGGGCCGACGCCTCCTCTGATGTCGCGACGCGCCGAGCCGTCGCGACATCAGCCGAGAGGCAGACCAGCGGGATCCTCAATCTCGGGTCGCCCAGGAAGATACACACATGCACACATGGGGGAGGGGAGCATGGGGAAAGCTGTAAATCTATCTAGAAAGCACGAGGGGCTCCCAATCCACCCGGATCGAGAAGGGCACAAGAAATCCATACCTTTCATGAAGAACGAACCCCAATGGGGCCCTTCACGTCAGTTGGCCACCTCCTCCTCGCTCCACGCAAGGTCCACGACGCCACGGCACCACGCACGACCCTCCTCCTCACCTGAAACACTCAAAGGGGAGAGGGGGAGGCGGAGCACCATTGGAGGGAGAGGGAGAAGGGAAGAAGAAGATAGAGAGGGGGAAGGGGTAGCCGGCCAGTGCTTTAAACCCCCGGCACCCAGAACGTGACGGACCGCCCCATCGCATTAACAACCTTAACGCGACGGGTCCACGGACCGTGACAAGAATGCGCCCCCCACGAGCGCCGCGACAACACGACAGGCCATACTGACACACCTGCCACTCTGACAGGCGTCAGACGACCGAAGCGACATAAAGCAGTCGCGACCCGTTGACCGGCCGCGACACGAAGACGCGACGGAGGGCCAGGGTGCGACCAAAACGTGACCCACAAGCTCGTCGCGACACGGATGATTGTCACGTCGAACACCCCCGACGCGACACTAACGCGTCGCCCAGCCTGGACGCGTTAGTGGCCAATCATCCCATGACACCGGACGGAAGCTGGGAAATCGGGTCTTACATTCTACCCCCCTTAAAACAATTTCGTCCTCAAAATTGGGGCAAGCCCAAAGGATCTCGAGGCACGAAACGAAGCACATGGAGCAAACATAAGACCAGTGCGAAAAAGCCACTAAGTCTTAACGCGACTTCCTCGTGGCAACACTCGCACAACCAAACACGCGCGGAGCATACAAGGCCAGAAAAATCCAATGGCTCACACAACGAGCCCCAAACACATGGGAGGCACAAAACCGAAAACTCAATGGCTCACAACATGCTCCAACGCACTTGGAGCACCAAGCCGAGAAACCAACGGCTCACTCCAGCCACACGTGGGGCATCCAATCGGGACGACAACCCTACAGGTGCCGAGCAACGCCAAAACCAGCCCGAACAGTAGAAAACGCCAGCTGTGAACCGCACGGCTGCAGCCACCAACAGACCCCGCTGTGGGGACCAACCAACCAGCAACCCACTCTGTCGCCAGCCGAACTCGACAAAGGACGTAGTTGCCGACAACAACATAAGAAACACCTGAGAACCAACCACAAGTCTCAGGGAAATGGCCTCATGCCACTAGCAGCAGCTAGCATCGGTCACCAGCCCAACTAAGAAGCCACGCGAGCAACGAGAACCAGAGCAACATCGCGCTCGCGGAGAATCTGCAACACACGGAACAACGTCCACTGTCACCGCTAGGTCTCACCCAGACCTTCCTCGCGGTCCAACAAGGACAGAAAACGCACGCGGAGGAACCCATAACACATGAAAACGACATCCACTGTCACCACTAGGTCTCACCCAGACCTTCCTCGTGGTCCAACAGGGACACCAAACACACGCGGAGCCACAAAAACTGGGAGTCACACACTCCACAACGTGGCACACCGCGACAGAAACACGGAAGACATCTGAGGTTAAGCCAAATCCGAGCACCTCACAACGTCATCAAACCACGTGGTCGAGTACTAGCAAGCCAATAAGCCTCACCGTCACCGGACGAACCGAGAGGAGACTCCGCCATTGGCTTCCAGACTCACCAACGCCACGCATAACAGAGAACCAACGAAGAGTTGGCAGCACACCCACCACACGCACGTAGGGCTTAGCGCGGGTACCAACATGCCAACAGTCAGAAAGGCACACAACCATACGGGAACCGAAACAACCGCAGAGGTCGAGAACAACACACCGACCTCAGAGGGACCCAAACTGAAGCAGGGTACCATAGCCAAACATGATCGCTCCCAGAGCGAGAGGGAAAACTGGGACACTGGCCACGACCCAAGCCTGGCGTACCACCGATAGGGCTACCTAGACAAGGCAAAGCAGCCACCCCACAACGATAACGGTACGACCATAGGGCGCAGGCCAACACAAAGTGTCCTAGAGGCAGAACGCTCAACGCCTCCAACACCGAGCGAAGTTGTAAAACAACACACAAAGCTCACGATCAGGCACACGGCACAACACAGGGTGCTATCACAAGCACCGGGAGCCACCCAAGGTACAACACAATGCACCAAGGCTCCAGTCGGCACAAATCCAAAACACTCGAGCACGAGCACACAGTGCTGCCACAAGCACCAAAACTAAGCGAAGTGCAACAAAAGTGCACCAGCGGCCGAAACAACACCACGGGGTAAGGGGGAGGGCTCTTCACCATAGACCTGCCAAAAGCCATACGCCAAAGACCACAAGCCTGAAAGGCACAACAGGCCATGCCGGCCCCAGCCCTTGAGGCACACAACATGCAGCATCGAAGAAAATGCTCATGGTGCAGCACACACAGCAGCACCAACGGCCCGAAATGGCACAGGGCCCACCGAAGGGGACTCTCCACCAGAGACCCACAAGGGAAGCACTCGGAAAGCCGATGACTTCAAGAGCACAACGACCACATCGGCTCCAAAAAGCACACCAAAACACAGAGCACCGACTCTGTCGCACGGGGAGCGAAGACCGCAGCAACTCCCTGGCGCACAAGAGCAGGAAGCACTACCTCTATAGCAACCAATAGAGAAGCCAAACACCAAAACAATGACGTGAAAGGCCTCCAAGGCACAAGCCGAGGCACGATTGAGCGCACACTGGAACAACGCTTGCACGAGCAAGCCAACCACGGAGAACCAATGCACAGCGGAACAACACTCACGCCTGCAACCAAACGAGAAAATGGTACTACCTCGCCCTACACCAACAGGGACCCAATGCCCTAAGTTGTCCAGGCAGGTAGCAAGAAACCATCACGATGACAAATGGCACGAACAGGTCCACCAACCCACGGTGCCACGAGGAAACGACAACACAAGGGGTGCAACCAGCTCAACCCAAAAACAACTCAAGGGAAGATGACTTCACCAGAAGGTCGCAACGATGCGCACCCTGGCAACACAACACCACTTTGGAGCATCGCCACCTCGAGCAACGAACGGAAAGCAGAGGAAGAGGACACACACAATGAGTATCTTCCACGTGCAAGAGGGAAAACCACAACACAAGACTGACGCTTCCACAAGAAGCACAGCCAGCCAAACACCCACTACACCCACCAGACCACCATCTGGGAGAGCACGCAGGGCGTAGGAAAACAAAATGAACCATCCGAGCCACAGGGACACACAAAGTCCCACCAGTGCAATCGAGAAACTTAGAAATGACTAACGAGACAAGCTGGCCAACGTAACGGCCAGACACACAGGCAAGCGCACAACGCCTTGACCGACAATGCCCAGGCAGACTGTAACACAGACAGTCCAACTGGCAACGACGATAGCTCATCTCCACTGAGAGAGAGCAGCGACGACCAAAGCAAACACGAGGCAGCTTTGGGGAGAACCTTCGGCAAAAAAAGCCACGAGCCGTCCTGGGAGAACCTCACCAGAACGCAGCCCAACCGAACGGCACACTTCAAACCGCAGGGGCAACACAACAGTGGCCCAAAATGAACACAGAGCACTCCTGGGAAGAACCTTCGCCAGAAGCGACAAAGGACGATCTTGGGAAGAACCTTCACCAGAATGCACAACCCAACGACCAAACAACACAGATCATCAGAGAAGATACTGCAGCCAGCAGAACTATAGAAGCAACACAAGCCGGTCCTAGGAGAACCTCCACCAGAACCACCAAGGCACCGTTATGGGAAAACCCTCCAGAACGCACCAGCCAAACCAACAGAAGCAGTATACCTCAAACCCTGAGGTAGCACAACACGACAGAAATGAGCACGGAGCAGTCCTGAGAGAAACCCTCACTAGGACAACAACAAACGATTCTAGGAAACCTCACCAGAACACAGGGCAACCAAGCGATGCACCTCAGCCTCGAGGGCAGCGCAACAGCAACCAGAAACGGGCAGAACATAGTTCTGGGGAAACCTCACTTCCGCCAGAACCAACAGAGAAGAACTCCGAGAGCACCTCACTAGAGCTCACAACCAGCCAGTGCCAGGCTGACAACAACCACAGGCAAGTGTCGCAACGCTCAACTAGCGATACAACATGGCACACAAGACATCTGCTTAGCCCAAGCAACAACACCGACTGAGCAGAGCACAGCGCACAACAGTGCACAGACAGAAGACCACACGCACAACAAACGCAACACACACCCCAACAACAAAGAAGCAGCCAACAAGGCAGAGACACCTTCCACCGACTGCACAGGTAACAACCCTGCACCGGTGAAGGCCACACCACACGCAGACTCTCTCAGCCTCAGCGGCACACACACACGCAAATGCGCCAGAGGTGACCAGGAACACTGCACCTGGACTTGCCTGCAACCTTCCTCCATACGAGGAAGAACACTGCCAGCAAGTCCACCGCCAACCGTGCCACCACGGCACGAACACGCCGGGTGACCACACTCGCCACGCACGCGATGCAGCAACAACCGCAACCTACTGCAGTGCGCACACGAAACTTGTAGGGAATTTGCACACCTACAAAACAATCAAAGGCACAAGCCTAACACTAGACAGACGGTGTCAGCAGCGCACTAGTACCTTTCTTTGGGACAGCTATAGTTATTACTTCCTTACAAATCTCAGTAGACCCTCACTCTGATACCAACTGTAACGACCTGACCTCCCGGACCCCCGCCAGGGCCCCGAAGTTCGCGTCACCACCCACGGATCTGAAGATCCGGAAGGGTTAGAAGAACTAGTCTAGTGAGATATGTACTAAATTTAAATAACTATAACAATATGTACAATATACAAAAGTCTGTACAACGAGTCCCAAGCAAAAACACAGGTACAAGAAGAAAGGTGCAGTCCTTAAGGGGCATACCCCGAGGACTTGCAAAACACAACTCTCAGCTCACTCGGCTACAAGAGCTCACCACACTCAGCTCTCACTGCTGCTGACAACAACACGATGCCACAGCCGCCTCCGCAACCCGTCCAACACCGAGCTCCCGCGACGACGAGCCCCTAGCTGAAGGAAGTAGGGGGGGTGAGCCTCGCGAACAAGGCCCAGTAGGGATTACCAATCCCTCACCGGCTAGAGTAGCAGGAACTCCAAAAACAGGAAAACTACACTAGAAAGCTATAAAGCGAGAAACACCTACAACATGATACTACTAAGCAGCGGAAGAGAATAGTGCAACGCCACGACCACCAACCAAGGTCGGGCCACACACACACAGGACTCCCGCAAAGACCAACGGAGTCGAGCACAGAGTGGAAGCAACGCTCGGCACACCCATCGAGACTACGTAACAACCAAGTGAGAACGACATCTCACCTCAAGCACGGCCACCTCAGACCTCCACGAGGTCGAGGGCCCACAAGCACATCCCTAATCTTGGATGATGGGCAAGCTATAAGGGACTCAATGGAGAACAAATCACTTCGAGTCCTTGGTGAAAGGGTCAAACATGAATGAGATTGAGGGATTCGAAGAACAGTTAAGGGATTTGACTTGATGAGAGGAAGGGGACCAAGCATTGCAGGGAATGAGCTGGATGCAAGCTTTGCAAGTAAGCTAACATGGCACATCAGCCTGAGAAAAATTGGCTTGGTCTCTTGTGGAGTGGGAAGAACAACCCTTAAGAAAGCTTTAGCAGATTGCCAAAGAATAATGGCTCCATATCCTATAGGTCTTGGATATTCAGGTTCCAACAGGAGAGGATTGGGAGTCTGCAAAGTTGTTCTTAAGATAGGTGACAGAATGATCTGGATTTGCAATGGCTTGGCAACTGGATTGGATGGCTTGGAAATTTGGGTGATGGGTTGAGTCGAGCAATGACTGGATGCCCCTACCTTGGCTGGTTCTCTGGCTTCATGCTCCTTAATAGGTGTCTCTACCTCCTCTATCACCTCTTTGTTTGGGCAAGGAAATGTTGAAACCACTCCTACCGTCACGGGTTGGATGGATTTCTCCCTTATCAATGCCCCTTCTACAATCTCCTCATGATGGACTGACTCTTTCTCCCTAGAATGAGAATAAATCGAGTGTAAGACTGAAGGAATGGCTAGTTGTGATCTCACACTTTTAGAAGGAGGGAGAATGAGTTGGAGCCTTTGAGGGCCATAGGTGAGTGGCCCATAGGTAGAGGGATCGAAGGTAAAATGGGTGTCCTGACGAGCGGGTCAGATAAGCACTAAGGGCCGCTCTTTTAGGACAACATCTATAGTGGTGGAGGGTTCTTGGGACTCTATGGAGGGACACGAGTACCACTCCTTAAAACCTTCTACCCCCCATTGTTGTTCTCTCTTCACAACCTGAGGTTTCGGATGCGTCATGGTGTTGACCTTTTCCTGGGGCTTAGAGGAGGAGGAGTTGTTGCTGTTGTTTTGGTGGTTGGGGAGGGGGTTCTGCACTATACCAAGGTCCCTTCTAGTATGGACGTGGCAATGGCGACCTTGACATCCTCCCAATTAATCCTACTCTAATCGTTCATGTCATACACCTAGTCGCGGAAAGTGAAGCAATTGTGGATTTCATGACCGGGGCCTTATGATAGGGACAGTACTTTGAAGTATCGGCCCTCGGATGGACACCCTCCTTTTGTGGGGGAAGTTGGATGGCGTCGCAGGACATGAGGGCAAAGAATATGTCCCCGAGGGATTCAGGGAGGGCAGGATAATGAGATCTCTTGGGACCGGGATGGGTATAGCCAGAAGGTGGAGGCAAAGCGGAATAGGGCCTAGAGGGATGTGATGGGAATTGGTGAGGATTGGAGGTGGGATTGGAGGGTTCGTTAGGAGGCCTCAATGGTTGACTGCAAGCACTAACGGACTCATTGATGGTCACCCCCTTAGTGGTAGGTGCCGCGGGAGCCTTGCATCCCTTAGGCTTCCCTTCAAAGAATGGCGGGAGGGAGGAATCCTTAATTTGGTTTTGGACCACCCTAGCTCGGTTGTAAAGGTGTGCAAAGGAGGGAAACTCGCTAAGCATCAATATGGATCTGAGCATAGGGGTGGTATTGGTGACTATCATGGTAATGGCTTGGGACTCCGGGATGGGGAGGTCGGCCCTTGAAGCCATGGATCTCCAGTGGTTAACGAAGGTGACAAAGTCTTCATCCAGTCTCATCTTTTCCGCCACCAAGTCAGGAAGTGTGGGGACTTGGGTGGCCATGTAAGAAAAGTGGGAGATGAAGCGTTCAGAGACTATGTCAAAATTAATGAGATCGGATGAGGGCAAGGAGGTAAACCACCTCAAAGCCTCCCCTTATAATGATTGTTGGAAGAGGTGAACCAAGAGGACCCGATCGTATAACCACCGGTGGGAATCCATGGTGAAGCCGGCAAGATGGAATTGGGGGTCGGAGGTCCCGTCATACTTGTGGTATTTCGGGGACTTGAAACCCGGGGGAAAGTAAGCATTGGGGAGCTTGCAGTAATTTTGAAGAGAATGAGGCTTGGAGAGGGACAATGACTCAGCTAAGAGTCTCCTAACAAGACCCTCCATCTCCGACCGGAAAATGGATTCGGATTGAGCGAGGGGTGTGTGTTGGACATAGGGTGGATAGATAGAAGGAGGAGTTGGAATAGGAGATGGTGCAGGAGTGGGAGGAGGAAAAGGAGAGATAGGAACTCGGGATGGAGTGATGGGCCTAGGAGTGGGCCTAGACGAAGAGGCATTGAAAGGAGATGGTGAGGAAGAAGAAGCCATTGCCCGGACAGTATGCTTGGAGAGCATGGAAATGATGTCCTCGGGCGAATAGCAGGAGAGGAGTTTGGAAAATTCGGGGTCTTCTTGAACTTCTTGGGCATATGTGGGGTTGACCCTCAAACTTACCTCCTCATTGTCGGCTTGAGAGGAGGATTGGACAGACTCTTCAAGCTGGACATTAGAGTTAATCATTCTGACAAATTCATCATGGATATTATCATCGTACTCAAAAGTCGGATTGTTAGACATATTAAAGGAGTTCAACCAAGAGTCCATTAGCAACACAACCTACTGATTTTAAGATGGTTAAGCTGATTAACTACACTATTATTAGGAGAAATGTGGATACGTCCCAAAAAAATTTTAGATGTTGAAGTTGTGTGTTAGTTAGACTTGTAAAGGCCGGTTCTCTCACTTCTTACTCAAAGCCGAGTGAATAGGCAAACTAGATGGGAAGGTAAAGGTCCTTCTACCCTGTACTGTGAGGGAATCCATGGAATTTAGGGACTTATAGAGTTCTCCTTGAAGCCAACCCGATTTACTCAAGAAGGAATCCCCGAGTAAAAGGTTGTGAATCAAGAAGGGGCTATCCTAAAATGTGTGGGGAGGCTAGAACAGAAGAGAATAAGGACCCCCTCGTGACTCAGGACCATTAGTGATCAAAGAGGAAGCAAACAAAAAGAAAAATAGATCAAAATCAGCCAAAAAATAGCTTCTGTGAAATAAATGGCAGCACAGTCGTCGTCGTCAAGTTCCTCAGAAAATTGTAGACGGCAGGATCGATGGACGCTAATAAGAAGTTGACGGCAGGAGATATTGACATTGATAAGAACTAAACGGAAAGGGAAGTGGACGTTTACCTGGGTAAATGGCAAGATCACTTGTCATCTACCTGTGTGCAGACTGAAGACCGTGGTAGCAGCAGTGGTCCCACCGTGATCGCCAAAGCGGAGCTGTGGACGTCCCGTTCCGCGCCCCCGAAGTGGTTGAAGCTCCGGAGAAGTGTCCCGAACGTTGAGAGTGCTCCCTCGTTGGCGTGGATGGTTGTTGGTTGACTCTTACTTGCTCTTTGATCCCCATTTGACCCAGTTGACTAGAGAGAGGAAGAAGAAAACCAACAAAGAAATGAATGGGAGGTGATCGCCAGGGCCTTACCTGTGCCTAAGGAAGTGTTTGGATCGCGTCGGTGACGTGGCCTCGCACAGCAGTGAATGGCGGGACTCCGACTTTCCTCTCTTCGGCCGGCCAAAGAAAGGAAGCTCCACGGTCTTTTCTGAGGTATTCTTGCAACAAAGAAAGCTCTATTAGGCTTAAATGCAGTGTAGTAAACATCCAAAATGAAGAGAAGTGACCCAAAAGGTGAGCCCCGTACCGATTGTGAGCTTGAGAAGAGGGGTGGCCAAATGCTATGACCACCCTTCTTCCCTCCGTTTTTGGTTTGGAAAACCCCTTTTAGGTGTGTAAGGAGGTGCACTACGTGCCTAGGGTGTGTGTGTGTGAAGTGACTAGCATGCAAGACTGGAGAGAGAAGAAGGGAAAGAGAAGAAGAAGAGGGAGATGATCCTCTTGTAGTAGCATGGTTGACTCCTTTGTGGGCTCCTCTAGCTCGTGATGAAGCCTCCTGGATGCTCCAAAGGTTGAGAGAGTGAGAGGACGCAAAGGTGGAAGCTCTCAAGTTACTTTTCTCTCTCTTCTCTCAAGGCAATATGCACTAGCTCGTCCAGCCTCCCCCTTTTACTTAGAAGGCCAAGGAGTACCATATATAGTGGGGTCGGAGGTAGGGAGCCTAGGATGCTCAAGTGTGAAGAAACACACTTGAACATGTGGAAATCCATGTAAAAAGGCTTAGACCAATGAGAGGGGGCCAAGTAGGACATTTACTGGGTCAAGGGGGTGCCAAGGTGGCCCATTTGCCCATTAGGAATGGCCCCATGCGTTGCATGGTTGAGAGGAGGGCGCAAGTGGGCTAGAATCTCGGGCAGTTGCGCAGACCAAGTAAACCAAGGTTGACGTCAAGCGATGCTACCGCCAACCCCATACAGACATCAACATATGTGGACGTCAACCAGAGTCGACGTCAAGGGCCTATGCCATCAACATGGAGTCAGCGGCAATCGATGTGGATGTTTACATGGGATCCGAGGCAAGTCAACAATCGGTCAAACCAGCCATATTGGGCCATCAACCACGTGGAGATGGGTCAAATCTCGCGTCTACATGTAATACCTCTCAGGTTGAGAGAAGGCCAAGTTCTCTTGGCAGTTAGTGAAATCCCAAGAGGTTACTTGGGGACTGGACATAGGACTTCCATGTGAGAAGGGCCGAACCAGGATAAAATCTCTTGTGCATTTGTGTGATTGTTTCCGCTAAATTTTCACTTGTTTCACACACACTACACTAAATAGTAACAACTCTATTTAGTGTTATCTATTTTCAGATAATTTTTAAAAGTGCAGGAAGTCCTCTTCACCCCCCTTTCTAGGACATCATTAGTGCCATCTCGATCCAACAAGTGATATCAGAGCGAGTTCTTCTCAGAAGAATTGAAAGATTTGAGAAGAGATAGTAGTTGAAGGTCACAACTATGAAGGACAGTCTATTACAAGGCCACCATTCTTTGATGGTGAGGATTATCAGTACTAGAAGATGCGAATGGAATGCTTCATCAGAGGCACAGATTTTGATCTGTGGCAGGTAATAGAACAAGGTGATTTTGCTATACTTGGTGAGAGTACTTCTGCTCTTTCTATAGCTAATAAAAGAAATATATCCCTAAATTATAAAGCCAAGAACTATCTATGCTGTGCTCTATCTAAAAGAGAGTTTAATAGATTATCTGCTTGTAGAATTGCTAAGAAAATGTGGGATAAACTACAAGTAACCTATGTAGGAACTGATGGAGTAAAGCAAACTAGAATAGATATTCTTGTCTCCCAGTATGAACAATTCAAAATGCTTCCTAATGAAATCATAACCCAAATGTATAATCATTTCTCAAATATAACAGTAGGTCTGAGTTCACTAGGTAAGATTCTTACTAATGAAGAAACAGTAAAAAATTTTCTAAGGTCATTAACTCATGTCTGGACCCCTAAGGTCATTGCTATTGAAGAGGCACATGATCTAACATAACTTTCTATTGATAAATTAATTGGTTCTTTAATGGCTCATGAAATCAATATGGAAAGATTTTCTGAAGGTTCTTCGAAAAAGAAAATGTCAAATGCTTTGAAAGCTGCAGATTCCTCTTCCTCTGAAGATTAAAAAGAGAAATCAGATGACAGTGATGATGAAGCCATGCTGTCAAGGAAACTGCAAAGGATTCTTGCTAAAAAGAAGAAGTTTGGTTCAAAAAGATTTTTCAAAAAGGATAAGAAGAAAGAACCAACCTGCTATGAGTGCAATCAACTAGGACATTACAAATCTGAATGTCCTAAGCTCAAAAAGAAAGATCCAGCTGAAAGATCTGAGAAGAAGAAAGGTAAAGAAAGAAAATTCAGAAAATACAAGAAGAAGGCAATGGCCATAGCATGGATAATAAAGAAGCTACAAGTTCAGACTCGTCAAGTTCAGAATCATAAGAAGAAGAAAAAGCAAATCTAGTCCTCATGGTAGGACTAGATCAGGTAAATTCTGAAACTTCTTTTACATCATGTTCTGAATCCGATTCTAATAGTCTTGAAGATACATTTAATGAATTATATGAGAAATATAAAACAATAGTTAAACAGATGAAAATAGTTAAGTTAAACTTACTTACTCAAGAAAAATCTAATACCTTTCTAAAAAATGAAGTAGAAAGATTAGGACAAAACCTAAATGAAACTAAAAGATCAAATGAACTACTATGTGAAGATTTAAAGAATAAAAATAGTAAAATCATGGAAATTGAATCAAATCTAAAAGAATTGAAAGATAAAGAAAAATTAAGAGAAGAAAATAACTACTTAAGAGCTACCATAGATAAAATTACTAACTGTAAAACGTCTCTATTTATAAGACTGAAAGGTGCTCGATCTGGTAAAAAGAAATATGGAGTAGGATATACACCTCCAACAAATGAAGAGAATATTATCTATCTTGAAAAATATCCAACTCCTAAATTTGTAAAGGAAAAAGAAATTAAGAATCCTAGAAAGGTAAATAAGTATGTTTATAAAAAAAACTGAACTCTAAAAACACAACACATATAAAGAATGCATTTGATCTATGTTGTAGTCATTGTAACCAACTAGGACACACTGTAAGCACCTGCACAACTAAACACTTGCGTTGGATTCCTAAGACTAACCATCAAGGACCCAAGAAAATTTGGGTACCAAAAGTTACAACTTAAACTTGTTTGCAGGGTCGCTTGAGAGCATCCAAATGGTATTTGGATAGTGGGTGCTCAAAGCATATGACATGTGACAGAAAGTTATTTACAAGCTTTAGAGATGAGATTGGTCAAGTCACTTATGGAGATAATGGAAAGACAAAGTGTTAGGATGTGGAGCAGTAGGAACAAAATAAAAGGATTTGATAGAAGATGTCATGTATGTAGAAGGATTAAAGCACAATCTCATTAGCATCAGTCAATTGTGTGACAAAGGTCACTTGGTAAGATTTCAGAATGATAAGTGCATTATTCAAAAAGATGGAAAACTAGTTTTTGAAGCAGAAAGAGTCAAAAATCTGTACACTCTACAATTAGCAGAATTGAAAGAAGTAAACATAAGTCTTGCAACTACCAAGAGTGAAGAAACTGATCTGTGGCATAGAAGACTAGGATATGCAAGCACATCAGTGATCAAGAAATTAATCAAGCATGATCTATTTGAAGGTCTTCCAAAGCTTAAACTGAAGAAATCTAGAATTTGTACAGCATGTGGAAAAGGAAAGCAAACCAAGACATCATTTCAGTCCAAAATAGTAGTAACAACTTCCAAGCCTTTGTAACTCATTCACATGGATTTATTTGGACCTATAAGAACTGTAAGTCTTGGAGGAAAAGTTTATGACTTTGTAATTGTAGATGATTATTCAAGGTACACTTAGATATCCTTTTTGGAAGCCAAAATAGAAACATTTTCAACTTTTTTGAAGTTCAGTAAATTAGTACAGAAGAATCAGAAATTTTAGATAATTAGTATTAGATATGATCATGATGGGGAATTCAAGAATAAAGAATTTGTAAGGTTCTGTGAAGAAAATGGCATAGAACACAACTTCTCTGCACCAACAACACCTTAACAGAATGGAGTAGCAGAACAGAACACTGCTGGACATGGCTAAAACTATGCTTACAGAATACAATCTACCAAGATATTTCTGGGTAGAAGCAGTCAACACAGCCGGCTACATCATCAACAGGTGTATGATCAGACCAATCTTGAAGAAGACACCTTATGAGCTATACAAGGAGAAAAATCCAAACATCAGTCATCTTCGACCCTTTGGTTGTAAGTGTTTTATTTTGAATAATAGTAAAGATAACTTAGAAAAATTAGATGCTAAAAGTGATGAAGATTTTCTACCAGAGTACATCTCAAAACCTAGAGGATATAAAGTATTTAATAGAAGAACCTTAACTGTAGAACAAATAGTTCACATTTTATTTGATGAAACTAACCCATCTATTAAGAAAATAGAAGAAGAAGAGGATTTTGTTGAAGATTTGTGTAGGATCTGGAACAGACATCTCTTGAAGAAAAAGAGAAAGAAGAAGAGAAGAACTTCAACAGCAAGAAGAACCACAGGAAGGGTACTACCTAGAGAATTGAGGTATCATAGAGATCATCCAAGAGAAAATATTATAGGTGATCCTCAAGATAGGGTAAGAACAAGAGGTATGAACATTCCCTATGATTTCTCTGCATTTGTTTCTCAGATTGAGCCTAGGACAATCAATGATGTACTGACTGATGAATCTTGGATCTAGCTATGCAAGAGGAACTTAACCAGTTCCAACGTAGCCAAGTTTGGACTCTTGTCCCTAGACCTTCTGACCATCCAGTTATTGGGACCAGATGGGTCTTCAGAAACAAAATGGATGAATCAGGAGTAATTACCAGGAACAAGGCAAACTGGTAGCACAAGGATACTCCCAAGAGGAAGGCATTGATTTTGATGAAACTTATGCTCCAGTTGCTAGATTAGAGGCAATTAGAATTCTATTAGCATATACATGTTCTCTTAACATCAATTTATTTCAAATGGATGTTAAAAGTACTTTTCTGAATGGTTTCATAAAAGATGAAGTTTATGTTGAGCAACCACCTGGTTTTGAAGATACTAAGTATCCAAATCATGTTTTTCGTTTAAAGAAAACATTGTATGGTCTGAAACAAGCTCCAAGAGCTTCATATGAAAGACTAAGTGCTTATCTTATATCACATGATTTTATAAGAGGTAAAGTAGATAGCACCCTATTTATTAAGAAATTTTTAGAAGGAATCTTGATTGTACAAATATATATTGATGATATTATTTTTGGTTCTACTAGTGAATCACTTTGCAAATTCTTTGAAAACATTATGTAAAGTGAGTTTGAGATGAGCATGATGGGTGAGCTTAACTATTTTCTTGGGTTGCAAATCAAGTAGACCAAGGAAGGTACTCACATTTGTCGGACCAAATACATCTTAGATTTGCTATCTAAATATGGTTTTGACAAGTGTAAGCCATTAGGAGCACCCATGAGCTCAGAAATTAAGTTAGATAGTGATCAACTTGGCAAGAAAGTAGATCAAAAGATCTATAAAGGTATGATTGGGTCATTACTCTATCTTACTGCCAGTAGATCAGATATAATGTTTAGTGTATGTTTGTGTGCTAGATTTCAAGCTGATCCTAAAGAATCTCATGTTAATGATATTAAAAGAATCTTTAGATATCTTATAAACACAAGTAAATTGGGTTTATGGTATCCTAGATGTTCTGAATTCAAATTAATTGGATATAGTGATGCTGACTATGTTGGATGCAAAATAGATAGAAAAAGTACCAGTGGTACTTGTCAAATTCTTGCAGGATGCTTAATTTCTTGGTCATCTAGAAAGCAGAATTCAGTAGCCTTGTCCACAACAGAAGCAGAATACATTGCAGCTAGAAGTTGCTGCACTCAACTGCTGTGGATCAAACATCAATTGGAAGATTATGGTCATACTCTTCATGAAATTCCAATGTTGTGTGACAACATAAGAGCAATCAACTTGACCAAAAATCCCATCCAACATTCAAGAACCAAGCATATTGAGGTTAGACATCATTTCATCAAGGACCATGTAAGTAATGAAGATATTTTACTTGATTTTGTCTCTACAGATAATCAATTAGCTGATATATTCACTAAATCTCTTTATGAAGATTGATTTACTTCAATATGAAGAGAAATAGGTATGTGCAACCCTGATTAAATTTTTGTGGTGTATGTTCAATTCATTGCAAAAATTTTCTAAGTCCCGGAACTTCGACTGTTCTGAAGTCGGAGTTTAGGCTCTGCGACTCTCACGAAGTCGGAGTCTACTTCGACTCTCATGAAGTCCGAGTTGTGTACTGAGACTTTTGTAAAGTCAGAGTTTTGTACTTCGACTCTTACAAAGTTGAAATTTATAAAGTCGGAGTCAATATTATTTTTTTTAAAAGGGGGCATTTTTTAAATTTTCATCTAAAGAGGAATTAATTATAATAGTTTACTCATTTAATCCCAGCCATTCATCTCCTCATCAATAGTTCGTTACATATCCTCCTTCTAGATTATGACCTTTCCTTCTTTATTTCCAAATCACCCATTTGAACCGTCTCTGACTCTCTTGTCGTCTTCCTTCTAGTTCCCACGCATATTCTTCGACCTGATGGAACCACCTTCGAAGCTTCTGCAGATTTTCTTCATCTCTTTGAAGAAAGGTAGGTTCTTTGACTTCTGTAGACCATTTCGATATCTCCTTTGTCATCCCTCTCAGTCTCCTGTTTCATTTTTGTCTAGATGGCCTCTTCTAGGATTCCCGAAGGCACCCTTTTCACCCCTGAACAGTTTTAGCAGTTATCTTCAGCCAAGGCCTCTATCTGTCCTGGAAAGGTTGTAGATTTCGGTTAGTTAACCGGTAGGCTTGGGTGGGTAGCCGAAACCCTAGATGCCATGGGCTGGTTGAAGCTTTGCCAGATCAGTGAACCAACATTCGAGGCTGCTATGAAAGTGTTTTATCTCTCCCTCCAAGTCTGTACAGATGGGTCAGTTACAGGTTTTGTGAAAGGCACAATCATTACAGTTTCTGAGGATTTGTTAGTAGATATCTTGGATTGCCCCAATTTTGGTCACAGGATCAGTGAGGCAGTGCCCCTTAAGAAGCAGAGAGTAGGGGTTATTGGAAATTTAGGATCCCACTCTAAGAAATGGCTCTTAGTTAATGAGCTGTCTACAGAAAAGAGAATTCTGCACTCTATCATAACCACTATTATCACTCCTAGGGCTGGCACCCATTCCTTAATCACTGCCAGAGATGGGAGTTTGCTATTTTGGGAAGTTTAGAAGCATAGGGTCAACCTGCCCTCCATTATCTTGGAGAGGATGACAGGGACTAGGAACTTGCATGAGTCTCTCCCCTATGGACCCCTACTGACCCTTATATTCAAGAGGTTTTCAGTTGATTTGAATGGTGAGATCTCTGTGGCTGTGAAGGAGAAGATAGGACTTTCAACTCTGAGGAGAAGCCACTATAGTTTGGAAAGTAAGGGACAAAACTTTTGGACCAAGGACTCTATGCCAAAGTGCTCACATGAAGTATTTCTTGATGAGGCACAGAGTTCCTCCTCCATTCCTCCCCTACAGCCTCCACAAATTAGAAGTGAGGAAGTCAGAATAGAAGTACCTTTGGTAGAACAAGAGCAAGTTCAAGCTCCTGTCCCATCTCGAGAGCAAGATGCACCTAAAGAAACCATAAATCAAGTGCTAAGGGATTTGAGGGACAAGTGAGTGGCTCAGGAAGAGGATATCCCAAGCACCACTCCAATAGAGCCATCATTTGAAGAAGACCACCATGTCTCTCCACCACATGTTGAGACTCGGCCAAGGTCTCAGGGGGAGACCAGCAGAAATGTGGATGATGTGGTAGACTTGGTCATGAAGCAGCAAGAAATTTTGACAATTTTGCAAATGCAAATCTAGCATATTGATGTCAAGTTTAACTTTATGTCTAAGGAGGTCCAGAAGATGAAGGACCTATTATTACAGTTGGTGTGCCAACATGGCACAAGTTGGTCTCATGCTCCCCCAACTGTTCAACCAAAGGAGCAACAACTAGAGGAGCAGCAGCAGCAGCCTAAGGAATAGCTTCCACAGCCAGATAAGCCTGCAGAACAGTCTAGTGTGGATCCTATAGTTGAGCCAGATCAAATTCAGCATCAGCATCAGCATCAACAGCAGCCACCTCAGCAGCAAGAGTCAGTGTTTGAGCAGCCCCTAGAGTCTCAGGATCAGCCTATGGAGGTAGATGCCGATCTCAAGGTCAAAACTTTTAAGAGAAGGGTTAGAAGGAAACTCCATAAAGCTGATCAACCAGTCTTCCCTTCTTAGCCCTTAACCATTTCCTCTCCTCCTACTGATCCAACGCCTCCTACTGCTACTACTGATCCTACACCTCCTATTGTTGAACAACCTCCCCTCCTTCTCAACCTATTCCCTCTACCTCATCTAATCCTCCTCCCTCTTTCTCTCAACCAGAGGCTCAAAATCCCTCTTCCACAAGTACTTCACTTTCTTTGTATCCTCTGAAGTACACTTTCCAGCCTTCCAAGGTAAATATATCCACTCTTCACACCTTAGCTCCTCATTTCTTTTCTTCTCTCCCTACTTCTTCTACTCCTTCTTCGGGCAGATCCACTCTTTCACTTGCTGAGATTGTACCTAGTGTGGTACTATCCTCAAGAGTAGGGTGCCAGTTGAAAGACAACCCTAGCACCCTTCTTCCCCCATTCTGGTATGCCTTCATATACCACTCTAAACATCACTTCAATCTCTTCAAGGAATTCCTGTCCATCAAAGTCTTTCTTGAACTCCATGAGATGTCAGGCTACACATTTGAAGACTGGCTCCCTTCCTTACTTCAAACTTCCCAAGTGCTATTGGCTGATGTGAATCTCATCACACAGAAAAGCCACTGTCTCTCCCCTAAAGAATTCTTAGATATATACCCTAATGAAGCCACTAAATTTCAAGCCACTCAGGCTAGAAACCAATTTATGGATCTTCCCCTTCACCTTAATCTTAGATTTTTTGATCTGTTTGGCAACCTCCTAAGAGAGCTCCAGACCAAGTACACCAGGATGAAACAATTCAATGAAGCCAGATTTAGGATGGGCTTGCCAGATGTGAATAAAGGTCAATGGGAGATGATCATCAATGGGCAAAGAGAGATCACACCTTCAATGATGATTGGATTACCCTATGGACTGCATCTCAGTCTGATAGGTGCCATTTCCTCAAGGAAACAGTTTGCCCAGGTTGTATTCAATAGACACATAAGGATAGCTGCCAAATTCAAAATCAAGTACAATATCAGTCTGTCATTCCATAGGTTTGCCCTCATGCATGGTCCAAAGAACTCTCAGCATATGATAGATTTCCAAAACTGCTTTGCAGAGTCTAAGAGGTTTACTGAAGATCAGTGGGCAGCAGCTTATCCAGAAGATCACACAGATTGCCAGAAGCTCAAGCTTTCTATTCCTGAATATCTCTACAAAGGTTATGAGACTCTTTGGAAGTCTATCGCACATAAATGGAAGCACAGGTATCTTGTGTACTACCAAGCAAAGGAAGCTGCATACTCCCAAGGCTTGCACTGGAATATAACTGTCCATGAGTTCCTCCACTTAGCAGCCAGCAAGAAATTTGTTCCCCTGAAGAATACCCTACGCCATGGTAACTACAATAGGAGGATTAGCTGGTTTCATTGTAGGCACATTAAGTCTTATAGGAAAATCCCTTCTATAGGACCCTCCTATAACATAGATTTCTCCAAGTTTGAAAATTTCTTCCCTGGAAATGAGAAGAAGCTTTGGGCTCTTCTTTAGCCTTTCCTTGCTAAAATCCCTCCTTCCCTGTATCTTCCTAGTTCTTTGTCTGGTTCATGATTGTAAATTTACAGAAATCAATATATAGATATGTTCCCCTCATCTGTGTGTATCTCTCTCTCTCTCTTTGTCTCTTATCTTTCTGTTAATGCCACAAAGGGGGAGAAAGAAAGTAAGAAACAAATATATAGGATAGAAACATTTTATTTTGTAAAATCAAATTTATTTTTTCACTGTCTATTTAAAAGTTTTTGTCATTAACAAAAAGGGGAGAATTATTGAGCAACTATCCTTTAGGAGAATGGTTAATCAACTATCTCTTTAAAATATTGTTAAACTATTTAAGCATTATGTTTTTGTTATGACAAAACCTTTTAAAACTCTCTACAAACAAATTTATTAAAATATACCACAAGAAACATGTATGTTACTGTATATCAACACTGTCACAAAATTTCTCTAAGTCCACAGCGTATACTATGTACCATACTAATTCCGACTACGGACTTCGACTCCAGAAAAATCGAAGTGTTGAACCATCTGTGAACAAACTAGTACTCCAACTCTTTGAAAGTCGAAGTTTGATAGTACTCCGACTTCTTAGAAGTCGAAGTCCAGACTCCGACTCTCTTAAAGTCGAAGTAAGATATCGATTGATGAACACTTTCACTCCAACTTCTGAAAAGTCGAAGTCCTCTTACTCCGACTCCTGAGAAGTCGAAGTCTTTGTATTTTACTCCAACTTTTTGAAAGTCGAAGTCTATTATTCCTTGCACTCCGACTCCCTTGAAGTCAAAGTTTGACATCGATTGCTGAACAAATTCCTATCACTCTGACTTTCCAAAAGTCGAAGTTTGTGATCAATGTATCACTGTGACTTCTGTAGAGTTGAAGTTCATCTCGTATCTCTTTTCTTTGACTCCAACTTCGGGAAAGTTGAAGTATACTATCAACTTTTGTGTACTTGATAATAATTTCTGTATGAATTTATCATTTCATAAAATCCATGGAATCTTGTTTTGATGTAATTCAATATGTTTGTTATCCCTATGGGATCCTTTACATAATGAATAAACACTTACATTTCTTACAGAATAATGTCTTTTATTATTACCATCATTTAAATATTCTGCTAAGGTAAGAACAATTATATTCAAAATGACCACATAAAATATCTTTGAAAAGGTCTGAAATAATTATTCAAATTGGCCCCTTGCTTTCTATCAGAAGTTCAAGTTCTTCTCCATTTGACAGTTGCTTTACAGTAAATGCGATGGTAGGTATAAGCAGCATGGGGTATCTATCAGAGCTCACCTACCACTGTCAAAACCT
Organism: Colocasia esculenta; assembly: GCA_014218235.1. Taxonomy (NCBI): domain Eukaryota; kingdom Viridiplantae; phylum Streptophyta; class Magnoliopsida; order Alismatales; family Araceae; genus Colocasia; species Colocasia esculenta. The sequence continues at coordinate 102,402,132 of CM024762.1, forward strand.
CCCCTTACCTTCAAGATACAAATGTCTGTCTACTCTTTATTGCACTGAACATCTGTCCATCCGAGGTTCTTTATACTTTACATATATTCTCATCTCACCTACCTCCAAAAGTATGGAGGTATCTTTTTCTGTCTTGTCCTTTCTTGCAGAACATTTATGAAGCATGACTTAGCTTTCAGTCTTGAGCATAGAGTTTACAGAACATTAATGTAGACTGTCTATCAAGCCGTGAAGCTACCAACATAGCCTGAAGATGTTGGAACTCCAAAAGGTGAAGGACTGATGAATATAACAGAAGTCTCAAAAGTATCTACATCCAAGGGATCAACAGTTATTCCTCAAACGACTGGTTTTCTAACGGGTGGTTTCAAATGGAAACTTAAGGCTTCTGAAGCATATATAGAAGCTGGAGTTTTGAACAAGACACACACTTAGACAGAGATACCAACCAACAACACACTCAACTCCCATCTGAATTTGCAAGCAAGAGTCTTCACAAGCCTTCTACTGAATTGAAAGAAAGGGAGCTTCTTCCTCAGTCCGCAACTTCCAAGCTCTCTAGTTCTTAGAAGTCTTTTTCTGTTGGGTGGCAGTTTATAACTAGAGATCTTTTCTTTAGTCCACCCTATTAGATTCAGAAAAGTTAGAGCTGCAACTCTTATTTATATTCCTTTCTGAATTCTTTGTGTTTGCTCATCCTTCTGAGCAGACACACAAGTGTTTTAATATCTATGTTTAGATAACCCGCAGGAGGTTTGTTTCCTGTTGTGCCCCTCCAGTGAAGGGAAGACCTACTGGTGTAGGTAGTCTTTATACCCTTTGGTAAAGGGAAGACTTGCTTGGGAGCAAGTGGGATTGTAATACCTCTCAGGTTGAGAGAAGGCCAAGTTCTCTTGGCAGTTAGTGAAATCCCAAGAGATTACTTGGGGACTGGACGTAGGACTTCCATGTGGGAAGGGCCGAACCAGGATAAAATCTCGTATGCATTTGTGTGATTGTTTCCGCCAAGTTTTCACTTGTTTCACACACACTACACTAAATACTAACAACTCTATTTAGTGTTATCTATTTTCATATAATTTTAAAAGTGCAAGAAGTCCTATTCACCCCCCTTCTAGGACATCATTAGTGCCATCTCGATCCAACAAGTGTCACGTCAAGGGTTTGTGATGTGTTTCGATTTTTGTGAACCAGTTTCTTACTGAGCTTGGGGTTGACCTTTCGATCAATGGTACCTCAACTTGTGTGCGTGGATGATTCTTTTGTATTGTGATAGTGAGGATAGTGATTATTGGCATTTCGTAGTAAGATTTTAGTAGTGTAAAAGTGGTTTACCAAGATTGGTGGTCCGATGCTTATCCAGAATATCTCTCTAGTCGGGTATCCCAGGTTCTCTATGAGCCAGGCACATTAGTGCTCGGAGTTTTTCCTGGTACTTTATGTTCTGTAGAGGTCTATGTCATCTTCCTAGACACCATCGCTCATTTGTCTAGTTGTCGTCCAGCTGAGGGAAAGACAACAGTGGTGCAACGACTCATGGTGTGGTTGGTCTTTAGTTCGGTTGCTTATAACGCGTTGGCTCGTGGTTGGGGATATGGACACCAGTAGACGTATTGGGCCCCAGCTAGTCTCTTGTTCCCACTTGTCTCACTCTACACCAGAATCTTTGGAGATGTGACATGCATGGGTCTACAGTCCGGTCAAACTGTATGTGGTGTTAGTTGGTCTCCACAGTTTGCTTGTACGTGTCGAGGTGGAGCCGCAGTTGAACCTTTCGTCTGTGGCTGCGAGACGGAGAGGTTTTTCTTGTGTTGCTTGTCCGGATTTGATACTAGCATCATGAACCAATAGTCGTGACCCGAGTGGTAGCGTCATACTTTTCGACTCAAGGTTCTAATTTTCTTTGTAATGTATAGTATGGAACTAGAAACAGTACTTCCCATTTGTACTTCTTGGTCATAGTTTTCCCTATTGTACTTCTTGGTCATAGTTTTCCCTACTTGCTTTTCAATGGTTTATTTCTAGTACTTGACCTCCCTTAGTGATTCTTAAAGTAACAATTTATTTCTGATTAATTGTGTTGCTACTCTTATTTCTATTGATTGTGAATTTCCAGTAGGTAGTGCAGCTGCTTAGCTGTTGTAAACGATAAGTTTACTTTCATAAATGAAATTATGCTTTAATTCCTATTACTGGTTCGTTTCTTTTTAGTTGTTGAATGTGAGCCTGTTAAATGACTCTTATATTTTATCCCTTTGTTTTGGTGGCAACAAAAACTTATGTTTATCATAAATGTCATAAATATATTTAATAATATTTTTCTCTCATAATTATCATGAAAATATCTATTGTAATAAATATTTGATCTTCAACTGTTCACAAGTCAAAGTTAGACTTCGACTAGTGAAGGTTTCTGGTCACAAGTCAAAGTTAGACTTTGACTGGTGAAGGAATGGTAATACACGTCATGTTAAGTGGACACGTTTCCTGTTTCGATTGGTGTGTTCGGATTGCTGAAGAAAGCGCCTAAAGATTGATGACCAAATTTCATATCGATTACTGTTTTCTTTTGATTGGTGACCAAGTATTGTTCCGATTGATGTTTAGACGTTGCGATTGGTGAACAAATATTTATTTCTTCTGATTGGTGACCAAATATTGTTTTGATTAGTGTTATAAATACTATATCTTTAGATTGGTGAACGATTGACTTAAATGTATTGATTAGTATTATTTTCCTTCCGATTACTGAACACTTGCCTTATTTACATTCCGATTAATGTTATAATGCATCGATTGATGTTATAAGTGTTCAAAACTTATATTCTGCATCGATTAATGAACAAATGTCTTTGGCGTCTAATGAAATTCAAATATCTTTTAAATCTTTAAGTTATTCATGTTGTGTGCTATCTATCCTTTCGTGGTAGGTAAGAAAATGTGTCAGCAAAAAATATGGACTCAAAGACTCCTTCTTTCCTACTAGACAGAAAGGCAACTACCTACCATAGTATGCTATCAGCAAGAAATATGGACTAAAGGTAAAAGAGGTATGGTTCAACTGACATGGTATGTATCTCTTACTATCCTTTTCTTGCATTTAATACTTACAGACACCTACTACCTATGACCTTGAAAACAAGCACAAACCTATGTAGAGTTTCTTTGATCCAAAGAAATTGTTAGACACAAAGCGAGCAGAAATAGAAGCAAAAGAAGAAGAAGAAGAGAAAGAATAAACATCGGATCTAAGGAACTCTAACAGTTATCTCTCAACGGTCTTCTTCTTCAACTTCTCTATAAAGAGCCGAAGGTTTTGAACCAGAGCGAAGAGACATACATCAAGACAACAAGAAAATCCTCCTAAGTGTTCTGCGTTCAAGTTTCGTTCCTTCTTCCCTCTCTATGTGCAATATTGTAAATCTGGGGAGAGACTGTGAGCTGAGAGTTTAAACTTCATCTTGTTTATTTTCTGTAGCTCTCAACTTGTTCTTTATTTTCTTAAGAAAAACTTGTGTCCGACTGTGGGACTATACACAGGGTTTCTCTTCCTCTGAAGAGAAGACTAGCTGATTGCTGGGTGTTGCGACCAGCTGGGATTTGTACCATTGTTCCCATTGTGTTAAGGGAAGAACCATGCTGGGGTTTGTTCCAGTAGGTTTACTTCTGAATTTGTAAAAGAAGTGGGCTATCTTCTTATCCGGGAAAGAGAAGAAGACCAGTAGGGGCTGGGTATTGTAATTGTCCATTAAGGGGAACTGTACCCTTAATTAGTGAAATTTCAAGAGGTTGCTTGGGGACTGGACGTAGGTCTTCTATTGGAGAAGTACCGAACCAAGATAAATTTATGTGTTATGTGTGTGTGATTATGCTTCCACTATTCTAATCTTATTTGAACATAATTTATCTCATTAACCAAAGTTTCATGTTGCTTGTTTTTGGTTTCAGAAATCCATTGCTACCTATTCACCCCCCCTCTAGATCTGTGTAGCCTACTACCTGAGGGCCAATAGAGCCAACAGATAAGATTGTTTTACTCTTGCTACCCTTTTGTTACATGTGGTTTATATATGTTGTTTTAGGGAGTTTTCTTACTGAACCTGTGATTTTGTGAGGCTCACACCCGTACACCCCCTTTTTAGGTCTTTAGTAGCTAACGTGATTCTCGAAGGCAGACATGTACCACCAACATTAGCTTGAATATTTGCTCCTATTGTACATTTCGGGGTATGTCTTAGGTTGTTGTACTTTTCTTTGGATATGTATTAATGTATTAGGACAATGTAATTTTGTATAATTGTCTATAAGATCATGTACTTGTCATGTATCTTTATACCTTTGTGGTTGTCTTTTATATTCTTACTAGACACGTGTGTGATATCCCTAGCGAGATTTCAGTTTGTTCGTGAGAGATAGATCTAGATATGGAACCTTTTTGGGTTGAGTATAAGTATCCAGGGCTGCTACAAACATGGACTCCTAGATTACCATTTTTAGATCTCAACTCAACTGTGTATATAATATATCGCTCACAATTTCATTTACATTAATCAACATTATTATTTCTATAATTAAACTTTTATTAGGCTAAATAACATCTCATTTAGATGTTATTTGCCATGTTCAACGAGAAAAATACATGTAGTGATAGATGCCTGTAAGTTTTGATGACATCATCTGAAGAGAAGAGACCTTTTGTATTGGAACAATGCCTGGGGATCTTATCGTGATGGAGGAGACACTGGAGGACTCTGAAGTTGGCCAAAGAAGTTTTTTTTTTTTTGTTAAAAAAGAAGCCTATTATATTACACTTAAAAATTCTTGTAAACCTGCTCTTAGTGAGAAGAATTGAACTCCTAACCTCTTTCTTGATGTACTTGGTGTACATAGAGAACTACACTAAAACATTCCATCAAAGACAATGAAGGATATTGCCATATTGGTGACTCCAAATACAAGAAAGGAAAAAACCTTTATTGCACATTGTGCCACAGCCCTGTTGTGAAACTTTGCCATGACTAGATGGTAGAACCACACTACACTATAACAAACCTTTGTTGGGTAGCGAATTTTAATGTGGGTATCATTTATATCTCGCAGTGCCAGAGAAAGGGCAGTCCCTAGCAAGGTTGGAACCCCCACCCCTTCCCCACCAGCCCCCCTCCCCTTCCTATTTCTTGCAGAGCCCCCCCCCCCCCCCCCGGCCTCCCTCTACATCTCTCCCTCCCCTGCCCGTTTCCAGCAGAGCAGCCCCTCCCCCCCCCCCCCCCCCAACCCACAAACCTCCCACCCCCCCCAAAGGGGGAGGACCACAGGGGGGCAGTGGCAGAGAGATGCAAAAGTAGCATTGTAAACGGAACTCGGTTCTGATAAAAATTATCTGTTTCGGAATTGAAAAATGATATCGATAGCTTATCGAAATCGGTATCGGATATTTCGATAAGTTATCGTAATTGGAATCAGAATTGAAAAATGTAACATCCTGCTCTTTGGTCAGCCACCTTCTGTTGAAGGTAGCGACATATCGGGTCGCCTTCTGAATGCGACAGGATGGCTATCACATTTTGGATGTCGCGTTCTCCTTCTGACTGCAGCATGCCCGTTTGTTGTTTTGCTGTCGGGACAATTGGGAGACGCGTCGTGGTGCATGCAACCTTAAGGCGACATGCCAGCCATCACGTTCAGGGTGTCAGGCCTGTGAGGTTGACACGTGGCAAGTCCAACTGTCAGGTATGACCATGACTTTGGGGTCGCGACACGATGGCTATTGCGTTCAGTAGTGAACGCGACCACTAAGCTGTCGCGTTCTCAGATCCATGGTCTATATAGGCAAGGCCAGTAGAACTCTTCTCTTCTTCCCCTTTTCTTCTTCCTCTCCTTTTCCCTTCCTCCGTTCTGTTCGAGCTCGACTGTAGAGGTGCTTTTGGTGGCTTGGGCATGGTGACTTCCTCTTCAATGTGTGATCCCTTCTTCGATGTGTAGGAGGGCATACCTTGCTCGTGGACGGCGTGAGCGCGAAACTTGGAGCGAGGAGGAGGTGGCCATGCACACGAGAAGACCCCAACGGGTTGGCTCTTCATTTTGATGTAGGGACCCTCAACTTTCCCCCTAGTTCTATCATTCTAGGATCTCCTCCCCCTTCTCCTAGCCCTGTAGAATCCATGCTAGGTGTGTGTGGATGCTTGGTTTGATCCTTTGAGCATGTTTGGGGGTTGAAAGTTTGAGTGTTTCCATGATGTGCATATGAGGTTCATGACTGTAGATCTTTCACTTTTGCATGCATGGGTGTAGATGAGGGTGGTTTGTGCCTATAGCATGTGTTTTGATCATTCTCCATGCTCCCCTCCCTTTGTATACACTGGATTTTCCGTTTAGGGGCATTTTTTGGAGGTCTCGGGTAGGCACCCAGACCTCTGTCTGTGGTCGTGACAAGGTCCTTAGCACGATGCAGAATGCAACGTGTCGCCCCGTCGCCTTTTGGTCTGGTAGCGACGCACACCCTGTCGTATTCTGGTTGTGACAAGGTGGTCGTCACCTTCTGACTTGGTTTTCTGTTGGGGCTTTTGGAGGTCTCGGGTGGGCACCCAGACCTCTGTCTGTGGTCGCGACACAAGGTCCTTGTCGCGACCCAGATCACGACATAGCCCCCATCTCCTTATGGTCTGGTAACGACACTCTACTTGTCGCATTTAGGATGCGACAGGGGCTGCATTACCTTCACACCATACCCTGTGGTTAGGTAGCGACATCTTGACTGTCGCTTTCTGGTAGCGACAGGGGGTGTGTCGCTTTCTAGTAGCGACAGGGGGTGTGTCGCCTTCTGACCCAGGTCGCGACAGGCAGGGTCGTCGCATTCAAGTTGCGACGATCACTATGTCGCCTCCTATAAGAAAACGACAGTGACCTTGTCGCCTTCTCAGACAGAGAGTGACTAGCGACCTGTTCGGAGTTTCTTCCGCTGCGTCTCTATTTTCTTGGCACCTATGTTGTTCCTAGCATGGTCCTACACTAGACGTTTGTCCGGTGCTAGGCACTAGAGGACTTGTCCCGTTAGAAGTTGTTACCGTTACCTGGGACGCCCCATCCCTATGCGTCGGTTGAGGGAGTTCTCCAGGAGGCGGGCGTGCTTAAGTTACGGACTCTGGTAGATGAGGGGAAAACAGTGGGGACAACAGCATAGAGTCATTTGTAGAGCTCTCTTGGTTGGTATAGGATGCCGAGGTGGTTTTGGTTGTTCTTCCGGCGCAGATCAACTAGTCCTTCTCACCACCTCACTTACGTGGTTCCAAGTACCATCTAGAGGGGACAAGCATGGAACTGCAGTCCGACCAGACTATGATAGTTGTGTGGTTACTTTTAGTTCCAGTCTCACTCCGATGGGAGGTGGCAGACTCGGACTGATGGTTGAGGGTAAGGCGTGCGACGCTCCTGACCGGTTGCCTAGTGGTAGTTGTTCTCCGTGGCTAGTGCCTTTGTCTAGACAATTTCCTCTATCTATGTTTATAGCCTTGGGGTTTGTCCCCATGCCGTGATTACACAAGTTTCTGGGCCCGACGCATTTAGACTGACGGCCGTGCAGTTTACTTTTTGCTTCCGCACTTACTATGTTAGTAGAATAGATTGTCTTACTTACTGTCTGTTAAACACATATCTATTTTACTTGTTAGAACCAGTGGGAGATTGGTAGTCCCTAGTGGGCTTCTTCATGAAGCTCATTCCATTCCTTTTAGGTGAGACTTCATAGCAGCACTTTCAGCGATGTGCAGAGGAGATAGGGCCACAGTAGACGGCGTCTACCTTTAGCAGTGTTCCCCTGTACTTCTCGGTTATTCACCCTCGAGGTATGCCCATAAGGGATCTGTTAGCCCCTCTTTTAGTACTTGTACTTTGTTACTAGACTCGTACTTGTGGTGGACACTTTACATCATTTGTTAGTACATTTTTAGTGCTTGTTATTGTCATTTAATTCCTTTACATATCTTGTTAAACTGATCCGTTAGCCCTTCCGGGTCTTTGGGCCCATGGGCGGCGGTACCGATGGTCGGATTCTCGGTGGGAGCCGGGGGTCCGGGCGCCAGAGCCGTTACAAAAAATATTCGGAATCAGTATCGGTTATTCCGATAAATTATCCATAAACTCAAAAGGAAAAAATCATGGTAAGCACCTTAGCTTATCAGAATTTTGGTTTCGGTAATGGTATCAGAATCAGAATTAACTATATTTCAATTATTGGAATCAGAATTAGAATATGTGTTTCTGGTTCCGAACCCAATCTAGTTGCAGCCCTATGCAAAAGGAGGCTGGAGGGGGGGGGGAGTACCGTACATCGTAGCAGGGGAGAGGGGAATGCGGAAGGGGGGGGGGGGGGGTAGTACTGTACAACATAGTAGGGGGAGGGGAAGGCGGAAAGGGGGGGGGGGGGGGCGCCGAAAGCGGGGAGGGGGGCGTGGGGACCGCCATGGGGGGGGGGGGGGGGGAGGGGTGCAGCGCAGCAATGAGGAGGGGAAGCTGTTGTGCATTTGTTTATGCAAAAATATTATTTAGTGTTTTGGTTATGACAAAATCAGCTTTCCAATTTAAGGCATGAACTATAAACAATAACTCATCTGATTGTATGTAATAAAACTTACTTGAAGACAAAATTCTATGTGTATGTTAAAGACATGTTTTTACTATACTTATATGTCAACTTATAGACAGACTATGTCGACACATGATTGAACACATGTCAACACATGACAGAATATCAACTTGTAGACAGACTGTATCGACACATTATTAAACTCATGTCAACACATGTTACCTTTGCGTTGGACGTCTGTCGACCTGTGATATTTTGTGTGTCAAAAAATGTTATCTCTGTCGACACATACTTATCTATCTGTCGACAGATGATTCTCCGTAAGATAGAACTTTTCTAAGTCCACATTGATTGATGAACAAGTTATGTGAGTCGAAGTTCAACTCCGACTTTTGAACAATCAAAGTGAGACATCGATTGATGAACAAGTTTTCTGAATCGAAGTCCAACTCTAACTCTTGGTCAGTCGAAGTTAGTTATTGATTGATGAACAAATTTGACCAGTCAGACTGCGGACCAGTTGAAGTTTCATTCCGATTGGTGGTTATATCGATTAGTAGTTATATTATTCCGATTACTAAAGATTTTCATATCGAATGGTGAATTCTCATTCTGATTAATGTTATAATTTCTTCTTTCATTTTTTATCTTCAGATTGGTGAACAAATGACCTGTTACACATCGATTACTATTATTTTCCATTAAATGTCGACACATGCCTCCTTATATGTCGACACATATTTAATTCAAAATCTTCACAACTTCCAAATCCTTATCGATTGGTGTTTGCCTTGAGTTCCTCTTTTTAAAAATCAAAGTTGTTGTGCCTAATGGTTTACTTCTCTATCAATTAAAAGTGCATTATCGACTCTCTTAATATTTGCAGTCGAAGTTACACTTTGACTCATTTAAGTTTTTGAAGTCGAAGTTCAATTTATTATCACTATCATTTCGTACTAATGTTCTCTAGCACTTCAGTTAATAAAGAGAACATACATTGAGATATTAAATTTCATAATATTCTTTGATAGTTGTTTGATTTAAAAGATAACTGCCAGTGTCTTTCAAACTAGCAAAGTTTTCCATGTTTTAAGGAAAGGCGTTTACAGACTCACTATGCGTCGAGCATGTGTTCAATTCACTTTAAATTCCCACACTCTTGCATACTTTGGACATGTACTTATTTGTTTGGAACAGAAAGAAGTCTCTTAAAGTTTATCTTTTATTCTTATTGTCCAATATGCTACCATTCTAACGGTAGACAAGTGAAAATTTATTACATGAGTATGGTGTTTGCAAGTGATAAATGTAGTTGTCTACAAAAGCATGCAAGCTATCCAAAATAGCAAACAATACGTCGTTACTTATGAACGTTACTTCCAAGCCATCTTCTCAAGACCAAAACGTCATATCTCAAACGACTAAATTCGAACGAATAGTTGAAGACTCTGAAGGCTATAAAAAAGCATTCGAAGTTGAATAGAAGATGAATATATAGATATACAAGATAGAACAAGAAAAGAGAGATCAGAAAAAGAGAAAACAAGAGCAATCTATTCCAAGTAACGAACTCCAAGCATTCAAGCTCTCAAGCCTTCAAGAAGTTTGTAGCGTGTGGACCAGCATTCTTAGATCATATCTTGAAATCCACCTTGGAGTCAGAAAGAGAGAAGTGCCACCATTCTTCTTCTATTAGATCTCTTTTATGTCCTTCTGTGCTTGCTCATTCTTTGAGAAGCACTCAATCCGTAATCAACCTAAGTTGTAACCAACAAGAGGTGTTCCCCTTTTGTAGAAGGTAGGGCCTACTGCGGTAGGAGGTTGTATGCTCCTCTGTGAAAGGAAGACTTGTTTGGGTACAAATGGTTGTAATATCCCTCTTTAAAGGGAAGACCAAGTGCTCTTGGTGGTTAAGGAAATACCCAAGGCATTACTTGAGAACTAGACATAAGACTCCTGTTGGTGGGGAGATCTAAACCAGTATAAATCTCTTGTGCATTATGTGTGATTGCATCCGCTTATCTCTATTCCATTCACACGTTACAAGAATTAGCAAGAATTTCAAAAGTCATATTCACCCCTCTTTAGGACATCTAAAACTCCATCTTGATCTACCAGGAGCCAAGGGGGGGGGGGGGGGGGGGGGGGATGTGGGGACTACCTATTAGAGGAGGAAGGGGGGAGGGGGTGCAGCGGCCAACGGAGAGGAGAGGGAAGGGGAGGGGGGGGGCATACTGTACTGGCCCAGGAGAAACCCGAATCGACACGGTACACCAATCAGGCCAACCCTAATTTATATTGGAACTCCTCAAACCTACCATTGCTGTCTTGCTAAACACATCCAGACACAGTTGGAAGTAGGGATGTCAATAGATATACATTTTTCGACTCCGATCCATTTTCAACTATTTTAATAGATATGGAAACAGTTATTTCTGCATCTATTTTTTCCTATTTCTATTTTTTAAAAATATATGAATGATAAATGTGCTCTTAAATTCTTATTTCTTAATAGTAAAAACTATAGATCTAATTTCTTGGCTTCTCCTAACCTACGAAATAAAACTTCATATCACTTGCCTCTCTTCTAGTACTGATTGTGTCCGTCTTCAACAAAATCATCTCCTTGCTATCACTCCTAGTGCAACCTGCACCAAACTGTGGCTAATGTTCCGCTTTTTTTTTTCAGTTTACAATTTTCTTATAGGAGGATGCTGAAAGCGTCATTTTCACTTCCAACACCGATCTGTTGGCAGCCCAAACTAGAAGAACCTTTCGCCACCCACTCCCCCAACTCTGATAACACGAAATAAATTGGAGAAAACAGAGAAGAAAAGAGAGCACACACGAAATAAAACCAAAGAAGGGAGCCACAATCAACACCCATTAGTTACCCTCAACAGTTGTATAAGCAGTGTAGGGCGTCAACCATAATGTGGCAAAGACAAGGCACTGTCAATAGAGAGTGCAACCAATAAAAGACTGGAAAATACGTAAGCAGCAAGAAAAGATGGAACTACCCGTCTGCAATTTCCTTTCCCTTTCTTCGTAAGGGGATAAGCATGTCATAGAAGAGAGCCTTTCGCCCGTCCCAAAGCCCAACTTGGAAAAACTACTAAAAGCTTTCAGATCATGAGTCCCTGAAGCTTAAGAGGAAAACAATAATAGATATAGTTTTGAACCAGAACCAATGAGCAACGCAAAGCATGGTGGTGACGAGCATATAAACAGTATCGAGCCCAATCAGTTTCCTTTTTGTTCAAAAAGACCATTAGCCACACACCAAAACTTTCAATTAGGGCTCAGAACACACAACAGATCAACACCAGATCATCAAATGAGCAGACGTGGTCCCTATAAGAAACAGGACAAACCAGGAACGAGGGAATGGACAGGAAATGAGAGTTTGATATATACAACAGGCTGTATCTTTTACTTACAAACTTGTTCGCAGAGACAGCAGGTGGAGATTCGTGGTGAACCATAGACAACTATGCACAAAGAGGCCGAAAGGAAAACAAAGACTAGCAATTACAATGATGATCTCCTTTATGCTTGCTTCTCCCTGACAAAACAACAAAAAACAATACTGGGCAATTACGCACAGATGGTAAAGATAGCAAAAGAAAGGTTGATACTCCCAAGAAGGGGTTGGAAGAAATATCCTTGAAAAAAAATTGGTCCCCAAGTGAGGGCTCATGGCTCCACCATAACAAAGTTTAGCTTAATATACAGCAACTCAGATGAGAAATCTACCCTTCCAACCTCACATCCATCTTTCTCGTCTGAGATCTAAACATATCAGCTATGTCCATCACTGTACTGCAATCCTCTGGTCTTCTGTCTGGTACAGAGCAGACAAATCTAGGGAATCTCATGGAGATACCACGAGAAGGATGAACTAGACCTATTGCAGCATGATGAACTGGGGAAATAGTCAAGTCTGACACATGGCATAGTAAGATTAGCAATGCATGAAATCAGGTCAAAGAAACTCAACAGGGAAAGGATTGAAGTTATATACCTGCACCTCGTATTTCCCAAACAAGCTCTGGAGAGAACCACAAATCAGGTGCCTCATCTGTCTGATAGTAAGGGGGTTTTCTTGACAGAATTTTGTCACCCGACAAAAATCCCTTCATCTATATTTTCAGAACAAGTGTTAAATAATGTCATAGGTAACCATCTAAGCCGTTCCTCCAAAATGTCAAAACAGGATTTAACTTCAGAAAAATTAACATGTAGGACATAACCTATACATGCTATATATATACACCATGGATGGCAGTTTCGGCCAAAACGTATCAGTTTCAGACCTGGGCAATCTGAAACTGGACCTGCTCACTGTAGTAGGCCCGAAACTTTAAAAAATTATTTTAATGCATTTCGGGCGAAACCGGTTCCAATTTCGGACGTTTCGTCCCGATATGCCCGAAACTGGGTGCGAACTCCCTCTTAAGAGGAGTTCATGTTGGCACACCAGATCTGAGGGGCTAGAGCTTGGGAGGTCGTTTTGCTGCCAGGAGGGGACCTTGTCGCCACCATTTCTTGCTATGTACAGTGCATAGCAACCGCTGCCGCCGTTTTTACTTCCTTATGTTGACGATTTCTCAAAGATTTTTGTAAGTTTTCTGATTTTTTTTCTTTGTTTGATAGTTTTCTTGTTGTAGGTAAGGTTATATACTATATATAGGTTTTTATACGTTAATTATTGTAAATCTCCAAATTAAGGCCTAATTAGCTATTTAAATTCGAGGCTTTTATCTAGTTATATAAGTTTCGCGCCAATTGAAGCATAATTAAGATTCCATTGAATGCTTTAGGGTGGGAGCATGCTGCTAATTGTATTACACGCCGTCTAATTAGGGTAAATTATCAAATTAGGGCCTAATTAGGGGTTTAAATTCAGAGGTTTGTCTAATTAGATAAGTTTAGCGTCAATTGAAGCTCAATTAAGTTTCAGTAAATGCTTTAAGGTGGAAGCATGTTGCTAATTGTGTTTAATGAAGAGTAATTAAGTAAAATCCCCAAATGTGACCCTAATTAACAGTTAAAAATTGACACTTTTGTCTAATTATCTCAATTCACCGTAATTTAAAGTTTAATTAGGTTTAATTGCATTTTTTCATTATACTACAACCATTTGTCTTTAACTGTTTTAATACAAGATCATGGCTAGACGTAAACGAGGTCAGGGGCAACAAAGGCAGAACGATTTGGAATGAGCCTACCTCATCTTAGTTGATGCTAGAAGAAGAAAAGTCAAATGTAATTATTGTGGTGAGATACACACGAATTACTAAAGAGAAAGCAGCATTTGGTAGAGATAAGAGGAGAGGTTAAGCAATGCGACATAGATCCCTAAGCAGTGAAGAAGAAAATGTGCCAGTGCCTTCTAGGCAAAAGAGAGAGGATGCACGACGGATTGAAGATCAGACTGAAATATGTGAGAAGATTTCAAGTAGAGTAAGTAGATGGGGAAGGAGGGAGATTGTTGATGAGGAAGGCTCTGAGGATTCATATCCTTTGCTGACCGAAGTAGTAGAGCGTGAGCGTGCAACTCAAAAGGAGGGGAAAAGGACCTATAGGATTTGGATCAAAGATCTATTCCAAGCACAGCTGGTGCAACCATGCATATGTCTGGCTTCAAAGCCCCATCACGTCAAGACATATACAGACATGGGCTTGAGAGAGAGGTTGATGAGCTTCATCAGTGGGTTGAAAGTTTTTAACATATATGGATGGAAAGAGAATGCACCATTATGTGTGATGGTTGGACTGGTACTATAAAGAAGTCCATGATCAACTTTTTAGTTTATTGTATTAAATGTACAATCTTTGTGAAACCAGATGATATGTTAAATTATGAGAAGAATACAAATTATTTATTTTATTTGATAGATGATACGGTAGCACAAATTGGAGAGGAACATGTTGTGCAAATAGTCACCGATAATAAAGCCAGTTACAAGGCTGCAAGGAAGAAGTTGATACAAAAGCGCAAGCATTTATATTGATTCTCATGTGTAGCACATTGTTTGGACTTGATACTTAAAGACATTGAGAAGGACAAAAATGGGAAGAAGACAATTGATTAGGCACAGGAACTCACTAGGTACATATATGGCTGCGGATGCGGAAAATTTTCATGTGATTTGATTTGATTTTTTTTGTTTTGCCTTACGGGGCGTGCCAGTTTGTCTACCGATAGAAGCTGAAATCCGTGCGGTGCGGAAAATTTTTTTGTCCATTGGACAAGTGTGCCTTTTGTTTTATTTTAAAATATTTGTTCTGCATAATTTATTTTATCAGGTGATTAGGGTTGCATGTACTGGACCCCTTCTCCATCGACCAGAATCGATGTTAATTTACATCGGATTAAAATCGTTGATGTTGATTTATATCAATTTTAACCCAAACACCCTTGATAGTAGAGTCGAGGTTTACATTTTTATAGAAAACAATAACAAAGTGAATTATTTTATCAGACAAAATAGATTCTTTTTAAAGGGAGCATGGACTCTATTTGTGAGTTTAGCATGCAATTTAAACAAAAGGGGATATTCCCAGGAATTTATTTATTTGAACAAGTGGTGTTTTGGGCAGAGTTTCCGCTCAAAGACATGCGCATGAACATTTGGTGAATATATGGTCATATTTTGGGCAGAATCTCCATATGGACAAAATTTCCCCATGAAATACGCACATGAATATATATTTTGTAAACATATGAATATACTTTTGGGCAGAGTCTTTGCTTGGGCAAAGTCTCCTTATAAAAACATACACATATGAATACAAACAATTTACCCTTCACGGAGTCTAGCTCGACGTGAGGGAAATAACACAAACGTGTTTAAATGTTTATACCCATAAAGACTGACTCGACATGGAAACATTTGAACACGAGAACATAGTGATATTTAAATATCTTATACCCATGAAGACTAACTCAATATGGAAGATATTTAAACATCGGAACACATGAACATGATCATTTAACAATTTTATTTCCATAGAGACTAACTCGATATGGAGATATAAACATGTATTTGAATTTTAAAACCCCACATGGAGACTAACTCGACATGGAGGGGAATTTACAAGAGATTTTGTGGTCGGAGGGGGACGACCTTGAGTTGCCGGAGGCGAATACCTTCACGTCAAGCACGAGCAGAGTTTTCCCCAATAAGCAACTTCTTTCCTTTTCAAAATCCCACCCCCTTTCTCTTCAAAGCCAAAGGCCCCCCCCCCCAGAAATCCTTTTTCCGCCCCCACCCTTGTTACCATTGGGCTACATGGATATTTATAGGGGTTTTTCCCCTTTACATTGGAGGAAGAGAAAAAGGTAACCGGGGGGAGGTCCCCTCGATTAGAGGAGAGAGATATAATCGGGGGGAGGTCCCCCCCAGTTAGAAGAGAGAGAGGAAGCTAACCAAAGGGAGGTCCCCCCAGTTAGAAGAGAGAGAAAGCTAATCGGGGGGGAGGTCCCCCCGGTTAAGGGTCTCCCTCCCTTTTTGGTATTTTTGGGTTTTGGGAAATGGGGGGTTTTGGGACTTGAAAATTTTATGTGCCAAGTGCCAACAATGGCATCCTAAGATCTTGAACATGTTCAGAAAGCTTGCAAGTGGGGATTGAGAAATCATCCATAAAGGGCTGTTGAACCCGAAAAATACCGGGGTTTAAACAAGCCCCGGGCAGCAAATCTGCCCGGAAAGCTACAGAAGCTAGGGAATAAACCCCAGACTTCCCCTACTCGAACACCTGAGGAAAACGGGTTCGAGTTCGTATTTTAGTCCGAATTAGTTCGGGTTGCGTGTTAAAACTGACGTTCGGAAAGTTCGCTAAGGTGGGACAAATACCCTCCGACAAACAGAAAGTGACGTCTCGAAGTGCGCATGAAGCAAATACGGCGTGCATGTGTTCGGGTGGGTCAAATAACCCTGGCCTCCGAAAATGAGGACGAACGCACGTCAGATGCACAAGAACACGCGTCGAAAGCACGCTAGACGGACGACAAACGGCTCCGGAAACAGAAGCCACAGCAGTGCAAATGGCCAAGAAATGCCTGGGGGGCCCACCTCATGAAGAGTGGCCTTGGGGCAGTTGGCCACCCACGTCGGGCCAGGCCCAATGCGCAGGTGCCACCCGCGCGCGGGCCCGCCTGCACGCTAGTCTGACGCCCATGGCTGACGGGCCACTCGCGCGCTGGTCCAGCGCCCATGGCCGCCGGGCCACCTGCGCGCGGGCCCGCCTGCGCGTTGGTCCGACGCCTATGGCCGCCGGGCCACCCGCGCGCTGGTCCGGCGCCCATGGCCTCCGGACCATCCACCCGCGCCGGACCATCCTCCCAGAACCCCTATAAATACAAGGGTAGAGGCATGAAGAAACCCCGGCTTCCGGACGCGCGAAGCTCTAGCGCAGTCTCCCCCGGAGCTCCCCTGCTAGTCTCGCCCGCTCTGGCGAAACTTGGGGCAGACTCTTCTGGGGCTGAGGAGAAGTCCCCCTCCTTTGGGGGGGGGGAACATGTTTGTTCCTCATGTGAAGACCCCCGTACGGGATTTGATTTGTGTAAAATTACACAAAGGCCCTTGGGGAGAAAATTTGTGCGTATGTGTCAAATTGCACATATGGGGCGGGCCCAAGCTTCTGTAAAATTGCACAAAGTCCCCGGGGATATAAAGTTTGTGTATGTGTACATCAAAAGTACGCATACTCCTATTATCTAGAAATTTGTAGGAACACCCCTGCTTCTGAGAAAATTGCAGAAATATCCCCGTGAAGGATAAAATTACAGAAAGTCAGGAACTGGCAGGAATGTCCCAGAAAGCCAGAAAACAACAGGGATGTCCGAGAAAGCCAAGAAATGACAGGAATGCCCCAGGAAGCCAGAAAACGGCAGGAGTGTCCCAGAAAGCCATGAAACGGCAGAAGTACCTGGGAAAGTCAATCAATGATGAAAATACCTGGAGCCGCTCAGAAAAGTCAAGAAATGACCAAGAGGCCTGGCTCATGCCGTTCGTACGGCCCGATGGAGCGGGACCCACGCCGTTTCTATGAAACGACATGCGCTCTCCTGGGCCCGGCTTACGGCATGCCGCTCCAAGTCTTAGGATTGTCAAAATAACGACAAGAACCCTTGTACATGTCGAGATATGGCCGAAAGCTCCGGGAGGTCAAGATACAACTGAAAATCCCTGGAAAGGTCGACAAATGACCGAGAAGCCTCGTGAAAAGCCTCGAGGTTTACTAACTCCGAACACCTGAGATAAACGGGTTCGAAAGAAACAATGAAGCAAATACCACCTGCCAAGACCCCTATAAATAGAAGGGCGAGGCCTTCATTCGTCCGTGCGCAGAAACCTTCGGAGATCTCACCGGTTAGCTCCTGTCCAGCGGAGCCCGTTCTCGCGTAGAGCCGTAGGCCTTGTGTGTTTCAGTCCGGCGAAGTCTAGTGAACGTCGGGCTTTCCTGTGCTCCGTTCGTGGCTTGTGACGTTCGTGCCGAGACACCGTTGGTTATCATACAAGACCCGGTATCCGACATCTTACACGTAGGCCCTCCAGTGTTGTAAAAACATGTGTAGAGGCATGTTGTCCGACGGAGGCACCAACACCCCGTCGTCGACATAAATGTAAATTTCACGGCATGTAAACGTCCGACGGAGGCACAAACACCCCGTCGTCGATGTAGACACGAATACATCAGTATGTGAAAATCTGACGGAGGCACAAACACCCCGTTGTGGATATAAATGTAGATGGCACTTTGTGTAAACGCCCAACGGAGGCACAAACATCCCGTTGCTAGCGTAAGTGCAAATGATATACTGTGTAAACGCCCAACGGAGACACAAACACCCCGTTGCGAGCGCAATTGTAAACGACATGTCGTATAAACGCCCAATGGAGGTATAAACAGCGTGGAGCGGCACCAGCCCCAGCAGCAGCAACGCCAGCGACAGGACGACCAGGGAGACCTCGAGCCCCAGCTCGAGTGTTTGCGTTAGCTCGTAAGGACGCCGAGCAGGCGGATCATGTCACCGAAGGTACGGTTCTTTTCATGGGTGTGCACGCTCGGGCTTTGTTCGATACAGGTGCTACCCACTCGTTCATTTCCGAGCGTTTTGCTAGGCAGTTAGTTTTAGAGTCAGGGTTATAGTCTGAAGAGTTAGAAGTCCCTCTGTCTGTGCACACACCTGCGGGTACGATATCGACTAGGAAGTGTATTCCGTCTTCACCGGTGTGCATTGAGGATAGAGTCCTAGAAGGGTGTTTCTTCTTGCTTAAGATGAAGGACTACAATGCTATTCTTGGTCTGGACTAGCTAGAGGAGCACTATGCGCTGGTGGATTGTCGTGGAAAGAAGATTGTTTTCCGCATTCCCATCCTTTGCCAAGGAACTTAGCGGGAAAGTTTGTCATCTCTGCCATGAAGGTAATGAGAATGGTGAACAAGGGTTGTGACGCTTTTCTTGCCAGCGTGGTACTAGTACCCAAGGCTGATGAGTCACCTACTCTTGCAGAGATTGATGTAGTGCAAGATTTTCCAGATGTCTTTCCCGATGATTTATCTGGATTGCCACCGGCTACAGAGATAAGTTTACTCTAGAGTTGCTTCCAGGCACCTCTCCTATCTCGAAGGCCCTTTATCGAATGGCACCTGCGGAGTTAGCAGAGCTAAGGAAGCAATTGCAGGATTTGTTAGATAAGGGATTTATTCGCCCTAGCGTTTCCCCTTGGGCGCGCCTGTCTTATTCGTGAAGAAGAAGGATGGGTCACTTAGATTATGCATCGATTATATGAAGCTAAACCAAGTGACTGTGAAGAACAAGTATCCCTTACCTCGGATTGATGATTTGTTTGACCAGCTGCAGAATGCATCGGTCTTTTCTAAGATTGATTTGCGGTCTGGCTATCATCAGTTGAGGATTAAGAGCGAGGATGTGCCCAAGACAGCCTTTAGAACCCGTTATGGACATTATGAGTTTTTGGTTTGACCAACGCCCCTGCAGCGTTCATGGATCTCATGAACAGGGTGTTTAGACCTTATCTAGATAGTTTCGTGGTAGTTTTCATTGATGATGTGTTGGTCTATTCTCCGGATGAGACTACACACCGTCAGCATTTGAGGGTAGTATTGAAAGTTCTCCGTGAGCACAAGCTGTATGCAAAGTTCAGCAAGTGTGATTTTTGGTTGCGCGAGATTCATTTCCTTAGGCATGTTATTTCCGGCGCTGATGTAGCAGTTGATCCAGCAAAGGTCCAAGCTGTTATGGATTGGGAGATTCCCAAGACTCCTTCGGAGATTCGGAGTTTTCTTGGTTTGACGGGTTATTATCGGCGATTTATTGAGTGATTTTCATCCATCGCCGCCCCATTGACTCAGCTAACCAGAAAGGGAGTGATGTTTGTCTGGTCCGAGAAATGTGAGAGTAGTTTTCAATTATTGAAGACTAAGCTCACTTCAGCTCCTGTGTTAGTTTTGCCGAGCGGTGTAGAGGGTTTTGCTATCTACACGGATGCATCTCGGATTGGCCTTAACTGTGTATTGATGCAGCAAGGAAGGGTAGTAGCATATGCTTCTCGTCAATTGAAGGAGCATGAGCGAAACTATCCGACTCATGATTTGGAGCTTGCGGCAGTGGTGCATGCACTGAAGATCTGGAGACACTATCTTTATGGTGTCAGATTTGAGGTGTTCACTGACCACAAGAGTCTAAAGTATCTTTTCTCCCAAAAGGAATTAAACTTGAGGCAGAGAAGATGGATTGAGTTCCTGAAGGACTATGACTTCGACCTCCAGTATCATCCTGGAATGGCGAATGTTGTAGCGGATGCCCTTAGCAGGAAGAGGTCATCTCTCTAGCAGGATTGGAAGATGTTGAAGGATGCGGTGTGTGCGATGACTGAGTTAGAACCATCTTTGTGTCAAGCTTTTGTAGCTCAGTTGTCCATTAGGTCTTCGGTGTTGGATGAGGTGATCGAGCAACAAAAAGCCGACCCTAGACACCAAGAGTTAGTGGGCAAGGCAGGCATTGCTCGTGATGAAGATGGTGTGATTAGATTCCATCACCGTGTTTGTGTTCCAGACATCGTGGATGTCCATAAGCATGTTTTAGCAGAGGCTCATAGGTTGAGATTCTCTATTCATCCGGGTAATACTAAGATGTACCAGGATTTGAAGAGATCTTTTTGGTGGTCTGGCATAAAGAAGGATGTAGCAGAATATGTATCTAGGTGTTTAGTATACCAGCAAGTGAAAGCCGAGCGGCAGCGACTATCTGGTCTTATGCAGAAGATGGAGATTCCAGTATGGAAGTGGGAAGCTGTCATTATGGATTTTGTTACGGGTTTGCCTCGATCTAGACGAGGTAATGACTCGATTTGGATAGTGGTAGATAGATTCTCGAAGACTGCGCATTTCTTACCCATGAAGAAAAAGCAGTCAGTAGAGAGTTTAGCTAGATTGTATATTAGTAGCATTATTAGATTGCATGGTGTGCCGAAGTCGATCATTTCAGATCGGGATCCGAGATTTACTTCGAGGCTGTGGAAGGGTCTTCAGGATGCGTTAGGTTCAAAATTAAAGCTCAGTTCGACGTTTCATCCCAGACAGATGGACAATCCGAGCGGACTATCCAGACGCTCGAGGATATGTTGAGGGCGTGTGTTTTGGATTGGAAGGATGATTGGGAGCGCCATTTATCTCTTGTGGAGTCCGCATATAACAACAGTTTCCATGCGAGTATTGGTATGGCTCCATTTGAGGCGTTGTATGGTAGGCCTTGCAGATCTCCTTTATGTTGGGAGGAAACTGGTGATAGACAACTGATTGGTCCGGAGTTAGTTCAGGAGACTTCGGATAAGGCCAGCTGATTAGGAAGAGGCTTGTTGCGGCACAAGATAGGCAGAAGAGTTATGCCGACAACAGGAGGAAGGATTTGGAGTTTGAGGTAGGTGAGCACAGGGTTTAACAAGGCGGGGCGAATCGGTCCGATTCGCCCGAAGCGGAGCGAATCAGGGCCGGCCCGATGCGTGATCCGCATGGATCCGCCGCCCGGCCGCAGACCGGGCGAATCGACCGGATTCGATTCGATCCGGCCCGATTCGTCGGATCCACCATGATCCGATATGCCCCAGCCCTTAAGATTCGCCCGACGCCATGCGAATAGAGACTGTGTAGTCTCGATTCGCAGGTATCTCGCCGCCAGCCCCTTTCTCCCCCATTTTTCCCCCTTCTCCCTCAAGGAAACCCCAGATCTACACTCTAGGTGACCCAAGGAGGCTTCCTACGTGGGATTGAAGGTGCTTGGAGGCGTTCTTGGGCTTCTCTCATCCCTCTCTTCATCCATTTCACTGTTTTGAAGGTAACTCTCCATGTATCTTCCATTTTTGCTGTTTTTTGTTGATTTATGGGAAGTATATTCTTGAGAAATGATGTTGCAAGTGATTAATGTTCACTTGCAACCATTTCTCCTTTGAATCTTCAATTCTTTTACATAGATTTGCCCATTTCCTTCTAATTTTGAATTTCTGTAATTATTTAAAAAAAAACAAATTTCAAACATGATGGCCAAGTGTTAGTGTTCACTTTCACCATTTCTCCCTTTGATTCTACATTTTTTACACATACGTTTGGCCATGTTCTTCCATTTTTTATTTTCTGAAATTATTAAAAAAACAGGGATTGCAATGAAATTATTTTTTAAAAAAACAGAATTTGCAACCATGATGTGCAAGTGATTAATGTTCACTTGCAACCATTTCTCCCTTAAATCTACAAATTTTCATATAGATTTGGTCATTTTCTTCAATTCTATATTTCTGAAATTATTAAAAAAAATTACAGAAATTGGAACCATGATGTTCCAAGTGTTTAGTGTTCACTAACAATGTCTAATGTGTTGTTAGAAATTGTTCGTATGTGAAACCAACATAAAATGTTTTTTTTTCCTGAAAGTTAATGAATATTTATTTTATATAGAGGGCACTGAAGAAAGCCGCTAGTGAGGACATTGGGTGGCAGCACGGGACTGCAATGGGCAGTAGGCACAATTACAAGTGCAACTACTGCGGCCATACGGGACAAGGAGGTGGCGTCTCTCGCCTAAAGAAGCACCTTGCAGGTGGGCGGCTTGCAGGGTACCATGATGTCCAAGGTTGTAAATCGGTGCCTGCTGAAGTGAAGCGGCTCATGATTGAACACTTGAAGGGTGTTCGGGCCGAGACGTAAAAAAGGAAGGCGGACAGGGAGATGTAGGAGAGGATCATCTCGGGAAGGCAACGAGATGAAGACGACGATGATGAGCCACAAATTCATGTAGAGTATGTGCCTGATGTCCCTGAGCAGAGAGAGAGTTTTGAGGTTGGTAGTGGTAGTGGAGGCAATGTGTCCAGAGTTGGGGGAGAGGCGCAGTCCCGTCGATTTTCCAATGTGGGTGATTACTTCACTCATATTCCAACCGACATCCCAATCCCAGACCAACATCAAGGGCAAAGGAAGAGTTTCGTACATTTGTGTCTCAAACCAAAAGTTACCATCTTATTGGGGAGCTTCCCTCAGAGTTAGATGAGTCTGTCCAGCCACAGTGGGGTACATATGATCCATATCAACAGGGATATTGGGGCTACTAGACTCATTGTATTTTGTATTTAGATTTGAGTTTGATGTTTGTACTTTACGAGTCCCATTGTATTTTTCATTTAGAATGAGTGTCATGTTTGTACTTTGTACTTTGTATTCAATTTCAAATAAAATTGAATGACAATGGATGTTTGTGTAGTATTACATGGCATAAATATCATCAATTTTACATGAAATTCTTCACAGGAGGTTTTAAACTGAGAATCAGTGAAAGAAACATCAAATCCATGTGAATCTGGCCAAACCTGGGGCTGTAGGGCAGAACCAACACTGCTTGGGCTGGATCCACCCAAATCGACCCGATTCGATTCGATTCGGGTCGAATCGGATCGCATAAGGGCGAATCCGATTCGCCCCGAATCGGCGCTCCAGCAAACCATGGGTGAGCATGTCTTTTTGAAGATTTCGCCTACTCGAAGTGTAGTTAGATTTGGCAGGCATGGTAAGTTAAGTCCTAGATTCATTGGCCCGTATGAGATTCTCAGACGATTGGGCAACGTGGCGTATGAGCTAGCTTTACCCCCAGCATTAGCTAGTGTTCATCCTGTTTTCCACGT
This sequence comes from Colocasia esculenta, assembly GCA_014218235.1. Lineage (NCBI taxonomy): Eukaryota > Viridiplantae > Streptophyta > Magnoliopsida > Alismatales > Araceae > Colocasia > Colocasia esculenta. Next base: position 102,425,915 of record CM024762.1, read on the forward strand.
ATCTATGCTCAGGAGGTACGTCAGAGATCCATCTCATGTTATTAGCCACGAGCCAGTGGAGATTCAGCCAGATTTATCTTATGTAGAGCAACCAGTAGCTATTCTTGACCGGAAAGTTCAGCATCTTCGGAACAAGAGTATTGCGTCGGTGAAAGTATTATGGCGCAACTTCTCGCGAGAGGAGGCTACTTGGGAGCTTGAGGATGCAATGAAGAAGAAGTATCCTCAGTTGTTTAAGTAGTGTCAGTTTAACTTCGAGGACGAAGTTTCTTTAAGGGGGAGAGGGTGTAAGGCCCTAGAATTTTGCACTCTTATATAGGTGTTTGATTGTGTGAGGAATTAATGCTTGTGTGTGTAGCTATGTATACATATAAACTATTTGAGTAGTGTTGTACATATATGTATATTTGGTTGTGTATGTTATGTATTTACATTATATAAATAGTATTTAAAGTATGTATGGTAAATGGCATGTAGTTGTATTGTGTAAATATAGTTTTCTGCAGTTTTTGAGTTCTAGCCGAGTGTCCAGTAGGCGTCAACATGAGTGGACGCCAATCCCAAGTCAGCGTCCACATCGATGGACGCTAACCCCAGTCAGGCGGCCAAGGATCTGGACGTCAACCTCCCCAGATCTGTTGCGCTTCATATCCGGAAAAGCCCACGATTTCTTCGCTCTCTGTTTTAAAAACCGTCGTCTAACGGCTACAACCCGTACCTTATCAAGTCCCCGAACCCTTGACCTTATAAAACCCCTCTCTTCGTTGAGATACGGTCCCTTTTTCTCTCTTGAGAAAACCCTAGTTTCTCTATGCAAACCTTGAACTTTGGACCCGTGGATCCGACGATTGGTGACTCCTTCCGGCGATCTTCTACGACTGGAGGGGAGTCTAAACGTTTAGGAAGGCTTCTCCGACACCGGGTGACAGTCTGCATCGACACAGAAGTCAGATTGAGGGAGATTTGGTGGCTCTTTAGACTCACTCTTGCTTCGGCGTACAGGTGCAGGTGTCTCTACCTCTTCCGAGGAGACTATTAGGGGTGACTCGGAGCGGGAGTAGGAGATTACTTGTGGAGCTAGTGACGTTGTATTTCCTTTCATAGTATGTAATAAAGAGAGATTTGTATTACATTTGAGTTATGTAATTCATTATATTTGCAAGAGGTGGACAATGTAATTTGTTAAATTTCTCAGTTATGAAATAGTTAGTTTCCTTTTGTACTATATAGACTGTGTATGAATGTGGATGATGGAATAAGAGATTTATTTCCAGTTCTTTCTATTCCGTTGTTATGTGTTATATTTGTGTACGTTTCAGTCTATTGTACATGTGTTGGGTACATGTCCCACTGTAGCGATGCTCTCTATATCAATGTGGGATGGTATATCCGTACCGGTATAAGGAGGGTCGTTACAAAAAGGCTTGGGTAGCTTAACCCCATTCTTACCCAATGGCCCACTTTTTTGCCCCAAATTAAATTGGCTTGCTTTAAATCAGGGTAGCTTAACCGATTTTCAAAGTGGGTATATTGCTAACATCATATAATTACACCAAGCTTTGCTACTAACCTTTCCGGAAAAATTAAAAAAATATATATAGTAACATATACACCTTACCTCAGTATAAAAAGAATCTGAGAAACCAGACATAACACGGCAAACACTTTGATATTCTTCCGTACTAGCATTGTAGCATGCCATGAGAAATGGGCTATACCTGAAACATGGTGCATGTGTAATCAAATGCATTGCCTTCAAACAAATAGTAGTTAAGTGGTAGAAGCAACTAGGGGACATGGAACAGTTTTTTACCATCCTGCTTTCCTCCCATTGCCATACCAAGCACCAATAGGAACCAAATCAAGACTGTCTCCAAATCCATCCACGTAATCTCGCTTCACCTGCAGTGAGGAAGGGAATCATGGCTAAGTTAAGCTCAAAAGTTCATTGACAACAAAGTTCTAACTCGAGCAAATAATACACACTTTTAACCATGCATCTGAACGCTTTGATGCAGCATATCCAGCATTAACATCTAAACATTTAACGATAATTCCTTCACATGAGGATTTACATGCATTCTCGAGAAATAAATTCATCTTGTTCAATGTATTTTCATTGTCCATTGTTGCTTCATCTGCTTCAACCTACAGGAACAAGATTTATGAGTACTTTTAACACATCAGATTTGGAATCTAGTCAGAAAGTTACCATCATTTCCTTCGCTAGCTCCAAATAACCTGGTGTTTCCTCATGGAATAGTTCATCTAGATCTGTAAGATTCCCAGATAGCAGATTTTAGATTGTTCATTGTTCAGGACAAAATAGGATGAATCCATGTGCACACACAGAGTGATAAAACAAGAACCAATACATTTTCTCCTCTGGCGCAGTGGAAGGGATAACAACCTACAAAAGAATGTACTTTACATCAAATTTCCTTTCCCTAATAATAACAGTAACAATATGACTGTATCAGAACAGTTTAAGCACTAGTATCAACATTTTTTTTGCAGGTACATGACAGTTGATACCAAAAACTCCCTTTTCAGACAAAATGAAGAGATTGGTTGCAAATCTCCACAATGACTCTACAATCTACACCAAGGTTGGCTGGGTCAGTGGCTTGCACCAAATTTGTTCTCTCAGGATCTGGTTCAGTATGGTTCAGTCCCTCAGAACAGTTCAGTACATTTCGCCCATTTTCAATATTTTGTCCTAAAAAATAGGGTTTGCATGAATTTTTCATTAATGTTAAGCTACCAAGTGAAGGATCACATCATATTATACGTTTTTTGAAGTATTACCACCCTACCACCCTATTAACAACAAAATCGGTGCCCCATAAATCATAAACCAGGTACTTGCTGCAACCACACACAAATAGGGTAAATGGAAACAAGAGTACAGCAGACCAATTTTAGGAATGTTCAAATGCCAACATCAAAAATATTGAGCACTTTTTACCAGTGTGACATGGAGTTACCTTTCCCTCACAGCACAATCACGTCAAGAAATTCAGCCTTAATACTGTTGCTCATATCAGACGTAAATAAATAAAACTAAGATCATAAGAGGAAAACATGGTTCTGCTGTCTATATACAACCAAATCCTCCATCTAGAGATTCATTCTCACTTCCTGACTGTCATGAAATCTTTCATTCTTGAGCCTGTCGCTCTCTACCCATTAGCACCACTACAAGCAAAAGTCATATTGCAAAATGGAACCAATCAGTACACCGGATACTAGCTGATTAGTATCTGTATCATGTAATTCATATTTGTTCATAGACAATTTCAGTGTCTGGTTGTCAACTGGAAACAAGGGAATATATGAGAACAATCATTAACAGGTGCACAATGCCAGTAACTGGATTAGAAAAGCATATAGGTTCAAGAACTTGGTGAAAGTTCATATCATGATGCATCCACAAAATCCTCTAGAGCCTTTGGCTATGGGAAATTGAAGTTTTAACCATATTTCAGCATGCTCTCACTATTTCCATTCGACAAGGACATGCTAGGATTGTGACCCAAGCATAAATTGATTGATCAAAGAAATATGCCCAATAGGCAGACTTCCATGAAGCAAGTTGCCCATGATCTATGACATTAACATCTTTATGTCAATTGATATTATTACCCATGGTTTGCCGAATCGAGGCGAATCGGCCCGATTCGGCCGAATCAGTGCGAATCACGGAAAAGCCAAACCGTGATTCGCTTGATTCGGCCGATTCACATGCGAACCGGCCGAATTGAACAACATCAGGCGAATGGGTCCGATTCGCTCCTGATCCGCTCTGATTCGCCCAATGAGGACTCGATGCGTGTTTGATTCGGCCGACACGTTCAAGTGTCGGCAAAAACCCTGCGAAACTCATACCTTATTTACATTTCATATCATTTAAGTAAATGTTCATTTAATTAAGATATTACATGTAAATAAGGAAGTACCCCCCCCCCCCCCCCCATTTGAATGCAATAAAAATATTTAAAAAATCACATCTCTTACTAATAAAAAGTCAACTCTCCCATTCAAGAAGAAAATCACGATTTTGATGATTCCATCAAATAACAACTTTTTAAATCCCTCATAATTTGGTCTAGAGTGACTCCCTTGGAGAAGTCATATGCATGTTTGACTTTTTCCACCGGACTTTAGATTTTTTTATGGAATCACCAAAATCATGATTTTCTTCTTAGATGGGAGAGTTGACCTTTTATTGGTAAGATATGTGATTTTTTTGATATTTGTATTGGATTCAAATGGGGGGTAATTCCTTATTTACATGTAATATCTTAAGTAAATATGATATGAAATGTAAATACGATATGAGTTCCATGTAATCTCATGTGAATCCCTGAGCCCATTCTCATATTTGGCATACAAATGTTACATATATGCATGCATATATGCATACATGCATATATGTAATATATATTCATTATATACATAAATAATATATTATATATACATGCGATTCACCCGATTGAATTAGGACAAACCCGTTTTGATCCAAATCGGTGATCCGACAAACCATGTTATTACCAATCAATTTGGCTGGGTTTCAGAAGTAGTCAGACATCAACTCTGAACTGATTTTCATTTTAAATCAATTTGGGCCTGTCCTGGTCAGTCAGATTACATCTGATTGGTGCAATTTTAATAACCTCAGGCTAATATTCAAAAAGCATGTGGACAGAGAAGCATCTTTTGCTGGCTCATGACTTGTCCTAATCATACAACACAAGAAATGCTTCAGAACTCTGTCTACGGCCAGGATGGACCAGGACTTATTAGTCTGAGTCATCAAGCTTGCTTTTAGATAGAATCATAGGATTGACTCATTGAAAATGGTAATGGTCAGTTAGACACATACCTTCTATTGTCAATTTTTCTGTATATGCCTATATGAAAGAAAATATAAAGCATCGGCTGGACATATACACTACTTCATACATTTCTGAAGTAATATCTATCTGACAATGTATACCCATAAATTTTCCTCCTCCCCTAGCCTCCACAACCATTTAGCCATCTATAAATACCAAAGATGTTCACTTTCATCAATATGATACCGCTCTTCTGAAGGGTCACATAGAGAAAAGGTAGATTAGGAAAAGAATATGGCATCCTTTGGTAGGGCTTACTAGAGTTTTCAATGAAAAAGGAAGTCACAAGATCAAGTGGAGGACATCTTTACCAAAGGACAGATTGTGGCTGTCTTAAGTCCAGCTTGAGCAAGCGAAGAATGCATAACAAATATTCTCAGCCTGAAGAGAAAGGGGGGGGGGGGAGATTGTGCTAGACTAAGGACATTTTGGTCCCTTGTAACTATGCCTGAGAGAAACACCCAATAAAATCAAACTGAAGGCCAGCTGCAACATGTCGTTGAGACTGTAGACCCCTTCCTGCACATCTTCCTTCCTTCTTCTCCACTCAGAAAAACTTCACTTATTTTTATTCTATCAGTTTGTAACATTGAATGGCTAAATGCATAAAATTAAAAAATTGTTTTCTAAGGTACAAGATTTTCATCATCTCTAGCCACTATTTCCAATCTCTCGTGTCTTTGAGATCTCTTCTGTAGCAACTCTAAATTTTTAAATATCAATAAATGTTATTAAATTAAGTATTTAATTGAATAAATATGATAAATAGATTTAAGTTAGAATAAAGAGGGAAATAATTGAATAAAAGTGAATTAAATTAAAACCCATTAAGCTAAATTAGTAAATGGGTTACATTAATGGTCCACACAAGAGGTAATGGGCCAAAAAGCCAAGAGCCCATCTTTGGATGGGAGGTAATTAAGCTAAATTCGCAATAAAAATAGTAATAATTAGTAAAAGGTTAATATAATTATTAATTAACTCATATATATCCTAAAAAGGAGCCCTAGATTTACCCAAACTCCTTACCCACGAAATTAAACCTCTCCCCAATTCTATTAGGTAGATAAAGGCAAGAAATAGGGTGATAAAGATGGAAATTCGGAGTTTTATGGAAAGGAGGAGTTTTTAGGAAGAAGGACTCTTTAAGCAACCCAATACACCCCCCAATTCGTCCCTACCATCCCATAGTTCGTTGCTGTAGCTTTGGAGAACGAAAGAAGAGGCTGAGGACGAAGGAGCAAGGAGAGGGAGGCTTGGAGCAAGGGGATTTCTTCTCTTCTTCATAAAAAACCCTAGGTTTTCATAACAGCAAGAAAAGGTAGACAATCTCTCAAGCATAAATCACATAACTTCGGCCATAGGTAGCCCATACATCTATCTTTGAAAGCCCCATGATTTCCCCAATTTTCGTTGTTCCATGAGAGCGAATTAAATGCTCAAATCTCTGTTATTATCATGTACCCGCACCTTCATGTTTGCTCTCAATCCATGAAGATACTTGATCCCATGCCACGAAGCTTTTATCCTAGATACTGCATGATGTTAGGGTTCTAATGAATCTATTTCCCCCAATTTCCATCGTGCATCCCTTGCTAATTAAATCGAAAACCATGACTGAAGTAACCTAATTAAAGCATGTCCTATACTTATTTATTTTCTAATTACTCGTGCCTAGTGATAGAGCTACATATCTACTTTCATTCAAAACTAGTTTCATGATTTTTGGATGTTCCTACGATTTTATATCGATTTTTAACTGACCCTATATCATGCATGGAAGGGAAGGACCAAACTCAAAAAGGGCTAATTTCCCTTTTCTGGGCTCGGGGCGCCTTCTGAAATCACGAAGGCCCGACCCCTCGCGATCTTAGAAGGGTCGCGACAGGCCAGACCGTCGCGTATTGAACGCGACGGCTGGACCCGTCGCGATTCCCGACGGCTCACCCAGACTGGCCCGGTTCAGCTGTTGCCATGGTTCAAAAACTCGTCCGGATCGGGATCGGATCGGCCGAGTCGGCTCGGTTTTGGGCCTCCCGATCCGAGCCGGGGTAACTGTGGACACGGGATTTTTCTGCACTCGATTTTATTCATTCATTTCATTTCATTTTTGGTTCAAGGTATTCATTCATTTCACATATTTTGGATTTTGAAATTTGCGGGGCGTGCCAATTTTAATCTGAACTTCTTTGATTCCGTGTCTTTTCATCAACAGGCGATCAGGGTAGCGTGTGCTGGACCTCTGCCTCCATCGATCGGAATCGATGTTACATTTACATCGAGTTAAAAGCCCTTGGTATTATTTAATACCAGCTTTAACCCGAATACCATTCATAGCAAGGATGAGAACACATATATGTAAAGAATTTAGAAAGTCCTAATATGATATTTTTCCCCTTTTTTATTGAAAATGCATTTTACTCTTTGAAAATGCTCGAGTTTGTTTCATTTTGAATGGTATGAAATGGTATAACAGCCTATTTTCTTTGGGTGTAAAATATGATTTTGAAAATGGAACGGGTATATATTCATGGACCCGTTTGAGGTTTAAAATGTATGATTTGAACTTTCGTTTGGAATGGGTATACACCCACAGATTATTTCTGGACTTTGTGTGTATTGAGAACTTGGGCAGCACTTCCACATGGGCAGAGTTGTTGTGCAAATTTATAGTATGACTTTGATTATAGATTATGAAGTTCCGTGGCATATATTTTTTTTTTGGGCGAAGCCTCTCTTTGAACAGAGCTTCCTTTCTTCTTTTGTTCGCATGGAGATGACCTTGCAGACATATGGATATATTTCTTGTGAGGGTCCTTGTCAAAGCGGAGTTTCTCCCCGATGAACTATCCACATGGGTACAACTCTTTTGTGAATATATATATATTTCTGGCAGAATTTCGGCTCGGCCAGAGTTTGTCTTTTCTTTTCTTCTTTTAGAAATATATTCATATAATCATGATTTTTCATGGGTGTATGCATATATTTTCTGCAGAACTTCCGCTTAGGCAGAACTCCATTTATTGCATACAAATGTAGAGTTGTAGACATCTGAGTCTATTTTCGGGCAGAACCTCTGCTTAGACAAGGTGTCCTTAAAAAAAAACGTGCGCATATGAAATGGTGTTTATATGAATATGCTTTAGGGGGAATTTCTACTTAGGCGGGATTCTCCCTGCAGAACACATGTGCATAGTCATGAATTTGCAATTTTATGAATATCTTCTCGAGCGGTATCTCCATTTAGGCGGAGTTTCCATCACGAAAGGTATCTCTGTAGAAACAGAGTCTCCTTCGAGAAATATATTCATATGGATCCAAATTCATGGTTGTACAAAAGTGTTCTCGGGCAGAATTCCTACTTAGGCAGAGTTTCCTCTAGGAAACATATGCACATAAGCGCGGATTCGTAATTATATGAATATGTTCTTGAATAGAGATTCTATTCAAATGGAAGTTCTGCCAAGGAACATATATGTATAGGCACAAAATTGCCATTTTTATGGATATATTCTCGAGCTATAACCCCGCTTGGGCGGGAGCTCCCCAGAGTTTATTCTGGGAAAGGGGTCTCTGCTCGGGCAGAGTTTCCTTTCGGGAACATATACATATGAATGCAAATTTGCGAATATACGGGTATGTTCTTGGTCAGAATCTCCGCTTGGGCAGAATCTCCTCTAAGAAACATATGCATATAAATACGAGTATGTGATTACATGGACATGTTTCTTCAGAAGGAACTTTGACATGGGCAGAGTTTCCTCCCGAGAAAACATATATGTATAAGTGCAAATTTGAGGTTTATGGATATGTCCTTAGTCGGAATCTCCACTTGGGCAGAGTTTCCCCTAGGAAACATATACATAAAAACACAAATTTGCGAATATACGAATATGTTCTCGGGTAGAATCTCCACTTGGGCAGAGTCTCCCCTAAGAAACACATACATATAAACACAAACACACCATCCCAGAGACTTAGCACTCGATGGGAGGTGGCACATATGCGTCTGGATGCGTAGCATTCAGAACACGAATTACAAAGGTATTTAAATACCATATGTCCATGTATGGACGGTATTTAAACCCTATAGCCCATGGGGGCCGGTGCCGTTATTACGGACTTAAGAATAGGAAGATGCCGGTGTCGTATGGAGACGATCTCAGGCTTCTCGTTTTGCTCTGAACAAGGAAAAGGGACCAACACCTTTACTCACAAGAGGGGAGCTTGGAGAGGAGATCGGGACTTTGGAAATTTGGGAACTTTTCTATTTTTGAGTATTTTCATAAAACAGTGGGACAGCACTTTGCTAAGGGGAGAGGGTTGTAGCTCCCTTGGGGCTGACCCTTTCAAATGGGGGATGGGGGTGCCTTTATAGGGGAAGGCCCCCCTTACATGCGTGGGAAGTGGGGATCCCTTTAACCAATGGGAGTCCCATCGGTTAGAGGGAAAATTCCCTTTAACTGATGGGGGTACCATCGGTTAGGGGGAAAAAACCCCTCAACCGATGGTAGTCCCATCGGTTGGGGGTTTTAAAAGGGGAATCCCCCTTAACCGATGGTACTTCCATCGGTTGAAGGGGAATTTCCCTCAACCGATGGTACTCCCATCGGTTGAAGGGAAAAATCCCCTTAACCGATGGTAGTCCCATCGGTTATGGGATTTAAAGGGGAGGTCCCTTTAACCGATGGTACTCCCATCGGTTAAAGGGGGATTTCCCCTCAACCGATGGTACTACCATCGGTTGGAGGGATTTAAGTGCTTCCATCGGTTGGGGGAAATAATCCCCTTAACCGATGGTAGCCCCATCGGTTAAGGGGATTTAAGGGAGGAGGGGATTTCTGGGAATGGGGAATTCGCACAACAAATTTTTTGTGTCCACAGTAACCTAGCCGGTCCTTGCACGCGGATTGGACCGGCTCGGCTGGGCTCGGCCGGCTCGCTGAGCCCGGCCCGATCTGGTTCAAACTTGTCATGGGCTGAGTCCAGGCCAATCCCAGGTTGAGTTCAGGCCGAGTCCACTGCGATTTCAGGTCTTATTTACCTGAATATCATTTAAGTAAATGTTATTATTTGTAATAACATTTACTTAAGATATTACATGTAAATAAGGAAGTACCCCCCATTTGAATCCAATAAAATATCAAAAAAATCATATCTCTTACCAATAAAAAGTCAACTCTCCCACCGAAGAAGAAAATTGCAATTTCGTTGATTTTAGCGAAATGCTAACTTTCTAATCTCTCATAATTAGCCTATCTAAAAATTTGATAATTCAAATAAACCATATAGAACACTAAAAATCTAAAGTCCGGTAAAAAAAGTCAAACGTGCATATGACTTCTCCAAGGGAGCCACTCTCTTACTGACAGCACTTAGTCTGCTTGAGACCTCTCAGGATTTGGTCAAACCTAAGCTATCATCATCTAAACTCATGAGATTTTTCACTTTTTAATTGAAAAGAAATTAAAAAGTGACAATTCTCATGACTTTGAGTGATGATAGTTTAAGTTTGACCAAATCTTGAGAGGTCTCAAGCAGATTAAGTGCTGTCAGTAGGAGAGTGGCTCCCTTGGAGAAGTCATATGCATGTTCGACTTTTTTTACCGGACTTTGGATTTTTAGTGTTCCATATGGTTTATTTGAATTATCAAATTTTTAGATAGGCTAAATTATGAGAGATTAGAAAGTTAACATTTCGCTAAAATCAACGAAATCACGATTTTCTTCTTTGGTGGGAGAGTTGACTTTTATTGGTAAGAGATATGATTTTTTTGATATTTTTATTGGATTCAAATGGGGGGTACTTTCTTATTTACATGTAATATCTTAAGTAATAACATTTACTTAAATGATATTCAGGTAAATAAGGCCTGAACTCAGCCTGTATAAGATATACACCTGTATAATGGGCTGATCCAGCCACCCCTGCCTCAGCCGGGCTCAGCCCGGCTCGGCCGAGCCGGGGTCGGGATCGCCGGGTCGGATCGGTTTTGGGCCGACCGATCCAATCCCGATCCCCGGGTTTTTGAACCTTGGCTGTCGCGACCAGCCGCTGTGTCGCGATCTGAAACGCGACGGGTGCCCCTGTCGCGATTTCAGTAATGCGGCCAGAACCTGAAATTGCTCTTATGCCCCTACTAATTATGCCATTTAGCCCTTGTTTAGTCTTAATTGAACACTGTTATAAACATTTCGACCTGATTAATTAATAACGGGCAATATTTACATAAATTACATTAATTAAAGGCCATGTGCACGATTATTCATGCTCTCATGATTTCTTTACACTTGCACACACTAAACATTAATAATTGCCATTTGACCCTAGTAAATTACTCAATAATCTATCCGGTAATTAAGTGTAATTATTCCACTTAAATTCCCCATTAATTTTAATAACACTTGTATTCATTTTATTCGCATGATTTGTACATCGTTATCGCGTCCCTCTGCCTTCGAGCACTCGAGGCAAGACGGACAACGTTTCGTTACACACTTTTTCTGGGCATGGACCACCTCTCCATTAGAAATACTCCTAACAAGACCAGGGAATCCTTGTCAAGGCCTCCGTAAGTCTTCTTGGCTTTGGCGCACGTCCATTACCGACAAGCTGGTTGTACCCTTAAAACCCTTTACACCTTTAGGGATCAGTACGATCCAAACAGGCCTTAGTATGTTTCCTTCTTAACTTGGGATCACGCTGGACCATCTGGTCAGTGTTCATAGCATGGCTAGTGGGCGGTTGTGACTTCTACCTGACTGCCGGCACTTGACCTAGTGTTGCGCTACTGCTACTATCATTGTTTATCGACGTTTTACGAATATGTCCCTACTCTCCTTTACCATCTCTTTACTCTCATCTGTTCACTTTCTCTATACACTCTCATCTATTCTTGGTACTCTATTTGGCCATCCATATGATTGTCTAAGATAAGAAATATGACTTATGCTGCGCAATAGGGCCCGATCTGGTCCAGGAGGAGCGCCCGAAAAGTGCCATTTGCCTATGGGAGTTAAAATGATCAGGATGTCGGCATACATCCAGTGCCATTATACTATCAAGATTTAATCTATGACAATCAATCAGTGCAATATATACAAGTGCTATCGTTACTAGTGCACCGTTGTGCAATTTTATGTGCTATATCGTTACATGGCCAATCTATTACCATATTCGATGTGCTATTTTCCACGTACAAGTCCTATTATTCTCTTGTTATCGTTACTTTGCTCTACATGACTATACTCTCTAGTTATCCTACCTTATAAGACATTAATCATTTAAAGCATGCTTGTTCATATGAGATATTAAGTCCTACTGGGCGTTATTGCTCATCTTGCGTTATTATTTCATGTGTTTCAGGTGAGTCTGATGGGGAATAGTGGAATACCACACTCACGAGGAAGGGCTTGAGGAGGATGCTCAGGGGTGACCCGTTCTCGACAACCCGTGCTTAGTAGTTAGTTAGTTAGTAGTCAAAATAGTCAATATGAAATAGTTTGGATTTGAATAAAGTACTCTGGGCCCTAGTTTTGGCTCTGATTGGTGATTGTAATAGTTAGTTGAGGAATTATTAACGAAGTGGGATTACTTTTGGCTTTATTCCAATTGCGCAATAGTTTGATGTCTAATTATCGCTCTGTATAATTTAATAACTGTAATATCGCTCTGATATTCCGCGACGGGCCGTTACAGTTTTTTGTGGTATCAGAGCCTAGGTTATTCCTAAGTATAGGATGATCTAGGTTTGACCTGCCTCGACTTAGTCAAATTCCATACCTATGTGAGAGATGGGTAGAACCAAGGGTAAGAAGATAAAAATAAACTCACGCACGCACAAACTTAGTGCAACCTCAATATCTTACATTAAAGTGCTCTTTTGAAGGAACTTAAACCATAGCAATGGCAGCGCAGCATGCACAACTCCGTGATATGCAACAAACTATTCAGCAGCTCACTCAAGCACTACTTCAGGCTGATGGAGCCGGAGATTTACACAGGAATTTCCGCAACTTGAATCCGCCTCGTTTCAGTGGGACTACTGATCCCGATGAAGCAGAAAACTGGCTGAAGGAAATTGAACGTATTTTCTGCGTCATGCAATGCGCGGATGGAGACAATCTACTACTTACAACATTTCAGTTAGAAAGGGACGCCCATGCATGGTGGGAGTCCGTTGAGGCAACTAGGGCTGATGCACAATTCACTTGGAATGAATTCAAGGAGCACTTTAACTCCAAGTATTTTTCTGAAAGAGTTCAAGAGAGGAAGGCCTCCGAGTTTACGGCACTTAAGCAAAGGAACCTCTCTGTAGCCGAGTATGAAGCCCAATTCTCCTGGTTGGCACGATATGCCAATCACCTTGTAGGCACCGAGAGAATGAAGGCGAAGCGCTTTCTTAATGGGCTCAGGCCCGCATATATCACCCAACTGGCACCCCTGGATATCCAGACCTATCCAGAAATGGTCAAGAAGGCACAGCTGCTGGAGGATGCGATTGACCTCACCGATCGCATCAAGGGTAGAATGGTCAAGAAGGAACAGACATCAGGAACCACAAGCAAGCCCACCAATGGCAAGAAGAGACCATTAAGCATTATCGATGGGCCAAGCCAAGAGCAGAAGCCCAAGGTCTTCGCCCCCACTGCACAACAAGCCCAGATGCAAGCATTGTGACAAGCTAGGTCACACTGCCGAGGAATGCTGTAAGAAGGTAGGCACATGCCTACGTTGCGGTAGTCGAGAGCACCGTATCCCCAACTGCCCTCTGCTTAAAGAGAATGAAAAGCACCCGACTGGCCAGAAGAAGCCGGGCAGACTGCAAGCTGTCCAAGAGATGGAGACCACCGAGGAAGGTAGAGTTGTGGAAGGTACCTTACCAATCTTTTCTTTGTTTGATACCGGTGCAACACATTCATTCATATTACAAGCATTTGCTGACACATTAAATGTTAAACCTGTATCTATGGGAACTGAATTACCTGTTACAACCCCACTAGGTGGGAAAGCCCAACTGAACAAATATTTTCCATTAGCTGATGTGAAGATTGGAGAATTAAATCTTAGAGCTGATCTGATCTGTATACCCATAGAGGGCTACAATGTCATATTGGGAGCCGATTGGCTGTCCACTTATGGGGCTATTATAGACTGTAGAAGAGGGAAGATTACATTTAGTGAATTCCCTAAGCTGACCTTTACGGGACGTAGACACAAGAGACACCTATCTCTCGTCTCTGCTATTAAGGAGCAGAACATGATAAGAAAGGGTTGTGTGGCATTTCTTGCCGCCATAGTGATTGAAAAGAAAGCATCCAAGATATCTGACATACATATAGTGCAAGAGTACCCCGACGTGTTCCCCGATGAGCTGCTAGGCATTCCACCTGAACGAGATGTAAATTTCTCAATCGATCTAACTCCTGGAGCGGCACCGGTGTCATGTCAGCCATATAGAATGTCTCCTGCTGAACTGAAGGAATTAAAAGAGCAATTGATGGAGTTGCTAGAAAAGGGCTTTATCAGACCAAGTACTTCTCCTTGGGGAGCACCCGTTCTGTTTGTCAAGAAGAAGGACGGATCCATGAGATTATGCATCGACTACAGGCAGTTGAATCACCTCAATATCAAGAACAAATACCCTCTGCCTCGTGTCGACGAGTTATTTGATCAAATATCAGGAGCCAAATACTTCTCTAAGATTGACCTTAGATCGGGATATCATCAGATGAGAATTAAGGATGCGGATATCTACAAGACAGCTTTCAGGAGTATGTACAGTCATTATGTATTTGTAGTTATGCCTTTTGGACTAACCAATGCTCCTGCAGCTTTTATGTAATTGATGAGCAACATCTATCAGCCCTACCTCGACAAATTCGTCGTGGTGTTTATGGATGATATTTTAATATATTCAAAGACCAAGGAAGAGCATGAGGAGCATCTGAGGATCGCTCTGCAGATCTTACGTGACAACAAACTCTACGCCAAATTGAGCAAGTGTGAATTCTGGCTCATAGAGGTGTCATTTCTAGGCCATGTCATATCAAAGGAGGGTATCGATGTAGATCCTTCCAAGGTCGAAGCTGTTTTAAACTGAGAGAGACCGACAAATGTCACCGAGATTAGAAGCTTTCTTGGACTGGCTGGCTACTACAGGCGGTTCATAAAAGACTTCTCCAAGATAGCTGTACCCCTGACTAACCTTATGCGAAAAGAGAACCCCTATGTCTGGAGCATGGAATGCAAGAAAAGCTTTCAGACACTGAAGTAATGCTTGACCTCTGCACCTATCCTCGCGTTACCAATCGAGGGCGAAGGATTCTCAGTCTACACTGATACTTCTGGAATCGGTCTAGGCTACGTGTTTAAGGTTTGCCATATCGGATCTCGGCTTCGTCTCGGGATGGTCAAAGAGAAAAGATCTCAGAGAGATCTCGGGAGATCAAGATAACATAAAAGCATGGATTGCATAGGTTCACATAGATAATTCCTTAAGGAACATAGATAATTGCATACATTCTCAAGCCTCAACCATGGATGACATAGGTTCACATATATCATACAACAAGAGTGTGGAAATTGGGATTCAAGATGTGCATTTTCATTTTTCTCTCCTTAGGATTCTAGTTTCTTTTCAATTAGAAAGTGAAAAATCTCATGAGTTTAGGTGATGATAGCTTAGGTTTGACTAAATCCTGAGAGGTCTTGAGCAGACTAAGTGCTGTCAGTAGGAGAGTGGCTCCCTTGGAGAAGTCATATGCACATTTGACTTTTTTTACCGGACTTTAGATTTTTAGTATTCTATTAGGTTTATTTGAATTATGAAATTTTTAGATATGTCAAAATATGAAAGATTAGAAAGTCGCTATTTGATGGAACCACCAAAATCGCGATTTTCTTCTTGGATGGGAGAGTTGACTTTTTATTTGTAAGAGATATTTTTTTGATATTTTTATTGGATTCAAATGGGGGGTACTTCCTTATTTATATGTAATATCTTAAGTAAATGAAATTACAAATATAACATTTACTTAAATGATATTCAGGTAAATAAGGGGATCCTGACAACCCTGCCCGAAGAGGCATCTCGGTCTTCTCGTTTCTCAAGAAGAGGCCGAGATCGATATTCTCGCGAGATTGCATACCATGTACGTGTTAATGCAGAATGAGAAGGTGATAGCCTATTCATCAAGACAGTTGAAGCCTCACGAAGTTAATTATCCTGTCCATGACCTAGAACTAGCTGCAGTGGTGTTTGCACTTAAAATTTGGAGGCATTATCTCTATGGGGAACAATTCATAGTCTACTCTGACCACAAGAGTTTGAAATACCTATTTTCTCAAAAGGAGCTTAATATGAGACAGAGGAGATGGCTGGAGTATTTGAAAGACTTTGATTTCAATATCCAATATCACTCAGGCAAAGGTAATGCAGTAGCTGATGCACTTAGTAGGAAGCCAGTAGCATCCTTATCTTGTTTAGTCATGGGCGAGATGCAATTACTTGAGCAATTCGCCAGTCTGGATCTAAATATTGAGCAGAGAAGTGATCAGGTGTTAGTGGCCAACCTTAGAGCTCAACCAGACATCTTTGTCGAGATCAGGGAACAACAAGCTAATGATCCCTTTCTAATCCGAGTCAAGAAAACCATAGCAGACAGACCCGATTTCTCCATCACTGAGGATTGAAGATTGTTATTTCAAGCCAGGACCTGTGTGCCTGACAATGAAGAGTTGAAAAGGAAGCTGGTGGATGAAGCCCACAAGACTAAGTATACAATTCACCCAGGCGCAACCAAGATGTACCAAGACATGAAAAGGCCATTTAGGTGGCCCAACATGAAGTGTGAGGTGGCTGAGCATGCCGCGCACTGCCTCACATGTCAGCAGGTAAAAGCCGAGCACCGACGTCCTGCGGGTGTACTCAGACCCCTGGACATACCTGAATGGAAGTGGGAGAGTATTGGCATGGATTTCATCATGGGTTTACCCCGAACTCGTGGTGGACTCGATGCTATCTGGGTTATTGTGGACCGATTGACTAAGTCCGCACATTTTTTAGCAATTAAAAGTACCTGGAGTGTTGATATACTAGCTGCGCTATATATGAAAGAAATTGAATGATTACATGGAGTCCCCGTATCCATAGTCTCAGATCGTGACCCCAGATTCACTTCTAGATTTTGGAAGGGACTTCAGACTGCCTTAGGTACAAAACTCAATTTTAGCACAGCATTCCACCCACAGACAGATGGGCAGACGGAAAGAACAAATCAGATCGTGGAGGATATGCTATGAGCCTGCACTATAGATTTTGAAGGATACTGGAATGAACAATTGTCACTTATAGAATTCGCCTACAATAACAGCTACCAGGCCAACATTAAGATGACTCCATTTGAAGCACTGTATGGTAGAAGCTGTAAATGCCAGTCTGCTGGAATGAAGTAGGTAAGCAGCAATGGCTGGGACAAGACATGGTACAGAACACCAGCAGAGATATACAGATCATCAGGGACAGGATTAAAATAGCTCAGTCCAAGCAGAAGAGCTATGCAGACAAGAGAAGAAGGGACTTAGAATTCCAAACTGGAGACCATATGCTACTTAAGGTATCCCCGACCAGAGGATTTCAAAGGTTTGGGATGAAAGGCAAGTTAAGACCGAGATTCATAGGTCTATTTGAGGTGTTGGAAAGAGTTGGCGAAGTGGCGTATCGTCTAGCATTACCACCTCAGTTTTCCACCGTACATAATGTTTTCCATGTGTCAATGCTAAGGAAATATGTGTATGACCCATCACATGTGATCAACTACGACGATATAATTCTAAACAAAGATATGGCCTATGAAGAGAAGCCGATAAGAATCTTGGACAAGAAGATACAACAGCTACGGAACCGACCCATATCGGTGGTAAAGGTGCTATGGAGAAACCACGAAGTCGAAGAAGCCACGTAGGAACCCGAAGCAACAATGCGATGGAATTACCCAGATCTATTCAGTAAGTCATTCTTCCTCTTACGATCATATGAATTTAGAGACCAAATTCTTTTTAAGAGGGGGAGGATGTAGCAACTCTAAATTTTTAAATATCAATAAATGTTATTAAATTAAGTATTTAATTGAATAAATATGATAAATAGATTTGAGTTAGAATAAAGAGGGAAATAATTGAATAAAAGTGAATTAAATTAAAACCCATTAAGCTAAATTAGTAAATGGGTTACATTAATGGTCCACACAAGAGTTAATGGGCAAAAAAGCCAAGAGCCCATCTTTGGATGGGAGGTAATTAAGCTAAATTCGCAATAAAAATAGTAATAATTAGTAAAGGGTTAATATAATTATTAATTAACCCATATATATATCCTAAAAAGGAGCCCTAGACTTATCCAAACTCCTTAACCACGAAATTAAACCTCTCCCCAATTCTATTAGGTAGATAAAGGCAAGAAATAGGGTGATAAAGATAGAAATTCGGAGTTTTATGGAAAGGAGGAGTTTTTAGGAAGAAGGTCTCTTTAAGCAACCCAATACACCCCCCAATTCGTCCCTACCATCCCATAGTTCATTGATGGAGCTTTGCAGAACGAAAGAGGAGGCTGAGGACGAAGGAGCAAGGAGAGGGAGGCATGGAGCAAGGGGATTTCTTCTCTTCTTCATCAAAAACCCTAGGTTTTCATAACAGCGAGAAAAGGTAGGCAATCTCTCAAGCACAAATCACATAACTTCGGCCATAGGTAGCTTATACATCTATCTTTAAAAGTCCCATGATTTCCCCAATTTTTGTTGTTCCATGAGAGCGAATTAAATGCTCAAATATCTGTTATTATTATGTACCCGCACCTTCATGTTTGCTCTCAATCCATGAAGATACTTGATCCCATGCCACAAAACTTTTATCCTAGATACTGCATGATGTTAGGATTCTAATGAATCTATTTCCCCTAATTTTCATCGTGCATCCTTTGCAAATTAAATCGAAAACCATGACTGTGCATGTTTTAAGTCACCGAGAAGTAACCTAATTAAAGCATGCCCTATACTTGTTTATTTTCTAATTACTCGTGTCTAGTGATAGAGCTACATGTCTACTTTCATTCAAAACTAGTTTCATGATTTTTAGATGTTCCTACGATTTTATATCGATTTTTAACTGACCCTGTATCATGCATGGAAGGGAAGGACCCAACTCAAAAAGGGCTGATTTCCCTTTTCTGGGCTCGGGGCGCCTTCTGAAATCGCGACGGCCCGACCCGTCGCGATTCCCGACGGCTCACCCAGACCGGCCCGGTTCAACTGTCGCGACCGGCCGCTGTGTTGCGATCTAAAACGCGAAGGGTGCCCCCGTCACAATTTCAGTAATGCGGCCAGAACCTGAAATTACTCTTATGCCCCTACTAATTATGCCATGGAGCCCTTGTTTAGTCTTAATTGAACAATGTTATAAACATTTCGACCTGATTAATTAATAACGAGCAATATTTACATAAATTACATTAATTAAAGGCCATGTGCACGATCATTCATGCTCTCATGATTTCTTTACACTTGCACACACTAAACATTAATAATTGCCATTTGACCTTAGTAAATTACTCAATAATCTATCCGGTAATTAAGTGTAATTATTCCACTTAAATTCCCCATTAATATTAATAACACTTGTATTCGTTTTATTCGCATGATTTGTACATCGTTATCGCGTCCCTCTATCTTCGAGCACTCGAGGTAAGACGGACAACGTTTCGTTACACACTTTTTCTGGGGTATGGACCACCTCTCCGTTGGGAATACTCCTAACAGGACCAGGGAATCCTTGTCAAGGCCTCCGCAAGTCTTCTTGGCTTTGGCGCACGGCCACTGCTGACGAGCTGGTTGTACCCTTAAAACCCTTTACACCTTTAGGGATCAGTACGATCCAAACAGGCCTTAGTATGTTTCCTTCTTATCTTGCATGGAAGGCAGGATCGGAATCGGAATCGGGATCGGGATCGACTAGGCTCGATCCGATCCTGGATCGGATCGGATCGCAAGATCCCATGGATCCAAGGGAAGTCTGGCCGATCCTGGATCGGCCAGTTTATAAAATGGTTTTTTTGGGAAAAAATTCAGGAAAATTCAGGAAAAAACAGAAAAAAAAACAGCAAAAATGAGGGAAAATCTGATAAATTGAAAGAACTAATATTTGCATAAAAAATCAATCATACATGCATTCATAATATATGAAACATAAGATTTTGTGTATTATTACTACTATAATAATACAAGAAAAGTATAAAATATTAAAGACTTAGTGTATTATTGACCGGAATACCATTTAAGTAAATGTTAAAATTTGTAGTTTCATTTATTTAAGATATTACATGTAAATAAGGAAATATCCCACATTCGAATCAAATAAAAATATCAAAAAAATCACATCTCTTACTAATAAAAAGTCAACTCTCCCATCCAAGAAGAAAATCGCAATTTTTGTGATTTTATCAAAGTAGCAACTTTCTAATCTCTCATAATTTGACATATTTAAAATTTTAGAATTCAAATAAGTCTAATAAAATACTAAAAATCTAAAGTCCAACAAAAAAAAAATCAAACGTACATATGACTTCTCCAAGAAGCCGCTCTCCTACTGACATCACTAAGTCTACTTGAGACCTCTTAGGATTTGGTCAAACTAAGCTATCATCACCCAAACTCATAAGTGTCATGAGTTGGGTGATGGTAGCTCAATTTGACCAAATTCTGAGAGGTTTGGATGATGATAACTTAAGTTTGACCAAATCCTGAAAGGTCTCAAGCAGACTGTGTTGTCAGTAGGAGAGTGGCTCCATTGGAGAAGTCACATACACGTTTGACTTTTTTTACCGGACTTTGAATTTTTAGTGTTCCATGTGGTTTATTTGAATTATCAAATTTTTAGATAAGCTAAATTACGAGAGATTAGAAAATTAGCATTTCGCTAAAATCACCAAAATCGCGATTTTCTTCTTCGATGGGAGAGTTGACTTTTTATTGGTAAGAGATATAATTTTTTTGATATTTTTATTAGATTCAAATGGGGGGTACTTCCTTATTTACATGTAATATCTTAAGTAAATGTAACATTTACTTAAATGATATTCAGGTAAATAAGGAGATCCTGACAACCCTGCCTGAAGAGGATCCTGAAGGTAGCCTGAGGGAATCGACCTGGATCAGTCTGGATCGGCCTGGATCAGTCTGGAATCGGTCGATCCTTGCTTGATCCAGTCGATCGAACTCGATTCTGGCCGATCCAGCTGGAAGTTTACCGATTCAGGGACTTCCCCCCCATAATCGGATCCATAGCCCTCGATCTGATCCAGGATCGACCGATTCTGGGTCGATCCTGGCGATTTTGCCTTCCATGTTATCTTGGGATCACGCTGAACCATCTGGTCAGTGTTCATAGCACGACTAGTAGGCGGTTGTGACTTCTACCTGACTACCGACACTTGACCTAGTGTTGCGCTACTGCTACTATCATTGTTTATCGACGTTTTACGAATATGTCCCTACTCTCCTCTACCATCTCTTTACTCTCATCTATTCACTTTCTCTCTACACTCTCATCTATTCGTCTATT
The DNA here is from genome assembly GCA_014218235.1 of Colocasia esculenta. Lineage (NCBI taxonomy): Eukaryota > Viridiplantae > Streptophyta > Magnoliopsida > Alismatales > Araceae > Colocasia > Colocasia esculenta. The sequence continues at coordinate 102,447,428 of CM024762.1, forward strand.
ACTCTCATCTATTCTTGGTACTCTATTTGGCCATCCATATGATTGTCTAAGATAAGAAATATGACTTATGCCGCGCAATAGGGCCTGATCTGGTCCTGGGAGGAGCGCCCGAAAAGTGCCATTTGCCCATGGGAGTTAAAATGATTAGGATGTCGGCATACATCCAGTGCCATTATACTATCAAGATTTAATCAATGACAATCAATCAGTGTAATCAATCAGTGCAATATATACAAGTGCTATCGTTACTAGTTCACCGTTGTGCAACTTTATGTGCTATATCGTTACATGGCCAATCCATTACCATATTCGATGTGTTATTTTCCACGTGCGAGTGCTATTATTCTCTTGTTATCGTTACTTTGCTCTACATAACTATACTCTCTAGTTATCCTGCCTTATAAAACATTAATCATTTAAAGCATACTTGTTCATACGAGATATTAAGTCCGACTGGGCGTTTATCGCTCATCTTGCGTTATTACTTCATGTGTTTCAGGTGAGTCTGATGGGGAATACCACGCTCACGAGGAAGGGCTTGAGGAGGATGCTCAGGAGTGACCTGTTCTCGACAACCCGTGCTTAGTAGTTAGTTAGTTAGTACTCAAAATAGTCAATATGTAATAGTTTGGATTTAAATAAAGTACTCTGGGCCCTAGTTTTGACTCTGATTGGTGATTGTAATAGTTAGTTGAGGAATTATTAATGAAGTGGGATTACTTTTGGCTTTATTCCAATTGCGCAATAGTTTGATGTCTAATTATCGCTCTGTACTATTTAATAACTGCAATATCGCTCCGATATTCCGCGTCGGGGCATTACATCTTCTCCTCAGCCTTTGAAGATGATCTTAAAGTTCAATATGGATATTATAGTCTATTTGTGTCTCGAACCAAAAGTTATCATCTTATTGGGGAGCTGCCCTCAGAGTCGGATGAGTCTGTCCAGCCCCAGTGGGGTACATATGATCCATATCAACAGAGATATTGGGGATACTTGACTCATTGTACTTTGTATTTGTACTCAATTTCCAATACAATTGAATGAAAATGGATGTTTGTGTAGTATTACATGGCATAAATATCATCAGTTATACATGATGTTCTTCACAAGAGGTTGTAAACATAGAATCAGCCAAAGAAACATCAAAACCATGCGAATCTGGCCAAACTGGGGCAGAACCAACACTGCCCAGCAGGTTCCAGGCGAATCGACCCGATTCGCCACGATTCAGGGCGAATCGGATCGCATCAGGGCGAATCCGATTCGCCCCGAATCGGCGCACCAGCAAACCATGATTATAGATGACCTTAGAAGAAAACAATCAACCATCATAGATGGATGATTAACACGTAAGAACTCCAATAACAGTTTAACTCCATGCAATAATCAAAATATATTCCACTCTTTTGAGTCAAAGATACTGAAAATCCATGAAACCCTCCAGTCTTAGTTCTAACTGAATAGAGCATGGAGTCGTGGACTGTTGGGACGCGGAATTTTTCTTCTTTTTACTTTTTCCTTTGACTCATTTCTTTTATCTCCGAAATGAGTCTTGCGTGGGCGTGCCAGATTGTTGGGACGCGGAATTTTTCTTCTTTTTACTTTTTCCTTTGACTCATTTCTTTTATCTCCGAAATGAGTCTTGCGTGGGCGTGCCAGACTGTTTGCGAGAAACAGACAAAGATTATTTTATGAGGAATATTGGGTGCGAACCCTGATACCCTCGGATTTATTTTCCGCGTGCGCTCGCGTTCAGGGCGATTGGAGTGGTCGTGTACTGGACCGTTCCCCACCGACCGAAGTCGATGTTTCATTTACATCGAGTATAACACTCGAATACCTTCGAATGCGTAATGTTTGTTAAAAGACCGTATGCCGAAATTTAAAGAAGAAAAGGCAGATGACAAATGAATTTCCACAATTTTATTCAAGCATGCTCATGTCATTTATATTTATGACATGACATTTACATTTACATGTACGCCTTTAGTGGGGTTTTGTACCTCCACTGGACGTGTATACAACAAGCCAAGTACATGGACGTCGACGACAGGGTGTATGTGCCTCCGTCGGACGTTTACACGATAGTGGGTGCATATGTGTTACCAGCGGGGTGTTTGTGCCTCCGTAGGTTAACATGCCTCGACGTGCGCCGTTTTATGACACCGGAGGACTTAAACATATGTGCCTCGACGTGTGTCGTTTCATGACACCGGAGGACTTAGACCATGCCAACAAGGATTTCGTAACCACCTGTAGCGTCTCTGTACGGGCAAGTGCAGAAGGGCTCGGCCACGAAGACAGAGCACCGACGGGTGTCGACACGTGCGGCCTATGTAAGCTCGTGCACGGGAGGCGTCCTTGGGCTGGATGGCGTTTGCGTGTGCGTTTAGGCCGAATGGCATCTATGGTTGGGCATCCCTGCCGTTTTCTGGCTTTTTGGGACATTGCTGGCCGTTTTCTGGCTTTCTCGGACGTCCCGGTCGATTTCTGGCTTTTCCGGACGTCCCGGCTGATTTTTGGCTTTTCCGGACGTCCCGGCCGATTTTTGGCTGTCCCGGGCGTCCTGGTCGATTTCCGGCTTTCTCGGGAACTCCCCTCGAGTCCGGCTTCAAGTCACACCCAGGAGAGCGCACGCCACTTCATAGAAGCGACATGGGTCCCGCTCCACCGAATTGGACAAGAGGCGCGAACCCTCAGGCTATCTCTGCCATTTTCCGTGCCGTAAGGATGTATCTATAATTTTCTGGGCAGCAAGGGTACTTCTGCAATTTTATCCTTCATGGGGATATTTATGTAATTTTCTCCGAAGCAGGACATTTCTGCAATTTTCTCAGAAGCAGAGGTATTCCTGCAAATTTCTGGCTGACAGGGGTATACGTGTACTTTTGATGTACACATACACAAATTTTATATCCCCGGAGCTTTGTGCATTTTCACAGAAGCTTGAGCCCGTGTTCGGGACATATGTGCAATTTCACATGCATGCACAAATCTTCTCCTCCCCCAGGGGGCCTTTGTGTAATTTTACACAAGCAGGGTCCCGCACTGGGTCTTCATACGGAGAACAAACGGGTCCTCTTCCTCCCAAAGGAGGGGGACATCCCCTGAGGGCCTGCGCGAGAGAAGTCTCGAGCGCCAAGCTGCCTCAGGTTTCGCCGGGACGCGAAAGCATCTCGCCGGCGTGGGGGAGGAAAAATCTCTCAGGCGGAGAGCCTCGCCCCTCTCGAAGCCCGGGGGGTTTGCAATGGGGGTATGCCCCCCTATTTATAGGGTTTCAGAGGGTCGAACCGGCGGAGGTGCGCGGCCCGACGGGGGTGTTCGGGCTCGAGCGTCGAGGACGGGCACGAGCGTCGAGGCAGCACCCGGTGCGCGACTGGCGGGGGTGCCCCCGCGAGCGGGCGGACTGGCGGGGGTGCCCGCCAGTCAGGGGGCTGACCGGCGGGGGTGCATCCTCGCAGACCGGCGGGGGGGTGCACACCCCACCGAACCGGCGGGGGGTGCACACCCCGCCGAACCGGCGGGGGTGCCACCCCCTGCCGAACCGGCGGGGGTGTGCACCCCGCCGAACCGGCGGGGGTGCCACCCCCTGCCGAACCGGCGGGGGTGCAGCCCCCGCCGAACCGGCGGGGGTGCACACCCGCCGAACCGGCGGGGGTGCCACCCCCTGCCGAACCGGCGGGGGTGCCACCCCCGCCGAACCGGCGGGGTGTGCACCCCGCCTAACCGGCGGGGGTGCACCCCCTGCCGACTGGCGGGGGTGCCACCGCCCGGCCCCCCCTTTTATGAATAGGGTGGGCCTCCACCTCCTTGGCCATTTCCAGGAGGATTTATGGGGGCTTTGTTGGTTTGTCATGGCACGTGCCGCACACGTACGCACACATGTCTGCATGTATTTGACGTGCATTCGACGTGCGTTTTTGCCCGCTTCCCGTGTGTTTGACCCCATTTTCGGAGGGCATGTGCATTTCACCTTTTCGAACCCATCCGAGTCGTACGCGATCTTTAGCGCGAGTCCGGACATTGAGTCTCGGCTGCCCGGGGCGCGCGTTTCCGCTGTTGACGGGCCTTTTTAAGCGTCATCCTCCAGCTCATTCTGGGTGGACGTCCGGACTCAAACCCATCTATCTCAGGTGTTCGAGTGAGGGAGGCCGGGGGTTTCTTCCCAACCTTTCGTGGATTTCCGGACGAGTTTGCCACCCGGGACTTGTTTAAATCCCGATATTTTCGGGTTCAACAAATGCCCCCCACGGGACATCCGTCAGAGACGAAGACGAAGGCGGGTGTCCCGTGGCGATCATCAAACTCTATCCCTAGTCTTAACGACTTGGCGGGGATTTGGGTTGGAATCCACAGCCATGCGCTTTGACACCTGCACAACGTCGCCAATAACTAGCACAACAATTTGTTGTTGCCGTTTGAGCTGGCGATCAAACTTGCTAACTTCTCGCGCCGAGCCATCAGCTCTCCTCGCTCGCATATTTTCAGATTTATTTTCAACTCAAGACTTCCCATGAGAGGACCCAGGAGAGCGCACATCACTTCAGGGAAGTAACATGGACCCGCTCCACCAGGTCAACTCTAGGGGTGAGTTTCATCGAAGAACTGCTCCTTGACTTTGCTTGGAGCTGACCTTGGCTGTCTTCATCCGAGTCTTGTCTTTTTTGACTTTACTCAAGAATCTGATTTCAACATCCTTCTTCCGAGACTTGCCTTTTGGCTTCGCTCAGTGGCTTATCATTTGGTCGAAGAGGCTTATCTTTTTTTACTTTGCTCCTCGCCTTGCTCTCGAGACTTGCCTTCTTGGCTTTTCTCGGGATTTCATTTGGCATGCTGCTCTTGAGCCTTGCATTTCTGGCATTCTTCCAGATCTGATGCAACATTTCGATGCTGGGGCTGGCCTTCTCGGGGCTTTGCCCGGCAACTACTTCAGATCTCGAGTTGCTCGACGGGTATGGTCTGTCGGCCCGAGCGGCACCAACTTGAACTTTATGTTTCTGGCATTCTTCCAGATCTGGTACAACATTTTGGGTGCTGGGGATGGCCTTCTCGGGACTTTTATCCAGCAACCTAACTTTGATCTTTAGTCGAGAAGGCTTGTCTTTTCTGGCTTTTGCTCCTCGACCTGCTTTTGTATTCCTTCTTTCTGAGGTTTGCCTTATTGGCTTTTCCCAGGCTTGCCCTCGGCATCTTCTGCTTGAATTTTGCATTTGTGGCATTCCTCAAGATCTGATGCAACATTTTGGGTGCTGGGGATGGCTCTTTTCGGCTTTGTCCAGCCATGGTTTGGCGTGCCGGATCAGATCGGACCGATTCGGGCGAATCGGTGCGGATCAGGGGAAGTCCGATTCGCGATTCGGTCCGATTCGCCTGGTTCTGTTCAGGCAGGGTTCTTTGGACTCAGGATCCTCTTCGGGCAGGGGTTCAGGATCTGCTTATTTACCTGAATATCATTTAAGTAAATGTTATAATTTGTTGTTTCATTTACTTAAGATATTACATGTAAATAAGGAAGTACCCCCATTTGAATCCAATAAAAATATCAAAAAAATCATATCTCTTACAAATAAAAAGTCAACTCTCCCATCGAAGAACAAAATCGCGATTTTGGTGATTTTAGCGAAATGCTAACTTTTTAATCTCTCATAATTTGGTCTATCTAAAAATTTGATAATTCAAATAAACCATATGGAACACTAAAAATTTAAAGTCCGGTAAAAAAAGTCAAACGTGTATGTGACTTCTCTAAGGGAGCCGCTCTCCTACTGACAGCACTTAGTCTGCTCGAGGCATCTCAAGATTTGGTCAAACTTAAGTTATCATCATTCAAACTCATAAGAATTGTCACTTTCTAGTTTCTTTTCAATTAGAAAGTGAAAATTCTCATGAGTTTAGGTGATGATAACTTAAGTTTGACCAAATCCTGAGATGCATCGAGCAGACTAAGTGCTGTCAGTAGGAGAGCGGCTCCCTTAGAGAAGTCACATGCATATTTGACTTTTTTTACCGGACTTTAGATTTTTAGTGTTCCATATGGTTTATTTGAATTATCAAATTTTTAGATAGACCAAATTATGAGAGATTAAAAAGTTAGTATTTCGCTAAAATCACCAAAATCGCGATTTTGTTCTTCGATGGGAGAGTTGACTTTTTATTGGTAAGAGATATGATTTTTTGATATTTTATTGGATTCAAATGGGGGGTACTTCCTTATTTACATGTAATATCTTAAGTAACATTTACTTGCAGATCCTGACAACCCTGCCTGAACAAAATCATGAGTCCAGTGAACCCTGCCTGAACAGGACCAAGTTCTGGCCGAATCCAAGCGGATCGAACGAATGGGTTCGATCCGCCCGAATCGGATCGGATCAGGATAATCCCGATCCGGTCCGAATCGGCGATGCGCCAAACCTTGTGTCCAGCAACCCAACTTTGACTTGATTTTTTTTGTTCATCTTTCTCTTTTTTTTTTTTATTACCATCCCAAGCGCCCTTTCGGATTTCACCGGGGATGGCCCCCTCTAGCTTTTTCCGGTGAGCCCTTTCGGGTTTTCACACCGAGGGGTTACCCATTTTTGCCTGAGGCGCCCTTTCGGGTTTTCACCTCAGCTGGGTTTGAGGCCTTTTTGCCCTTGAACATCCCTTTTCAGAGGATGATCAAGTCTGCCGGGACATTGTTGACATAAAAAATAAAATTTGGTGTCAATCCCCCATTAATTTATTCCTAGAAATCCCCCTCCCCTAAACCAATGAAGGCACCATCGGTTAGGGGGTTTTTTCCCCTAACCGATGAGGCTACCATCGGTTAAGGGGGTTTTTCCCCCTTAACTGATGGTGCTTCCATCGGTTGGAGGGGGAGACCCTCCAACCGATGGTGCTTCCATCGGTTAGAGGGGAACTCCCCTCTAACTGATGGAAGTTCCATCGGTTAAGGGGAATCCCCTAACCGATGGGGCTTCCATCGGTTAGGGGAGTCTCCCCCTTCTAACCGATGAAACCCCCATCGGTTAGGGGGGGGATTCCCCCTTTAACCGATGGATGTTCCATCGGTTAGGGGTCCCCTTCAAAAAAAAAACAACACAGAAAACAAAAAAAAAAGGGAATAGGCACATCCCCTAACCAATGGTACCCCCATCGGTTAGAGGAGTGCCCCTCCCCCTAACCGATGGTACCCCCATCGGTTAGAGGGATTTTAAAATCCCCTAACCGATGGTACCCCCATCGGTTAGAAACCCCCCATCCCATGCAATGTAAGGGGTGCCTTCCCCTATAAAAGGCACCCCATCCCCCCATTTCAAGAGGCTGGCCCCCGGGAGATGCCACAGCCCCTTTGAGAAATTGCTGTCCCCCTTCCCGTGAAATCCCAAACAATAGAAAATTCTGATTTCCAAAGTCCCCCTCTCTCTCAACCTCATTTCTTGTGTGAGTCAAGGTACCAAATCTTCTCCCGAGCATTGAGAAGTTGTTCGGCATCGGCAAACTTCATCGGCTAAAAGTCCGCAATAGCGGCACCGGCCCTCACAGGCTATAGGTTCTAAATACCGTCCATTCCGGACATATGGTATTTTAGATACCTCTGTTATTCATGCCACCTCCCATCGAGTTTTTAAACTCTCCGGGATGGTGTGTTTGTGCTATATGCATATGTTTCTTAGAGGAGACTCTGCCCAAGTGGAGATTCTGCTCGAGAACGTATTCATATATTCACAGATTCGTATTTTTATATATATGTTTCTTAGAAGAAACTCTGCCCAAGTGGAGATTCAACCTAAGAACATATCTATAAATTTCAAATCTGTGTTTATATTTATATGTTTCTTAGAGGAGATTCTGCCCAAGGGGAGATTCTGCCAAAGAACATGTTTGTATATTCACAAATTTGTATTTTTATATGCATGTTTCCTAGAGGAAACTCTGCCCAAGTGGAGATTCCGCCTAAGAACATATCTATAAAATTCAAATTTGTGCCTATACACGTGTTTCTTGAAAGGAAGCTCTGCCCATGTCAGAGTTTTCCCTCTAAAAACATATCAATATAATCACAAACTTTGTATTCATATACATGTCTTCCCAAGAGGAAACTCTGCCCAAATGGAGTCTCCGCCCACAAACATGTCTATATAATCATAAATTCGCAATTATGTGCGTATGCCTCTCAAAAGGGATTCTGCATATGCAGATGGTACCTTTTGCCGGATACTCCATTCAAATAGAGATACCGGTGAGAAAATATGCGTAAACTGCAAATTTATGATTATACACACATACTTTCTTAAGGGCAAAATCCCTCCGGGCAAAGATTCTCTGGGGACACATGGATATAAGTACATGTTCATATGAATATATCTCCGTGAGGACATTCCGCATAGGCAGAAACTCTGCCAAAATAAATTTATGAAAATTGTGATGATATATACACATCCAAAGAAAAAGGGGACAGGACCCGAACTGTGACAGGACTCGAACTGTAACAGGACCCGAACTGTGATAGGACCCGAACTGTGCTCAGTTACTCCAAAGAGCAGCATAAATGCATACTCACAAGAACTGCGTTCATGTGGACAGTTTTCAGAAAGGAGCTTCAAATTGACAAGAACGTCAATGGAAATACGTACATACGTTCTTTGAAAATCATACTCATACAAGCAAAGAAAAATGAATGATGAATAAATGAAACAATGAACGAGGAGAAAGGAAATTCTGCCTCAATTCAGACTTCATTTAAAAGAAGGATGTTGTAAAAGAATATCATGTCATAAAAAAATTAATGTAGCAACTCTTCTAATACAGAAATGCTACTTTGAATCACGACCTCCCCCAAGTTCAGAATCAAATGCACGGGTATATACCCGTCTGCAATAATAATCCTCAGGTTTTCCAAAATAAAACCTTCAAACAACATCTTTCTAAAAAAAAAGGAGAGGAGGGAGACCCCAAATGGGTTCACGGAAATACATCTGTTCCCTTCTTAAAAGTCATATCTCGGACTCCACAAAGGGCAGTCTTTTCAAAATGAAACACTCAAAGCAAAAGTATTTCAAAAATAACCAAAAGAAAAATGATACATCATGACCAGGATTTTCTAAAAAAGTGTGTATTTTCTCATCCCCTTTGCTATGAAAGGTATTCGGGTTAAAACTGGTGTTAAATAACACCAAGAGTCTTAACTCGATGTAAATGTAACATCGACTCCGGTCGATGGAGACAGAGGTCCAGCACATGCTACCTCAATCACCTGATGAGTATAGATACGGGACTCAAGGAGTTCAGATTAAAATACGGCGCACCCGTCCGTTCCTCGGACATCATACCCGTCCGTCCCTCGGACATCATACCCGTCCGTCCCACGGACATCATACCCGTCCGTTCCTCGGACATCATACCCGTCCGTCCCTCGGACATCATACCCGTCCGTTCCACGGACATCATACCCGTCCGTTCCACGGACATCATACCCGTCCGTTCCACGGACACCATACCCGTCCGTTCACGGACACCACACCCGTCCGTTCCATGGACACCCAAAAATACCTTCTCCGCATTACGCGGACTCTTTCTTCTGTCTGTTAGACAGACTGGCACGCCCCGCAAATCACAATACACAAATCAAAGCATGTGAAATAAATGAATACCCAAATGAAATGAATACGTGAACCAGATAAAATGAAATGGGCAAACAAAAAACAAACGATATGTTAAAGTGATATCTTTCCCGTGTCAACAACTGGCACGCCCGGTGGGACCTCTTCTCACCATTCATAGCAAAGGATGAGACATACGTACATTTTTCATGAAAGTCCTAATACTGATATTTTCCCTTGAAGGTACAAACAAAAAGGCAAATCATAAGCTGTTGAAGATGGCCGTCACTTATGGACCACTCGCCGTCAACAATCATGCCAGGTTCGGTTACCAGGCGACTCCGATCATATTTGGGGATTTTTCCAACAATTGTCGGATCCCTTCCGGCCTATGAAGAAGATGCTGCTCAAAAGCCTCTCTCCAACAAGTTAACAAGGAAGATCCACGAGAGCTGTGGGCAAGCCAAAGCTCGTCCTGTTATTATCAGCAGGGGGCATCCGAATGCTCTCCAAAGGTAATACTAATAAAGGGGATCAACCTAACTCTGGCCAACAACATCTATTGGCTATGAGCCTGGGCAGGTCATGTCCAATCCAAATTCAAAACCATATCCAAACTCAAATTCATGACCAACAAGCCATCAAGGCAGGTCATGTCCAATCCAAATTCAAAACCAAATCCAAACTCAAGCTCATGACCAGCAAGCCATCAAGGCAGGTCATGTCTAAATCCAAATTCAAAGCCATATCCAAACTCAAGCTCATGACCAACAAGCCATCAAGGCAGGTCATGTCTAAATCCAAATTCAAAGCCATATCCAAACTCAAGCTCATGACCAACAAGCCATCAAGGCAGGTCATGTCTAAATCCAAATTCAAAACCATATCCAAACTCAAGCTCATGACCAGCAAGCCATCAAGGCAGGTCATGTCCAATCCAAATTCAAAACCATATCCAAACTCAAGTTCATGACCAGCAAGCCATCAAGGCCGGTCATGTCCAATCTCAAATTCAAATTCCAAACCATATGCAATCCCAAAATACATTAAAACCAAGCATCAAATATAGCCACAAACCGTCAGGGTAGGCTGAATCCGAAACCAAAATCCAAATTGAAATTCCAAAATCGTAGCCACCAAACCTCAATGGTAGGCTCAACCAAATTTTCATACCATATCTTTGACCCCAAAAAAAAAAAAGGAGTAGCCATTTAGCAAGACTAAGTCAACCCAAATCTGGACTTTTTCAGTCCAGACAATTTCCTTCGAAATCATAGTTTCTGTCTCTACAACAAGGACAAAACAAAATCATAAAAGTAAAAGGCTATCAGCTGCCACCTCAAGATCCGGCAAATCCATCATGATCAAAGGTCTGCAGGTACGGCTCGACGGAAGCCAACCTATCACCCTGCGGGATAGGTATGTTCCTATAATCCCAACCTCAAACCGCTTCTCAGTTTTGCGGCGGTTTCAAGGGAAATCAGGAGATCCTAAGAAGGAAGCCGATGTCAAGCAAAAGACCCAGCACTCTCCCAGGTTCAAACAAATCTGGGTTCCCAAAAAAAAAAAGGAAGCCCATAAACTCAAGAAGACTCAAGCAAATATATCAAAGGTGTTTAGTAAGAGAAGCAACGCCAAATATGCTTCCCTTCAACATATTGAGCTCAAGCACCATCATGGGTAAAAAGAAAAAGAAATATACAAGAAGTCAATCTATACTTCTCAAGGCTCGGAGAATACCCGAATAGTCAAAGAAAATCCAACTCAGCAATTCAAATCTCGCATATCGGCCTTCAACCGTATACGGCGAGTTTCAATATTTGATGGGCTGGGGGCAATTCCTAATGCCAGTACCCGTCTGTCAATAAGACGACGTGTTACTTGGGCAGCTGAGGAAAAAACCCAAGCTTATAATCTTCTCATGCTATGCCGCCGGGAAGGACTCTGGCAAACCAGCTGAACAAATCGCTGAAGCCACTTCAAATAATCCTGCTGAAGCCATCAAGTAATTTTCCAGAAGAAACCTCCAGCCCGGCGGACAAGCTGAAGCACCTGGTCAAGTTCTCCCTCGTATCGATATTTAGCATGAGGGAATTCAAATCCCCTTCTTCGAAGAAACAAATATTCAAGTCGAAGAAGGTGGGCCTTCAACTTCAAACATCAATCCCGTCATCGACTTGCCGACAAAGGAAAATTTCCAGGCTATGTCAGATGACGACAAATATCAAGTGATGCAGCAATGCCAATCTCAAATGGCTGTGCTTCTAAATGAAATGAGGCAACTGGTAACTACAAGCCTCCCCATTCTGTGGAGCCAGTCTCTGCTCAAAATCAACAAAATCAACATCCAGATAGGGTCTGCCCCGGCAAATCATTCGGCAGTTTCTACAACTGGTCTTCTTCCTCAAACTACGGGTCAGGATATCATTGATCCGTCCAATGTTATGCATCCTCAAACAGAAACAATTCAAGGTATTCCCATTCAAAGGCATGAGATATAGAAAATTATTCAAAATATGTTCGCTCAGCAGAGTGAAGGCATGCAGATGACAGATCTATAATCTGTTCTATATCCAATATATCATCAATTCAAGAAGCTGCCAGAAACATGCCCTAAAGTCCCAAAACTATCAAAGTTTAATGGACATGGGTCACCACTGGAATATATGGCACATTATGTTATTGCCTTGGGCAAGCTCGCCATCGGCAAATCTTATATCCTCAGATATTTTGCAACTTCCTTGATTGAAGTTGCATTTCAAAGGTATTCAGAACTCAAGCCTGACTCAGTTGCTGATTGGGCGGATCTGCAAAAGAAATTTCTAGACCATCTCTAAACGGCTAAAGGGAAGGTATCTCTCTCGCCAAATTATGTTCCCTCAAACAACAGAAAGGGGAGTCGGCAATCCACTTCATCAAGGGGTGGAGAGAGTTTAGCATGAAATGCAATAACCCTCCTGTTCAAGAAGATACAATCCCTATCTGCCAAAAAGGCCTCATATCAACAGTCAAGGAGAAACTCTTGGGAGCAAATATCAAGAGCTTCGATTAATTGAATTCCATAGTGGCAGACACTGAGATGTTTCTAGCCGAGCAAATGACACAGACATCTCATAAAGGCAAGCTCCCCAAAGAGCGCAATAAATTAGCAAAAAAAAAAGTCAACATCATTGACTCCTCACCTAATGATGAAGCAAAGGGGGCAACAATCTCTCCTGCCCCAAAGAAGAAATCAGAAGCTAAAGCTCCACTGCCATCATTGATGGGGCGCATGAAGACTCCTTATTCTTTCAAAAAACAAGAATCATAGAGGCTCTTTGATCTCTGCCTCGACAATCAGTTAATATCACTGCCAGAACCAAAGAGGCAGGCAGGTGTCAGCCAAACCAATCAGCTTAATTTGCCCGTATCACCGTATGGTGGGGCATGTAATTGAAGATTGCTACATCTTCAAAAGTGAGGCCCAGAAGATCATTCAAATGGCCTCATTTCTATGCAAAATGCTTTGGCTGACCCTCCTCAACTTCATGCTTGGGATCGACCAGAGCAATCTGTCAATATCATTTATATGACGAGACTTCCAACAAATTCAAATCATCCCGAGGACGGTCATTCATGTAATTCTCCTCAAGATAATTCAGGAGCTCATTCTCTACTAAGATCAAGACATGATCCACATAGAATAATGAGGAAAGTCCAAAGGTAAATATACTCTTATGCATACTCAAATATATTCAGAACTGCCTCCTATGTCGCCATATGCAGACTCAATTGGGTGGCTATCCGAAGATCCTTCAACTCCTGTCGAGCCGGCAAGGTTATATTCTTTCCCTCGACATCTCACTTACTCACTTTTCCGGCTATGCCTTCAATCCGGATTAATGGATTACCGAGCTCCGGCAGAAATATTAGCCAATTACTGCCCATATCATCAAGTGATGGGTCATAGTATCAAAGATTGCATAAGATTCAAAAATGATGTTCAAAAGCTAATTGACCTGAGTATTCATCGGGTCAACCAGCCTCATACTCAACAACCACCAAATGGACCAGCCAATCCTGGATCCTATGTGGTGAAAGTCATTAGGGCATCATCATCCTTTGGTCTTCCTCGGTCATCAGTGGGGGAGCATTCAAATCCATATTTATCCAGTCAATCGTTTACAAATCTGCATCTTCTATAATAAGCTCTCATTTGCAACAAAGAGCACCAAGTTTATACTGGACAATCTCAGAAGTCTGGTTTCCATACTTAAACCAGCATCATATATCTTTCAGAGTGAAAGGAGATGTATGACTATTGTCTGGATCTCCATGATTTGGTCGAAACTCATATCTGGGAAGGAAAATTTGATCAATATGGGAATTCTTTGGCGCCAGCAAATAAGGTGTCACAACGAGCCTATGGTTCAAGTCCAGAATCCCAAGCTCTATATCCAAAGATATGTGAATATTATCATCATCCCCTGGGCTATGGACGATACAAAGTCAAAGCTGAAATGGAGCAATTTAAAATTGATCTTTTTCAATACAGAATTAGAATATCGAAAGAAGTTGCGACAAAGCCAATCTCCCAGCAAGCAGAGGAGTTCGTGGATCATTATCACCAACTCCCATCTTCAATTATTCAAGAAGCAATTAATGCAACCTTTGAGAATGGGTCACTGTCGGCCCTCAAAATCAGCCAGTTCCAAAAGAGTCAACAACTCTACAACTAAGAGGTGGCTCCAACAAGAGAAGCATCTCCAAATCATCTTCAGAGCAGAAAGTCATAAGCTTACTTAAAGCTCTTCAGGTATGAAATAAAAATATATACATATATATATATAAAAAAAACAAAAAAAAACAACAAACAACAAACAAACCAAAAAAAAAAACAACAAAGAATAATAATAATAATAATAAAAGAAGAATGAAAAAGAACAAATGTAGCGTGATGCTGCTGCTGAGGTACCTCAAGTATCAACTTAAAAAAAAAAAAATCATCAATCAATCAAAATTGAAGAATCAAATCACATATTTAACTCACCAATTTACAATATGGTGTCCAAACCTCAACCAAAGAAGCTATAAATCTCTCCAAGTGATAATACCAAACAGGCTGAAGGTAAGCCAACAATGCTGACATATCAGCGTCGGCCAACAAATAATTCAAATTGCCGTCGCAAGAAAGGGCATGGTAAAGAGCAAAAAGTTGCATCTACTATTTTCAAGAAGCCTGATATCACAAAATCAAGCAGAGTCATTCTCATTTAAGGCAAGGAGTCAAAGCCTCTGCCTGAAGCCGAAATACGGGCGGATTCTTATGTCTTCAACCCTTCAGATGAAGAAGAAGAGCTGTCCAATATGCCTCCTCATACAAAAGAAAGAGCCAAAGTCCCCATGCTCATCAAATGAGCCGAACAACGCTCCTCTCTTTTCAAATGGAAGGATGTTGATTCCTCTCTCTCAAAAGAAATCTGTCAAGCCAAAGAAGCCATCTGAGTCCTCGATAAAGGGATCTCCCTCATCGGACCAGATACGCATCAAGGCCGATGACAAAATCTTTCAGCAACTCAAATCACTCCCCGTTAACCTTACTGTCTAGAAGGCAATTGCTTGGAGTGAGGACTTGAGGGAAACTCTCGTCAAAATACTCCAAGAAACAGAAATATATGAAGCTCATATAGCTGATTTCCAAGCTCAAATATATGAAGTACTGACAGCAGGTGTCACCTTCACAGATAAAGGAATACTACTATGTCACAATCGTCCTGAAGGGACAAGTCAAATGGCAACAAATTGAGTCAGATCCTGGCCGATCTAGGGGCATCTATCAATATAATGCCTTATAAAGCCCTTGAATCTCTACATCTCATGCCTCATGTGCAACAGGTAAAATATGTACAAGCCACTGGTTCTAAAACCAAAATTCAGGAGAAGCCATTGGAAGAGTCACTGTCAACTTAATTCTTAGAAGCTTCACCACCAAGGTAGCCTTCTATATTATTGATGCTGATACAACATACAGAATATTACTTGGAAGACCTTGGTTATAAAAATTTTGGGTCATCCCATCGACACCCCATCAACGCATCAAATATGTAAGAGAAGGAAAGCAACATACAGTCTTTGCTGATTAAACCCCATTTCGGGAAATGAATGCAACTTGACTGTTGCTATTTTATATCCTGGAGGGCCAATTCCTTAACCCCTTGCCCGGTCTAAAGGGAAGGGTAAGCAAATTAAATGCTCAGATGAAGACAGTGAGGCTGGCAAGCTTTTTGTGGTAAACAAATGTTTTACCAAATCACCTGCAAAGAATTCTCAAAGCAAAATAACTCGCCCAGAGCGGCGGAGTGTCAACTATG
This sequence comes from Colocasia esculenta, assembly GCA_014218235.1. Classification (NCBI taxonomy): domain Eukaryota; kingdom Viridiplantae; phylum Streptophyta; class Magnoliopsida; order Alismatales; family Araceae; genus Colocasia; species Colocasia esculenta. Next base: position 102,463,365 of record CM024762.1, read on the forward strand.
AAGATGACCTCATAAGGGAGTATTCCTCTACCTCCCAGTTGCATGCAAATTTACTCTCCAAGAGAAGATCAAAGTGTTCGACGATTGAAAAAACATTCGTCGTCAAATATCGGGGAATGGAAATAGACCCCGACAGAATCAAGGCGATCTAGCAATCGCCACCTCTTCAAAATCTGACTGATCTAAGGTCATTTCAAGGGAAACTAGCCTATATTAGACATTTTATCTCAAATCTTTCAGGAAGATGCATGTCGTTCGGCAAACTAATGAAGAAGAATGCTCCCTTCATCTGGGACCAATAATGTCAGGATGCTTTTGAATGAATCAAAGAATATCTTCTCACTCCGCCAGTCCTGGGGGCACCAGTTGCTGGGAAGCCTCCTATACTCTATATTTCAGCTATGGATGCTTCTCTGGGAGCTCTATTGGCACAAACAAATGAAGAAGATAAAGAACAATCTTTATATTATCTTAGCAGAAAGCTAATTGGTCCAGAACTCCGATATACTCCAATGGAAAAAATGTGCCTAGCGCTGATATTTGCCGTAAAGAAATTGAGGCATTATTTTCTGGCTCATGAAATTAAACCCATCTTCGAGTATGATTCAATCAAATATCTGCTAAGGCAACCCATATTGTCAGGAAGACTCGCGAAATGGGCTCTGCTCCTCATGGAGTTTGATGTCACATACATCCCACAAAGGGCAATCAAAGGGCAAGGCTTGGCCGAATTTTTGGCCGCACATCTAGTGCCAGAAGATTCCCCTTTATCTATAAACCTCCCAGAAGAAGAAACTCTTTCTCCTGCAAGTGAAAATTCAATTCTCGAAGAGGTTGCCACAATTGAGCTACCCTCTTGGGAATTATATTTTGTTAGAGCTTCTCGAGCTCTCCACTATACAGATGGCTCTACCAGCCCCTCTACTGAAGCAGCTCTAATTATTGGGCTCCGGCTGGCTCTCGAAATAGGGGTCAAAAGTATACAAGTTTATGGTGACTCGCAACTGGTCATTCGACAGGTATTGGGCCAGTATAAAGTCCGAAAACCACAATCGCTTCCATACTATACCACAGTCATAAAGCTCAAAGAAAAATTCAACTTCTTCAACATATCCCATGTGCCGAGAAGTGAAAATTCTCAGGCTGATGCTCTAGCCAAACTGGCTTCTGCCATAAAATTGCCTCCGAAGGGGAATTGAAAATAACTGTCCGTCACAGAAGACTCATGCCTAATATCCTTGACACTGAGTCTAATATCACAGTTGAGGAAGTATATAATACAGAGCTAGATGCAACAAATGAATTCGAAGATTGGCGCAAGCCGCTCATCAAAATCAAGAAAGATTGATTGCCACCTGATCAAGCACAAAAAATTCAGCTCTTACGCAGGGCCACCTCATATCAATTAATAGCAGAACAACTATATAGGCTGGTCCATGAAAAGAAAGGGCCAGCCCTCCTCAGATGTCTATCTTTCAAAGAAGTCAAAATCATCATGAAAGAAGTTCACTCCGGGCTGTGTGGTACACACCAGGCAGGAGAAAAGATGAAAATCAATATCAAACTAAAAGGCTTCTACTGGCCTACCATGTATGCGGACTGTATCCAATATGCCGTACATGTCATCAGTGTCAGGCATTTGGCCCCGTGCCGAGAAAATCACCAAATATATTACATCCCACGACACCAACCTGGCCCTTTGCCGAATGGGGGATGGATATTGTGGGACCATTCCCACCCTTATCTCAAGGCCATAAATTCATATTGGCTGCTATAGATTACTTCTCTCGGTGGGCTGAACCTAACCCATTTTTGGAACTCCTCACAGAATCATATCCGATAATGGGTCACAATTCCGCAATAAAACAATATATGCTTTAGCAGCCAAGTTTCATATTAATTGGAGGACTTCTTCAGTATATAATCCACAAACAAATGGATTGGCAGAAGCCTTCAACAAAACCCTCTGCAAGCTGCTTGCCAAAATAGTCGGCAATAGAAAGTGGGAATGAGGAGAGAAAATCCATGAAGCTTTATGGGCTTACTAAACGGTACATAATACCCCTACCGGATGTTGGCCCTTCTCTTTGGTATATGGAGCTAAAGCAGTGATACCCATCGAAATTGAAATGGCATCCTGTTGGGTGGCAATCCAAAATGAATCTCAAAACCAAGATCAAAGTCAGATAGAAAGAAGACTTGAGGAGCTCTCCAACCTGGAAGGAAGGCGACTCGAAGCATATAAGTCTCTCCAAATATATCAAGCCAGAATGGTTCGCGCATTTGACAAATTAGCAAGACCCAGAGCTTTTAAGCAAGGAGATCTTGTCATGGTCAAGTGCAGAGAAGCAATGGCCGGAAAGTCATGTGGCAAACTGCAACCCACTTGGCTCGGTCCATATATCGTCACTCTGGCGTATGAAGGAGGAGCATATCGGCTAGTGGACTATAAAGGTAATGTGCCCTTTCCCCCACTCAACGGGAAACACCTGAAATTGTACCACGCGCCAGAACATGAATTCCCTGGCCAGCCACCAAAAAAAAAAAAAACAATCACCCCAAAAGGCATGAAGCCGAAAGAGAATGAAAAACAATAAAATGAAGTTTGCAACAGATAGGGGCAAAGGAATTAAAACTTCCACCTGTCCGTCATATACTCAAAACCTTGCAATCTCTGCCGAGCATGAAGCCAAGGGCACTCCATGTATAAACCCAAAACAAAAAAAGAGAAAATCCAATGAAAGATGGAGGCATATTTTACATAACCCGCCAAATGAGGTTCCAAGCTACAATGATAAGCAACGTCAAATCCAAAATACCAAAGTCATAGCCATAGCCAACAAACCACAAAGGTAGACTATGCCAAAATACCAAAGTCATAGCCAATAAACCACAAAGGTAGGCTATGTCAAAATCATACCAAAACCATAGCCAACAAACCAAAAAGGTAGGCTATGCCAAAACCATACCAAAGTCATAGCCAATAAACCACAAAGGTAGGCTACGCCAAAATCATACCAAAACCATAGCCAACAAACCAAAAAGGTAGGCTATACCAAAACCATACCAAAGTCATAGCCAATAAACCACAAAGGTAGGCTATGCCAAAATCATACCAAAACCATAGCCAACAAACCAAAAAAGTAGGCTATGCCAAAACTATACCAAAACCATAGCCAGCAAACCAAAAAGGTAGGCTATGTCAAATCCAAAATACCAAAACCATAGCCAGCAAACCAAAAAGGTAGGCTATGTCAAAATCCAAAATGCCGAAACCTACAATAAGCCATATCCAAAACCATAGCCAGTAAACCAAAAAGGTAGGCTATGTCAAAATCCAAAATGTCGAAACCTACAATAGGCCATATCCAAAACCATAACCAGCAAACCATAAAGGTAGGCTACCCTAAAACCAAAGTCCCACCAGCAAACCATCATGGTAGGTGACATCAAGTTCAAGTTCCAAGTCCATATCTCGAAGCCATCAAGGCGAGTTATACCCAAATACAATTCCAAGTTTATATTCAGCAGGCCATCAAGGCACATCATACCCAGATTTCATCCAAAACTAAAACCAAAACCAAAACCAAAATCAAAACCAAAACCAAAACCAAAATCAAAGCCAAAAGCAAAATCAAAATCAAAACCAAAACTAAAAGCAAAACCAAAACCAAAATCAAAGCCAAAAGCAAAATCAAAATCAAAATCAAAACCAAAACTAAAAGCAAAATCAAAACCAAAGTCAAAATCAAAATCAAAATCAAAATCAAAACTAAAACCAAAATCAAAACTAAGTCCAGAACCAAATCAACCTAAATCCTACATCCAAAAGCAAAATCAAAATCTCATATTCCATCCAGAATGTCACAAAGATAAACTGACATGTCCATATCCAAATCCAAAAACAAACCCAATCTCAACTCCAATACAAACCCAAATGTAAATCTCTTATCCCTGTCCCAAGCCATCAAGGATGGGCGGAATTCAAACCCAAAACCACAAATCCAAACCTAAAACTCCATGCCAAAGTCTACATCAATATCCAAAATTAAGCCTGAAACTAAAGTAAACCCAAATCTCATATCCATATTCAAACTCAAATCAAAATACCACAAAGGTAAACCACCACCCCTTCCACAATCAGACCATCATCCACTCCACATCCCAGATCACCATCCGTTTCAAAACCAGACCCTTACCCATTCGACCATCTGAACCAGCCAAATCTTCAATAGTCAAAAAAAAAAGGGAGAAAGGGGTTGAAAATAGAGATACCCCGATGGACTTGAGAGTACAATCCCTTGTACTCTTAAGGGTAAAAAGATCAAAAGAATCCGGCTGAGGCGAAAACCCGAAAGGGCGCTTCAGGCAAAAATGGGCAACCCCTCAACATGAAAACCCGAAAGGGCGCGTTGGAAAAAGCTAAAGGGGGCCAGTCTTGGTGAAAACCCGAAAGGGCGCTAAGACTGGTAATGTAAAAAAAAAAATGAAATGAAAAGGAGGATTTCTCAGTCCTTCATTCATACATCCACAAAGTTACAAGTCACCACATTACAAACTTACAGAAGGTGACAGATGCCACATGCAAAATAGAAAGGAGATCAAGGCAACAAGCCCAACATACAAATGTTATATTGTGAAACAAAAGCAGGAAGGCTTCTTCCTCTCCAGTCGTTCAAATCCAAGTGCAAATATCTTATCCCGGCACAAAGCCATCAAGAAGGGGCGAAGTTCAAATTCCAAAGCCAAACAATAAACACCATTCCAGAGCCCATTCAAAACCAAGTCCAAAGCTAAATCATACCCAAAATCTTGTATCCATAATCCAAACCCGGATTCAACATACCACAAAGGTAAGTTAACATGCTTATGTTCAAACCCAAGTCCACATCCAGATTCAAATTCCAAATCCGAATTTCCAATCATTGGCCAAATTCAAATCTCAAACCACATCCGAATACACCACTCATTCCACAACCAAACTCTTACCCATTCAACTATCCAAGTCAGTCGAGTCCTCAACAGTCAAGTCAAAAAAAAAAAAAAGGGTTAAAAAATAGAGATACCCCGATGGACTTAAGTATACGGCTCACTGTATGCTTGAGGGTAAAAAGATCAAAAAAATCCGACTGAGGTGAAAACCTGAAAGGGCGCTTCAGGCAAAAATAAGTAACTCCTTAACGTGAAAACCCGAAAGAGCACGTTGGAAAAAGTTAAAGGGGGCCAGTTTTAGTGAAAACCCGAGAGGGCACTGGGATTGGTAATGTGAAAAAAAAAAGAAAAAAAAGGAGAAAGAAAAAGAAAAGAAAAAAAAGAAAGGAGGAAAATGAAAAGGAGGACCGTCATTGTCCTTCACCTTGTATTTTACAAAGTCACAAGTCACTTTTTGTACAAACATACAAAGAGTGGTGATCGCTACATGAAAGTCAAAAAAAAGGGGGGCAAGATAATGAGCTCAGCATGTAAATGTCATACTGAAAAGCAAAGGCAGGAAGACTTTTTCCTCTTCGGCTGTTCAACTTCCTTAACTTTGGAGGCTGTCAACTGGCGGAAGTTCCTTCCGTTTCTTACATAGGCAGTTTCTTCTTCAGAATCTATGGCCTTATCTCTAGCCTCCTGATTCAAAGAAGCTCGCGTTCCAGTCGAGCAATGTTCTCCTTCCCGACAACCATGCTCAACACCATCGTCACTCGCAGCATCGCCTATTTGAAAGGCAGAATAAGCTTGAAACTCCAAAAATGGGCTCCCTGTATCTCCCCAAAAGTAGAAAGAGAAGATTGGCCACAGATACAGAATATGAATCCATCATCCCCCAGAGAAGAGTTGATCACAGAAGACCTGGTCACCTGAATACAAGGAAAGAAAGTCAATATCAGAAAAGAAAATATCATCTTTAAAGACTGTATATGAGCTCAGTAAAGGAAGTCACCTGCGGGAGTTGATTCCATGGCAGAATATTCCTTGGCAGGCATCGGGATATAAGCCCCGATAGGAGCAAAAAAAATACTGTTCTGTCGAAACCCTCAGTTCAGCAAATGCAGAGGCACCGTCATCCGTCACAGCTATCTCAAGAAACATACAGTCAGATGATGGTTCATTATCATCAATCTCAAGTATAAAATCAACAACTGCCCGTGAGGAATTCTCACGCTCCACTCCACAAAGGAAAGGAGAACCTCCAGGCAAAGAAGCATGGCCGCCCGAAGCAATCGGACCAGCACTTTTCCTCATCTGTCTCGTCATCTGAGGTAGATAAGTCAAAAAGAGAAGAAAGGATAAGTGATAAATCAAGAAAAAGAGTTATGAATGACAATGATGAGAGAAGAAAAGAAAAGAAAAGAAAGTCACCGCCAGATGAGACGGAATCCGCCACCCTCCTTTTTCCAGCTCTCTTGGGTCTGGAAGAAAAGGGAATATTCAAATGAGCTTCACTATTCCTGTCTCCAACAACTTCCGGAGCAAGGATGGTTGAGAATTCAAAACAGATATAAAAAAAAAAATGATGAATGGAGTAGAAGAGAAAGAAAAAAAAAGGAGAAAGATAGCCGCGAAACCAAGAAGGTCAACCTTAGTAGCTGAATACTATGTCAAATCTCTCTGAGATAAAAAATGCCAAAAAGGCCGAGAAGACAAGATTCAAGAAGAAAGATGTCAAATCCAATTCAAGCAAATGCCAAAAAGGCCAAGCTCAGGAAAGTGCTATCAAATCCAACTGCGAATCAAGTCAGAATCAGAAGTAAAAAAAATCTCTCTGAGATAAAATCCAGAAGGCAAAGACCCAGGCAAAGAAAGCTAAAGTCAGTTCTGAATAAATCCAAGGAAGCAGAGCTGGTCTGAAGATCAGAAGCACAACTCGAAGAATGCACGGGACGTCCTCCTCCGCCTTTGGCTTCGGCGCACTTCCCGTGGGGGGCATTTGTTGATTTGGTGTCAATCCCCCTTATTTATTCCTAGAAATCCCCCTCCCCCTAAACCAATGAAGGCAACCATCGATTAGGGGGTTTTTTCCCCTAACCATGAGGCTACCATCAGTTAAGGGGGTTTTTCCCCCTTAACCGATGGTGCTTCCATCGGTTGGAGGGGGAGACCCCTCCAACCGATGTGCTTCAATCGGTTAGAGGGACATCCGTCAGAGACGAAGACGAAGGCGGGTGTCCCGTGGCGATCATCAAACTCTATCCCTGGTCTTAACGACTTGGCGGGGATTTGGGTTGGAATCCACAGCCCATGCGCTTTGACACCTGCACAACGTCGCCAATAACTAGCACAACAATTTGTTGTTGCCGTTTGAGCTGGCGATCAAACTTGCTAGCTTCTCGCGCCGAGCCATCAGCTCTCCTCGCTCGCATATTTTCAGATTTATTTTCAACTCAAGACTTCCCATGAGAGGACCCAGGAGAGCGCACATCACTTCAGGAAAGTAACATGGACCTACTCCACCAGGTCAACTCTAGGGTGAGTTTCATCGAAGAACTGCTCCTTGACTTTGCTTGGAGCTGACCTTGGCTGTCTTCATCCGAGTCTTGTCTTTTTTGACTTTACTCAAGAATCTGATTTCAACATCCTTCTTCCGAGACTTGCCTTTTTGGCTTCGCTCAGTGGCTTATCATTTGGTCGAAGAGGCTTATCTTTTTTTTACTTTGCTCCTCGCCTTTGCTCTCGAGACTTGCCTTCTTGGCTTTTCTCGGGATTTCATTTGGCATGCTGCTCTTGAGCCTTGCATTTCTGGCATTCTTCCAGATCTGATGCAACATTTCGATGCTGGGCTGGCCTTCTCGGGCTTTGCCCGGCAACTACTTCAGATCTCGAGTTGCTCGACGGGTATGGTCTGTCGCCCGAGCGGCACCAACTTGAACTTTATGTTTCTGGCATTCTTCCAGATCTGGTGCAATATTTTGGGTGCTAGGGATGGCCTTCTCGGGACTTTTATCCAGCAACCTAACTTTGATCTTTAGTCGAGAAGGCTTGTCTTTTCTGGCTTTTGCTCCTCGACCTGCTTTTGTATTCCTTCTTTCTGAGGTTTGCCTTATGGCTTTTCCCAGGCTTGCCCTCGGCATCTTCTGCTTGAATTTTGCATTTGTGGCATTCCTCAAGATCTGATGCAACATTTTGGGTGCTGGGGATGGCTCTTTTCGGCTTTGTCCAGCAACCCAACTTTGACTTGATTTTTTTGTTCTTCTTTTTTTTTTTTTTTTTATTACCATCCCAAGCGCCCTTTCGGATTTTCACCGGGGATGGCCCCCTCTAGCTTTTTCTGGTGCGCCCTTTCGGGTTTTCACACCGAGGGGTTACCCATTTTTGCCTGAGGCGCCCTTTCGGGTTTTCACCTCAGCTGGGTTTGAGGCCTTTTTGCCCTTGAACATCCCTTTTCGGAGGATGATCAAGTCTGCCGGGACATCTCTATTTTAGTCCCTTTTCTTTCTTCTCTTTTTTTTTTCTTTAGGGCCCGGGGCCGGACCCTCGGGCAATTGACCATGGGATCTGCCACTTGGGCCTCACCTACCATTGTGGTTTGCTTGCTAAGGAGATTTCGGTTAGCCTACACTTTGGTTTGTGGCTACAAGGGCTTGGTTTGACCGACCACAGAGTTTGTTGGTCAAAGAGGGATAGCCTACCTTTTTGGGGTTTTCTGGCCAAGGATTTAGGTTTGACCGACCACGGAGGTTTGTTGGTCAAAGGGAACAGCCTACCTTCTTGGGGTTTTGCTGGCTAAGGTTTAGGTTTGACCGACCACGGAGGTTTGTTGGTCAAAAGGATAGCCTACCTTCTTGGGTTTGCTGTCTAAAGATTTAGGGTTTGACCGACCACGGAGGTTGGTTGGTCAAAGGGACAGCCTACCTTCTTGGGATTTGCTGGCTAAGGTTTAGGGTTTGACCGACCACGGAGGTTTGTTGGCTAAGGATTTGGGTTTGCCTACCTTCTCGGGTTTGCTGGCTAAGGATTTTAAGTTTGACCGACCGCGGGGTTTGTTGGTCAAGGGGGATAGCCTACCTTCTTGGGGTTTGCTGGCTGAGGGTTTTAGTTTGACCGACCGCAGAGGTTTGCTGGTCAAAGGGGATAGCCTACCTTCTTGGGGTTTTCTGGCTAAGGTTTTGGGTTTGCCTACCAACTAGAATAGGGGCCGCCTAGCATTTTGTTTACTAGCCGCGCGAAAGTGCCTTGGTAAGTGACGATTTGATTTTGATTGATTTTTTTTTGATTGATTTTTTTTTCACATTACTGACTCCTGCGCCCTTTCGGGTTTTCACAGAAGCCAGCCCCCTCTAGCTTTTTCCAACGCGCCCTTTCGGGTTTTCACGTTGAGGGGTTATCCATTTTGCCTGAGGCGCCCTCTCGGGTTTTCACCTCAGCTGGATTTTAGGCATTTTTACCCTCGGACACCCCTTTTGGGGAGTGGCCGAGTCTGCCGGGACATCTCTATTTTTTAGTCCCTTTTTTCTTTTTTCTTCTTTCTTTTTTTTTGAAGTTGGTGTCCGAAGCAAGGGGCAGAACCCTGGCTAGGGGATTTGACTTGGTCGACCCGGATGGTTGCTGACCAAGAAGGAGTTTTAGCCGACCTTCTGGGGTTTATTGGCTAAGGGTTTGACTTGGTCGACCTGGAGGGTTTGCTGACCAAGGAGAGTTTTTAGCCGACCTTCTGGGGGTTTATTGGCTGAGGGTGTTGACTTGGTCGACCAGGGTGGTTTGTTGACCAAGGAGGGGTTTTAGCCGACCTTCTGGGGGTTTATTGGCTAAAGGTTTGACTTGGTCGACCAGGGTGGTTTGCTGACCAAGAAGGAGTTTTAGCCGACCTTCTGGGGTTTATGGCTGAGGGTTTGACTTGGTCGTCCTGGATGGTTTGCTGACCAAGAAGGAGTTTCCGGGCCGTTGCCCTAGAATTCATGCTCAGGGGCAAAGTACATTTTGAGATGCTTGCCATTTAGTGGTGGAAAGGGGCGATCGCCGGCGTGTGTTGCCAGCGTGTATCCCCGCCTTCATACACTCCAGTGACCACGTACGGTCCGCGCCAGTTGGCTGGAGTTTGCCACTTGATTTGCCTGCCATGACTTCTCTTTGCTTGACCATGACGAGGTCACCTTCTTGAAGACACGAGGCCTGACTAGCTTGTCGTAGGCTCGAGTCATGCGGGCTTGATAGGATTGGAGGTGTTGTATGCTTCCAACCTTTGGCCCTCTAGGTCGGACAATTCCTCCAACCTTCTTTCATTTCTTGTCGCTCCTCGGGTTGGAGACCGGTACAGACGGCTACCTGTAGGACGACATTTCAATTTCGATGGGGAGCATGGCTTCAGCTCCGTACACCAAAGAGAAAGGAGAGCACCCCGTAGGGGTCTTGTAGACCGTCCGGTATGCCCAGAGAGCTTCGTGTACTTTCTCCCCCCAATCACGTTTGCGGTTGCCGACTATCTTGGCCAGCAGTTTGCAAAGGGTCTTGTTGAAGGCTTCGGCCAGACCATTGGCTTGAGGGTTGTATACCGTTGACGTCCTCCAATCTATTGGAATTTGGCCGCCAACGCGTATATCGTTTTGTTTCTGAAGGGCGTACCGTTATCTGATACGATCCGATGAGGGGTGCCGAACCTGTAAATCAGGTGTTGCTTGACAAATTTTGCAACGGCTACCCGGTCACCTCCCGGAGAGGGATTGCTTCTGCCCATCGGGAGAAATAGTCGGTGGCTGCCAGGATAAACTTGTGGCCGCCAGAGGACGGTGGGAATGGTCCCACGACATCCATTCCCCATTCGGCGAAGGGCCATGTGGGGGCGGTTGGATGTAATTCGCTCGGCGGCTTTCTTGGCACCGAACTGAAGACCTGGCATTGATGACATGCACGAGCGTACTGGACGCAATCTGCGTACATAGTCGGCCAGAAGAAGCCTTTTAGCTTGATGTTGATTTTCATCTTGTCTCCCGCTTGATGAGCTCCGCACAGTCCAGAGTGGACTTCGTGCATGATGGCTTTGGCTTCTTTAGGGGAGAGACATCGGAGGAGGACAGACTTGTCTTTTTCATGGACAAGCCGATAGAGTTGGTCCCCGATCATTTGATATGATGTGGCCCGCCGTAGCAGTCGGACTCGTTCGGCCCGTCTGAAGGCAGCCAACCGTTCTTTATTTGAATGATCGGCTGGCGCCAGTCTTCTTCTTGGCTGGCTTCTTCTTCGAGGGCGTTGACCTCTGCATTTTCTGGGTCGGAGTCGTCCTCGAGAACACTGGGCATCAGCCTCCTATGTCGGACGTTATGCCCAATTCCCTTCAGGAGGGAGCTTTAGGGCAGACGCCAGTTTGGCTAGCGCATCCGCCTGAGAGTTTTGCCCTCTAGGGACATGTCCGATTTCGAACAAGTAGAACTCTCGCGGAGCTTCATTACTTTGGCATGATAGGGGATCAGTTCCTTTTCCGAACTTCGTAATCTCCCAGCACTTGACGGATGACCAGCTGCGAGTCTCCGTAGACTTTTATGCACTTGATGCCCATTTCGGCAGCCAGTTGAAGTCCCACGATCAGCGCTTCATATTCTGCTTGATTGTTGGTCAACGGCCTCATGAGTGCACATGAGTTGTGCAGTATTCCCCCTTGTGGAGTCACCAGGACAATGCCCGCTCCGGAGGTATAAGTTGTGGTGCCGTCAGTTTGCTTGAGCACCCGGGAAGCGCCATCAAAGTAGAGTTCCCAGTGTGGTAACTCTATGGCGAGAGTATTTCCACTTTCTTGAATGGGGACTTCTTTTGTTGGGTCCCCTCCCCGTGAGGGGATGAAAGAGTTTCCTCTTCCGGCAGCTTGAACTCGAGGGGAGAGCCGGCTGGGAGCGGATGCGCCGCCAGGAACTCCGCCATACCTTGCCCTTTGATTGCTTTTCTCGGGACGAAGGTGATATCGAACTCCATGAGGAGAAGAGCCCATTTTCCCATCCTTCCTGACAGCACAGGTTGGGTGAGGAGCGCTTTTAGCGGGTCTATCCTCGAGATGAGGCTGACTTGATGGGCTAGCAGATAGTGCCGTAATTTCTTGACGGCAAATATCAATGCCAGGCACACCTTCTCCACTGGGGATATCGGTGCTCCGGACCCACGAGCATCCTGCTGAGGTAGTAGAGCGGTTGCTCCTTGCCTTCCTCATTTGTTTGCGCCAAGAGCGCTCCCAGCGACGTCTCCATGGCCGCGATGTAGAGGATGAGCGGCTTATCTCTCACCGGGCTCCCAAGACGGGGGAGTAAGGAGATACTCTTTGATTTCTTCAAAAGTATCTTGGCACTCTTGGTCCCATATGAATGGGCTCCTTTCTTCATCAATTTGCTGAAGGGGGCGCACCTGCCCGCAAGGTTGGAGATGAACCGCCTTATGTAGGCCAGCCTTCCTTGGAGAGATTTCAGCTCCGTTAAGGTTTTCGGCGGCGGCAGCTCTCTGATAGCTTTGATTTTACGGGATCAATTTCTATCCCGCGGTATTTGACAACGAAGCCGAGGAATTTGCCGCTCGAAACGCCGAAGGCGCACTTCATCGGGTTCATCTTCAGCTGATGTTGGCGAAGCCTTTCGAAGACCTGGCGTAAGTCGCCTAGGTGATCTTCCCGCCTTTTGGTCTTGACGACCAGATCATCAACGTAGCACTCGACCGAGTCATGGAGCATTTCTCCAAAGATCTTGGTCATGGCTCGTTGATAGGTGGCCCGGCGTTCTTCAAGCCGAAGGGCATTCTTTTATAGTTGTAGATCCCTTTGGGGGACCTGAAGGCGGTATGACCCTTATCTTTGGGGGCCATGCGGATCTGATTGTAGCCCGACGACCCGTCCATGAAGGAGAGCGCTTCATGCCCTGTGGTCATATCGATCATGTTTCCGTGATCGGGACCGGGAAGTCATCCTTCGGGCAGGCTTTGTTCAAGTCCCTGTAGTCGATACAGATTCGGACTTCGCCGTTCTTTTTCTTGACCGGCACTATGTTGGCTAGCCACGTTGGATAGATGCATGGCTCGGTGAAGTCGACTTGAAGAAGTCTGTCCACCTCGGCATTTACTTTCAGCTCCAGCTCGTGGCGCATACGCCGTTGGGCCTGCTTGACCGGCTTCGCTGCGGGGAGTATGGACAACTCATGCTCAGCCACGGAGGGGTCCAGGCCTGGCATTTCTTTGTATGTCCACGCGAAACAGTCTTTGAATTCCAGCAAGAGATGCCGGTATGACTGTCTTTCTTCCTCGTTCAGGAGAGCGCTGACGAAGATTGGTCGGGGTTCTTTGGTTCCCAAGGTCGAGTTCGACCAGTTCGTCGACAGTAGCTTGTCCGCCGTCTTCGAGTTCACGAGGCGCTGGCTGCAGGTCGATAAAATCCTTTTCTTCATCGGAGTCAGCAACGTGGACGTCATAATATCTGAAGCCTTCTTCTGTGATCGGCCAGAAATGACTTCCTTCGCTTTGAGGTGCCTCTCGGCACAACGTCCGTTTGGTGGGACGAGGCGGCCTCCCCTTGCTGCGGCTTTGTAGGGGGTGGGAGATTGCCCATCGGAAGGGCAATGATAGGTGGGGGGCGCGAGCCCGACGGTGTTGACCGTATAGTAGGCCTCGCATTCCGCCGCCTGACCATAGCCCAACCCTCGAGTGTCTTTTGCACAATAGGGGGGTTGCCCTCGGAGTTGCTTCGGGTACCACAGCTGATGGAAGTACTCCCGTCGCGAGGGATCTTGCATTTGTGCAATCTTTTGCCTTTGGCACAATTTCTTGATGTGCTCGGGCATGTCGTCCATTTCTTGGACGGGCTCTGGGGCGACTTGAGTCGCTCGGCTCCAGCCGAAGTCGTCTTCGAGGGGCCCATAAGGAAGCGGTCTCCTTTGTAGAAGAGGATCGGCTTCGGCGTCTCGCCTTCTTCGAGACTGTCAGTTCTGTAATGGGTGACAACGAACGTCTTTAGTCGTTCCACCCATTGCTCCTCCCTATGGAAGGGCAGCTGCATGTACGCCGGCGGCAAGGAGATGCTTCGGTTGATGATCTCGCCGATGGCGTTTGCTTCATAGTTGATTTCACGCCTTTCTGGGCAACTTGGCCCGGGCGTGGTGGATTCGGCGAGGCGACTGAGCCGGTGAGCTTCAAGGAGGTCTTTGTTGACCGTGAAGAGCTTCCTCGTCCCGATCTTGGCTTGCTTGATTTGCGTGGCATTTTGTTTTTCCTTGCCTTTTGACGCGGTGGTTGGCTTGCCGAGAGGCTCACCGAAGTACAACTGAGCGTCCGCCAGGTTGCATTCATTTGGGCGGAACGGGGCTCGGTCGGCAAAGACCGTATGCTGCTCTCCTTCTTTGATGTATTTTATACATTGGTGGAGAGTCGAGGGGACGACCCGATTTTCATGGAGCCAGGGTCTTCCCAGGAGGGCTTTGTAGGACGTGTTTGCATTGATAATGTAAAACACGACCTTAGTAGTGAGGCCGTCCATGGCCAGCTGTACTTCCACCTTTCCCAAGGCGTTTTCAGAATTCTGGTTGAAACCAGCAATTCTGATGTCATTTACCCTCTGCAAGTAGGGCGTGAGATATAAAGACTTGAAAGTCTTCAGGGGCATGATGTTGATCGACGCCCCGGGTCAACCAGGATCCGGTTGAGCTCATGCCCGTTGACTTTTCCTTGCATATACAACGGGCGGTTGTGGTATAGCGTCGGCAACAGCATGTCCTTGTCGGAGAAGGTCACCTCCGCCACCAGTGCTTCTAGGGCTTGTGCTGGAGTTCGGTCACGTCAGCTTCGTAGACCTCGGGCTCTTGCAAGATTTTGACGAGCGCCGTTCTCAACTCTTTGCTCCAGGCGATGGCGTCCCATATGGTGATGTTGGTCGGGAACCGCTTCATATGCTGTATGATTTTGCGGTCAGCCCGGGCACGGGTTTGATCCAATGGTGGGACAGTATCCTCCAGGGCCTTTATCGGTTGCCCGAACTGGTTGACCCGTCTTGCCACTGGCTGTTCGTCCGGCTTTTCTTCGAACAACGAGCCTAGGCCCTCCTCCTCCGGGGCGGCGGTTTCTTCTTTGCCGCTTTCGGACGGAGTGGGCCGGACGGCCGATACCGGAGTTTTCCGGTTGAAAGGCTTGTTGGGGATCGCCCATCCCCCATACTCTTCGTCGTCGGACAGGACGAAGGGGACTGGCTGGGCGGCCCTCCGATCGGAGAACCTACTAGCGATATCCCGCTGCTCTTCTTCTTCCTCGTCAGATGGGTCGAAGATGAAGGAGTTCGCCCGCACCTCTATTTCGGGGCAGGCCGAGGCTCTTCTCCTCGGAAGACAATAGTCTTGCCCAGGTCGGGCGAGCTGGTTTTCTCGCTGGGGACGGAGAGGATTTCTTTCCTCGTCCACGGCCCTTCCTTTGCCTCGGTTGCGGCGCCGATATGTTGCCACAAGGGGCGTAACGACCGGTGATTGCAAGCTTGCTGGCGGCGGTATCGACACCATGTTGCACGAGAAGTCTTTCAGCATTTCTTCCAGCTTCTCGATAGTGATTTCATCTTCCTTATAGAAGATGGCCAGTTCTTCGGGCAGAGGCAGCTTCTCGCCTTCTTGAGCCCTTTGCAGCATTTGATGGAGCCAGCTTTTAAGCCTTGTTTTGCGCTCCATTTCTTCCCACGGGATGTATGTCCAGAGGGACCCCCAAGTAGGTTTAGAGGGGATATACTCCTCCAGATCATCAATGAGCTTTTGCAGCTTCTGGAGTGGAGTGAGCTTTGCTGGGGCTGCCGCAGCCTCCTCTTGCTCAGCTTGCTTCTTTAGGCGCCTTTTCATGTTCTTGCGCCGATTCTTTTCTTGCTGCACTGCGCGCGCCATTTCGAGCGGCGTCAGCGGCTTAGCTTGCTCCGTCGCTTGAGGGGTAGTTCTCCCGGCCAAGACGACCGTGCGACCTTCCCCTCTTTGGAACACTGACAGGGCGCCATTCTGGACGGCACCGTCGTCCAGCCAGCTTCGTCTTGTCGATGCTGGAAAGTGGAGTCAATTGCCTGCTCGATTACCTCGGGCGGCAACTGTTGGAATTCGGCCCAATAGGGCTCGGTTCCGGGGCGGCTGGCTCTGTCACCGGCTTCTTGCCCCTGCAGTCTTTTTCTTGGCGCTTGAGTATTCGCGGAGGCGAGTTCTCGAAGCACTGCCCCTACTCCTATTTTCCGGAGCTTGCTCATGGGGAGGGGAGACCTGATGTCGTCGAGACCCCTTCTTTCGCCGAGGAAGTTGTTGCTGGGCTTCTTCCCTGACCTCGGCTCGGACTGTCGGATTGCCTTCTGAGTCGATCTTCCCTTCTTGGATGAGGGACTTGACCCAGTCTCGGACAATCGGACACATATCCGTAGGATGCAGCAGCATGGCATGGTATTTGCAATACATGGGGGGTGGTTAACTCCCTCTCCGTATATGTTGGTGGCGGCCTATGCGCCTTTACACAGCCTTGCTGCAAGAGTCTGTCGAAGATCTCCCCGGTCTTCGCGGTCGCAAAGAGATTCGGGGAGACTCGCCACCCGGGATACCATAGGGCAGGGGCCTCGTCAGATGGCCGCCCTTCTGTCATATCCGGGTCCTCTCGATTGCATCTTAAGGTGGGCTGCTCTTTCAGGGATATGCCCTGAATTGCTGCCCCAAGCTCGCGCCTTCAGCGTCAGCTATGGACGACATCGGCGGTACGAGCCACCCTTGTTCATCAGCTTCGGGGGCTTGGAGGTTCTTGAAGCGCATATAGTCGCTTTCTTCCAATTCCCGCTGGGCTGCTTCCCTGGCCCTCATCAGACCATGGAATTGCCTTCCGGGTCGATTTTCCCTTTTGGATAAGGGACTCGACCCAATCCCGGACGTCGGGGCACCTGTCGTAGGGTGCAGCAGCATGGCGTGGTACGACAGTACATGGGGTGATTCAACTCCCTTTCAGTGTACGTCGGTGGCGGTGTGTGGGCCATCGCGACACCTCGTTGCAGGAGCTTTTCGAAGATTCCCCAACATTTCTGGTCGCCAAGCGGGTTGTGATGGGGAAACTCTCCCTCCCGGGCACCACCAGGTAGGGGCTTTGCTGGATGAGCCGCCTTCTATCATATCCGGGTCCAGAAAGTGAAGGCCACCGGTGTATAAATTTCCGGCGGGTCGATGACGTTGACTGTATGCGTGACAACGTCAGCTGAATGGTCCGTCCACTCGCGGATGTGAGGCTGCGGCGGGTGACCCGGGAGTTACCCAAGGCAATAATCCCTTGGTTGACCCATGCTTCAACCTTGTCTTTGAAGACGTGGCAGTCCTCTAAAGCGTGCCCTGCATCTTGATGGTATATGCAGTAGTTTGGCGGACGCTTGTTGGCGGCTGGCAGCCCAATAGTCCTGCTCGCAGGCAGGTGCGGTAGAGTGCCAGTGTCCGATGTCGCGGGAAGGAGTACAATCTCCCGGCGATTTCGTCATCAGACGGATTCGAAGACTCCTCCGAGATCCACCCCCCCGCAGGAGGGCGCGTCCGGGCGCAGGTGTGCCGCGGGCCCTTGGAGTCCTTGCTGGAGGGTTGTCAGGCTTTCTTGCATGGTCCTCAGGTACATCAACGTCTGGCGCTGACCGTGCCGCAGCGACTGGACCTGTCTTTCCAGGTTTTGCACTGTCTCGGACCATGTCCTGTGCTCCGAGGCTGAGGGGTGATCCCCTCCCATCCGTTGGTGGAATGAGCGTCCCAAGGATTTGCCTCGGGGTCTTCTGGTTCGGGAGGCGGCGCATTGACATGATGACATTGGCCGACTGCCTCGATGGGTCCCAAGCATGGGGCTGTGGGGGGATCGACCAAATGTTCGTGCATGGTGATGAGGCGACTCTGGATCAGCTTTTGTACTTCATTTTTGAAGACATAGCAGTCCTCAACGGAGTGCCCCAGCATGCGGTGGTAGAGACAGTAATTTGGTTCATCCACCCTATCCGCTTCACTTGGTCTCCTCAAGGCGGAAGCTTGAGCAAGTCATTCTTCATGCACAGCTTGAAGAGCATTTTTGTATGATCCCTTTGAAGGAATACGGTGTGCTCATACGCTGTGGCAATGAAGTCGGAGGCGATTTTTCTTCCACCTTCTTGCTTGGAGCGCCGGAGGTCATGACCTTCTTCCCCTTGCTTTGCGGGGCGAAGTCCACAGCATTGGCTTCTTTGCCCACGGCCCGCTCCTTGCCCGGCTTGATTCGCGGAGGAGCTTGCATCGGGTTATCGGCGAAGAACATTCGATCTCTGCCACGACCGCGTTGAGCTGGTCAAAACCCTTGATGTTTGTTCCCAGCAGCTTTTCACTTATCTGCGCTGCCAGGCCCTGTCGACAGATGGTTATGGCATCTTCTTGCGTCGGGGGGTTGTCGCACCTCATGCTGAAGTCACGCCACCGCTTGATGAAGTCGAGGGCCGTTTCTCCTTTTCTTTGCCTGAGGGAACACAGCTCCGCGAGCGACACCTTCCTCTCGGCCGTCTGGAAGCGGTCGATAAATTTCTTTTGGAGGTCGGCCCAATCGACAATGGAGTTGGGCCTCAACTGGAGTACCACTGGAAGGCGGTGCCTGTCAGGGACGTTGCGAAGTAGCGGAGGAGATAGGATTCATCGAATGCCAACTCTCCCATGGCCGTATATAGTAGGCCAGGTGCTCATTTGGTGAGCCTTGTCCGTCGAACTTCTGCAACTTTGGCGCCTTGGGGAAGTCCGGTGGCAGCTTTTGAATTGATGGTGGACGGGATACGGCACACTGTAGAGATCCACAGTGGCAGTTCCCTCGCCTCGCTGAGCGAAAGCGGTCGTCCACGATCTTCTCAATCATTCGTCGCTGGGCGACGATATCTTCAGCCGCGGAGGCTTGGGAATTTATGCCCCTGCGTGGCTGTTGGACCGGATCGACAGTATAGTCGTTGACCGCGGCTATGCGTTTGTTGACATCGGGCAGGTCGCCTTGTTGATGTCTTGTCCGAGCATTTTGGTTTGCCATCGGTACTAGGCGGCGTGGCGCATTTGCCCCGCCTGCTGTCCTCGCTCGGCTAGGAGAGCGGCCATTTCAGCCTGCCAACGCTGTATGAAATCATACTTGGCGTCGTCCGTCATCGCTTGGAAGGCAGCTCTGGTTGGCGGCATGAGGAACACTTCAGTTTGCTCCCCGTCAGCCGGCAGTTGCTGATCTCCGAGGCGGAGGCTGGCGACTTCGTCTTCTTCCCCTCCTTCGGGGTCCAGTTGGACCTGGCCCGGAAGGGGCCTTTGATCGCGATCGAGTGGAGGCTCGAGAAGTTGTCCCAGGTTCGAGGGCTCAGCCTGAGTGCCTTGCTGACCTTGGAGAAGTCTCCTGGCAGCGCTCCGGGTGTACCGGAGGACAGCTTCGTCGTCCTGCCGGGCTCGTTTATCCTGAGCGCTCCCGCAGGGATGCCGGATGGCCCAGGTGCTTCCCTTCCAGAAGCATAACAGGTGAAGATCTTCATGCCTCCACCTTCTTCAGACGTCCGTTGCACTCTCCGCTTCTTGGGCTTCTGAGTGCTTGGACGGATTGCAGCTCCCAGCCTGGTGAAGACTGAGGCGCTCAGTCTTTCAAAGACCGAGACTCGAGATGTGGAAGCTCCGGCTTGACTCGCGTCTCCCCCTTCAGCAGTTTCCGCTTGGGCGGGGACGAAGTTGGGCTTCCTATAAATGCCCCTGCGTTTGTGTCCGCGGGGACGAGGAGGTTCGGTTTCTTGAGCTTTTTCTCGCCCAAGTACCGTCGCTTCCTTGGGGCTTTCGGCGGGTTGATCCGCTCTAGCCTGTTTGATTCGGCGGGCTTCCTGCTTGGTCACCCACATTTGCCTCATTTTGCGAGGCGGCTGGGGCGCCGAGCTCGATGCCTGCCCCTGTCGGGCTCCTTTTGGGGAGTCCCGATCTTCTTGACGCATCCCTTGGAGGGGAGCGAACTGGTTGGAGGTTGCCACCGTAGGGACGCTTCTGTCCCGGGGCAGTATCGGCTCGCCTCCATCGAGCCTAACGCGGATGTCGCCAACTAGCACCGTTTTCCCGGAGTTGGAGACGACCGCGCGGGGCTTGCTGCCCCTGCGTCCCTGGCGCTGTCCCCGTTTTCTGGAGATGGCCACACAGGAAATGGTGTTCACCGAGAAGACTCGGCCTTGACTTGGACGGGGTTTGGTGCCCCTAGCCGCAGTAGCTTTGGACGCCGCCTTTGGGGTAGCTTGGACGGCGGGGACCACCCCTAGGAAGTAGGGGGATCCCACCACTGCAGGGAAGTCGCCGAACACGAGCGGGACGGCGAGGTAGCCACATTTGGCGTGGCATGCGATGACTTGAGGGCCGTAGGTGACGGCGGCCATCGAGCAAGCTTGAATTGCAGGTGGAGACGGGCTTCTGACGCGGCTTTCGCTCCTTGTACCTGTGATGTGGAAATTAGTCATCTTTTATTTCTATATCGGCATACGGTCTTTTTACATATGCATGGAAGGCAGGAACAGTCCCACCGGGCGTGCCAGATTGTTGGGACGCGGAATTTTCTTCTTTACTTTTCCTTGACTCATTTCTTTTATCTCCGAAATGAGTCTTTTCGTGCAGATTGTGGACGCGGAATTGGACTCATCACCGAAATGAGTCTTGCGTGGGGGCAGACTGTTTGCGAGAAACAGACAGATTATTTTATGAGGATATTGGGTGCGAACCCTGATACCCTCGGATTTATTTTCCGCGTGCGCTCGCGTTCAGGGCGATTGGAGTGGCGTCGTGTACTGGACCGTTCCCACCGACCGAAGTCGATGTTTCATTTACATCGAGTATAACACTCGAATACCTTCGAATGCGTAATGTTTGTTAAAAGACCGTATGCCGAAATTTAAAGAAGAAAAGGCAGATGACAAATGAATTTCCACAATTTTATTCAAGCATGCTCATGTCATTTATATTTATGACATGACGTTTACATTTACATGTACGCCTTTAGTGGGGTTTTGTACCTCCACTGGCGTGTATACAACAAGCCAAGTACATGGACGTCGACGACAGGGTGTATGTGCCTCCGTCGGACGTTTACACGATAGTGGGTGCATATGTGTTACCAGCGGGGTGTTTGTGCCTCCGTAGGTTAACATGCCTCGACGGCGCCGTTTTATGACACCGGAGGACTTAAACATATGTGCCTCGACGTGTGTCGTTTCATGACACCGGAGGACTTAGAACATGCCAACAAGGATTTCGTAACCACCTGTAGCGTCTCTGTACGGGCAAGCGCAGAAGGGCTCGACCACGAAGACAGAGCACCGACGGGTGTCGACACGTGCGGCCTATGTAAGCTCGCGCACGGGAGGCGTCCTTGGGCTGGATGGCGTTTGCGTGTGCGTTTAGGCCGAATGGCATTCGTTTAGGCCGAATGGCATCTATGGTTGGGCATCCCTGCCGTTTTCTGGCTTTCTGGGACATTGCTGGCCGTTTTCTGGCTTTCTCGGACGTCCCGGCCGATTTCTGGCTTTTCCGGACGTCCCGGTCGATTTCTGGCTTTTCCGGACGTCCCGGCCGATTTTTGGCTTTTCCGGACGTCCCGGCCGATTTTTGGCTGTCCCGGGCGTCCCGGTCGATTTCTGGCTTTCTCGGGAACTCCCCTCGAGTCCGGCTTCAAGTCACACCCAGGAGAGCGCACGCCACTTCATAGAAGCGACGTGGGTCCCGCTCCACCGAATTGGACAAGAGGCGCGAACCCTCAGCTATCTCTGCCATTTTCCGTGCCGTAAGGACGTATCTGTAATTTTCTGGGCAGCAAGGGTACTTCTGCAATTTTATCCTTCATGGGGATATTTCTGTAATTTTCTCCGAAGCAGGACATTTCTGCAATTTTCTCAGAAGCAGAGGTATTCCTGCAAATTTCTGGCTGACAGGGGTATACATGTACTTTTGATGTACACATACACAAATTTTATATCCCCGGAGCTTTGTGCATTTTCACAGAAGCTTGAGCCCGTGTTCGGGACATATGTGCAATTTCACATGCATGCACAAATCTTCTCCTCCCCCAGGGGGCCTTTGTGTAATTTTACACAAGCAGGGTCCCGCACTGGGTCTTCATACAGAGAACAAACGGGTCCTCTTCCTCCCAAAGGAGGGGGACATCCCCTGAGGGCCTGTGCGAGAGAAGTCTCGAGCGCCAGGCTGCCTCAGGTTTCGCCGGGACGCGAAAGCATCTCGCCGGCGTGGGGAAGGAAAAATCTCTCAAGCGGAGAGCCTCGCCCCTCTCGAAGCCCGGGGGTTTGCAATGGGGGTATGCCCCCTATTTATAGGGTTTCGGAGGGTCGAACCGGCGGAGGTGCGCGGCCCGGCGGGGGTGTTCGGGCTCGAGCGTCGAGGACGGGCACGAGCGTCGAGGCAGCACCCGGTGCGCGACTGGCGGGGGTGCCCCCGCGAGCGGGCGGACTGGCGGGGGTGCCCCCAGTCAGGGGGCTGACCGGCGGGGGTGCGGCCTGGCGGGGGTGCATCCCCGCAGACCGGCGGGGGGGTGCACACCCCACCGAAACCGGCGGGGGGTGCACACCCCGCCGAACCGGCGGGGGTGCCACCCCCTGCCGAACCGGCGGGGGTGCAGCCCCCGCCGAACCGGCGGGGTGTGCACCCCGCCTAACCGGCGGGGGTGCACCCCCTGCCGACTGGCGGGGGTGCCACCGCCCGGCCCCCCCTTTTATGAATAGGGTGGGCCTCCACCTCCTTGGCCATTTCCAGGAGGATTTCTGGGGGCTTTGTTGGTTTGTCATGGCACGTGCCGCACACGTACGCACACATGCCTGCATGTATTTGACGTGCATTCGACGTGCGTTTTTGCCCGCTTCCCGTGCGTTTGACCCCATTTTCGGAGGGCATGTGCATTTCACCTTTTCGAACCCATCCGAGTCGTACGCGATCTTTAGCGCGAGTCCGGACATTGAGTCTCGGCTGCCCGGGGCGCGCGTTTCCGCTGTTGACGGGCCTTTTTAAGCGTCATCCTCCGGCTCATTCTGGGTGGACGTCCGGACTCAACCCATCTATCTCAGGTGTTCGAGTGAGGGAGGCCGGGGGTTTCTTCCCAACCTTTCGTGGATTTCCGGACGAGTTTGCCACCCGGGACTTGTTTAAATCCCGATATTTTTCGGGTTCAACATGGACCAAGATAAAATAAAAAAACGAATCAACCAAACAGCACAACAAGAGCAATCACCAAACTCTAATGATTAACTGTTCTTGGAGGAAGATGAAAATGCCTGAGCAATTATCATAATTAAGCTAAAAATAAGTCATACCATTTATCAGGCAAATATAGGGGGAAAAGACCCAGTATTTTATACCTTATTATTCCATTGGTTGAACAAGTTCAATTTCTCTTTCCTATTATACTGGACATTTTAACATGGTGATTGTTCAGTTAAGTTACCCACTGTACAATGCTAGGACCAGTTTCCCAGATCAAGAACATACTTATTAATTTTATTAGGTAAAAATACATTAATATGCAAGAGAATCTGCATATGAGAATAAAATTAAGCTGAAGGTAGATTCAGTAAAAGGTCTAGATAGAGTAACCATGTAGCAATTGTTATATGTGCTTTTACTGTATTTACCATCCAATGACATATGCAACCCATTTAAAACTTAGAAAATCAGTTGCACGTCTTCTAGACGAGTATATAGGCATTGCAAATTGAGAGTGCATGATAATAAGATAAATGAGATTAAACTGTAATAGTGCTTCTCCATCAGATAAAGTGAGTTGCTGCATGAATTGTAACATCAACTGGAAGAACCTAGTACAAGCATCAGTGTCAAGGTCGTTACTGTTTTCCATTATAGAACATTATGTCAAACATGAAGATGCAAATATCAACCTGAAAAGTGAAAAAGGGTCTGGGTTAGTATACTCATTATAAGGTCAACCATGCCAACTAATAAATAAAAATGAACGCAGGTATATATAAGAACATAATGAAAGATCTGAGACATGATCATAACTTTTTCAGAATTCTTACAATAACAATGAGCATATACATGTGTTATATAATGTTACATGACCTTGTGCCCTTGCACACCTGCTCACAACTGCCTACCATGCTGCCCACACTCTTTTTGGCCCACCTGCATCCGGCATCCACGCACCCTGCAGGGAGGGCCCTCCCTGCACCCAGCCATATTCGTAACGCATGCCCACACCAGGGGTCGGGGGGGTTGGGGGGTTGTGTGCCCCTACCTGCACCTGCATGCAGTGCATCCTGTTGGTACACCTGTGCCCCCAGTTAACACATTGTGTGCCACCTGCCAGAGTGGACACAACCACTCCAGCATCTGTTCGACCATCCCACAGCCACCTGTGCCCCTCACTCTCTGCAGTCTACACAAGTAAGCCCCTGCTGTGGTGGCCAGTCTACACCAGCACCAGTGCGTCATACCCACATTTGCAGCCTTGTCCCAGCTGATCCGCACTCACATGCTGGTCCGCCAACCTGCACCCAGAACTACCAGCAAGGACATCATGACCATCACATCAGCCAGGGTACCTGAGATCCAGCAGCCAGCCGAGTTCAGCTTCAGATGTGGACATTGCCTGCGAACAGAACATCAGTTTGTGTGCCTCACCCCAACATCAAGTCAGTTAGCACTTTGATCTCTCCCTTCCCCTTAATCTTCTAGTATACATTTGCCACCAAACTGTGAGATTGGGATTCTTAGCCCATGACACCACCACTGTGTGTGTGTGTGAGGCCCATACCAGAGGCCCAAGTAACATTGTTTGTGGAATTAATACTCTATAGTCTAGACCATGGTAATTCTTCAATTACCACCATTTACACATTTCCCTTCACAAGAGATGGCTATCCAGAGTCCAGACTAGGTTCTTGTTATTTTAGCATAGTTTAATTTTCCTGTTAGATTTTATGCGCAACTAACATGGTTCACGGAATCTGCGTAGGCCGATCCGATTCTAGAAGAGAACCCCCTGGATCGTAGAAATTCCGGCCAATTCCCAGATTGGACAGTTCATCAAAATTCAAAAAGGCCCTCCGAATCAGCTCAGTATCTGGTTGATCCACGTTGTATCCATCGGGATCCCAGGTGACTTAGTGTTGGAACGCGGATTTTATTTCTTTCTCTATTTTTTATTTTTATTTTCCCTCACTTCTTTTCTGAAATGACGAATTTTGGGCGTGCCAGACTGTTTACGGGAAACAGACAAAGATTTGTTTTACGAGGAGTATTGGGTGCGAACCCTGATACCCTCGAATTTCATTTCATTTATTTTCCGCGTGCGCTCGCGTTCAGGGCGATTGGAGTGGTCGTGTACTAGACCGTTCCCCACCGACCGAACTCGATGTTTCATTTACATCGAGTATAACACTCAAATACCTTCGAATGCGTAATGTTTATTAAAAGACCGTATGCCGAACTTTAAAGAAGAGAAGGCAGATGACAGATAAATTTCCACAATTTTATTCAAGCTTATGTCATTTATATCCATGACATTTACATTTACGTCTTTAATGGGGTTTTGTACCTCCACTGGGCGTGTATACAGCAAGTCATGTACATGGACGTCGACGATAGGGTGTTTGTGCCTCCGTCGGACGTTTACATGGTAAGGAGTACATTTTTGTTACTAGTGGGGTGTTTGTGCCTCCACAGGGTAACATGCCTCTACGTATGTCTTTTGTGACACCGGAGGACTTAAGTATGCGCCTCGACGTATGTCGTTTTATGACATCGGAGGACTTAGAACATGTGCCTCGACGTATGTCGTTTTATGACATCGGAAGACTTAGAACATATCCCTCGACATATGTCGTTTTATGACATCGGAGGACTTAGAACATGTGCCTCGACGTATGCCTTTTTATGACACCGGAGGACTTAAATATGCGCCTCGACGTGTGCCTTTTTATGACACCGGAGGACTTTAAACATGGCCAACGGGGGTCTTGTAACAACCTGCGGCGTCTCTATGCGGGCGAGCGCAGAAGGGCCCGGCCACGGAGACAAAGCACCGACGGTTGTGGAAGACTTCTCCCCTACTCATGCGGCCTATATAAGCTCACGCACGGACCAGTTGAAGCGGTTTGAAGGCGCGATGTGTGGGCGCGGCGTTTTCCTGGCCGAGAGTCGCCTTTTTTTCTGGGCTGAATCGCGTGTCTGTAGGCCGAATGGCATGCCTTTGCAAATGGGGGTATGCCCCTGGCGGGGTGTTTGTGCCTCCATCGAGCAGCATTGCCTCTACGTACGTCGTTCGATGACGACGGAGGACTTAAACATGTACCTCAACGAGTGTCGTTTTATGACACCGGAGGACTTAAACATGGCCTCGACGTGTGTTGTTTTATGACACCGGAGGACTTAAAACATGGCCTCGACGTGTGTCGTTTTATGACACCGGAGGACTTAAACATGGCCTCGACGTGTGTCGTTTTATGACACCGGAGGACTTAAATGAAAACGCCGGGGTCATATGACAACCTGTGGTGTCTTCTCACGGACGAGCGCAGGAGGGCCCGATCGTGGAGGACAGAACACCGACAGACGCCAAAGACTTTCTCCCCCGTACGTGCGGCCTATATAAGCTCGCGCACGTAGGGCTCTCGGCGACTCTCGGCGAGACGCTCGCTGCGGTGCTCGGCCTCTTTCTTGGCTGGCCTGGTTTTTGGGCAGAATCCGCCTCCTCTTGAATGGGGGTATGCCCCCCTATTTATAGGATTCGTGGGGGGGCATACCGACGGGGGTACCCTCCCCGGCGGAGGTGTCGCGGGCACGAGCGTCGAGGACGGGCGCGTGCATCGAGGCAGACGAACCGACGGAGGTGCCCGTGCGAAGGGGCTGACTGGCGGAAGGGGCCGCCAGTTAGGTACCCTGACCGGCGCCCCTCCTGGCTGGCTGAGGGGGCCGCCAGTCAGGGGCCTGACTGGCGCCCCTCCTGCTGGCTGAGGGGGCCGCCAGTCAGGGACCTGACCGGCGCCCCTCCTTGCTGGCGGAGGGGGCCAACCGGCGCCCCTCCTGACTAGCGGAGGGGGCCTACCGGCGCCCCTCTTCTTCCTTGACCATTTCCCGAGGATTTCCGGGAGTTTTGCTGGTTTATCATGGCACGTGCGGCATACGTGCACACACATGCCCGCATGTATTTGACGTGCGTTCTTTCCCGTCTCACGTGCATTTGACCTCATTTTCGGAGGGCACGTGCATTTAACCTTTTCGGACCCATCCGAGTCGTACGCGACCTTTGGCGCGAGTCCGGACATCAATTTTCGGCTATCCGGGTGTGTGTATTTCCGTTGTCGGCGGGACTTTCGAACGCCATATTCCGGGTTGACACACGGACTCGGATCCGTTTATCCTCCGGTGTTCGAGTGGGGAGGCCGGGGTTTATTCCCAGACTTTTGTGGATTTCCGGACGAGTTTGTCACCCGGGACTTGTTTAAATCCCGATATTTTTCGGGTTCAACAAATGCCCCCCACGGGACATCCGTCAGAGACGAAGACGAAGGCGGGTGTCCCGTGGCGATCATCAAACTCTACCCCTGGTCTTAATGACTTGGCGGGAAGTTGGGTTGAAAAACATAGCAATGCACTTTGGTATTTGTGTAGTGTCGTCAGCAACTTAGGACAACAATCTGTTGTTGCCGGTTGAGCCGGCGATCAAACTTGCTATGCTTCTCGCACTGAGCCATCAGCTCTCCTTGCTCGGATATTTTTCAGATTTGTTTTGAACTCAAGAGTTCCCATGAGAGGACCCAGGAGAGCGCACATCACTTCAGGAAGTAACATGGACCCGCTCCACCAGGTCAACTCTAGGGGCGAGTTTCATCGAAGAGCTGCTCCTTGACTTTGCTTGGAGCTGACCTTGCTGTCTTCATCCGAGTATTGCCTTTTTTATTCGGCTTAAGGTTGGGTCGGAGCCCGGTTGCTGAGCCTTGCTTTTTGGCTTCGCTCAGTGGCTTATCATTTGGTCGAAGAGGGCTATCTTTTTTACTTTGCTCCTCGCCTTTGATCTCGAGACTTGCCTTCTTAGCTCTTCTCGGGATTTCGTTTGGCACCTTGCTCTTGAACCTTGCATTTCTGGCTTCTTCCAGATCTGATGCAAACTTCTGCCGCTGAGGCTGGCCTTCTTAGCTTTGTTCAGCGACTTTTTCATATTGGATTATTTGACGGGCGTAACCTGTTAGCTTGGGTAGCATCAGCTTGACCTTTGCGTTTTTGGCATTCTTCAAGATCTGATGCAACATTTTGGGTGTTGGAGCTGGCCTGTTTAGGCTTGGTCCACCAACCTAACTTTGATCCTTAGTCGAGAAGGCTTGCCTTTTCCGGCTTTGCTCCTCGACCCTTGGATGGCCACCGTGGACGCACTCTGGAGTGAGGTGGGGCAGAGGTACGAGGCTCTTCGCTCGCGGAGAGGGGGCGCGGTCGGCCGTGCTGAGTCTTTGAGCGCCCGCCATGCCAGTTGCCATGTGGACATCGCTACCCTCCGACGGACACTTGAGGAGGTCTCGTCACGCCTGGCTGAGCACGAGGCTGCGTCTCTTGTGCTGGCCGAGGAGGTGGCAGCGGCCAATGCGGAGGTGGCCGCCGTAGAGCGGGAGTGCGCGGATTCCTTGGCCGCACTTTCTGCTCTCCAGGCCAGCTTGGCGGACTCTCGGAGAGGAGGGGCTGTGTAGTTCTTTTTTCTTCCCCTCCCTTTTTGCTTGTAGCCGATGTATGCATTTCATCAGCTACCCCGAGGGCTTGTCTCGGGCACCTTGTATTCAAGGAATGACAAACTTTAGATTACTGCCAATGCCTTTCTTTGACATCGTTGCAATCTTCGTCTGTACTCAGGTAACCTTTTGAGGGTCTTATTTGGGACTCCTCTTTTTGGACGCCGTGTTCTCGGCTTGACTTGTCCTGCGCTCTAGTCGGTTTCTCGGACCGGTAGGGTCGAGCGATGTCTTTTGGACGTTGCATTTCTGGCATTCTTCCAGATCTGACGCAACATTTTGGGTGTGCGGGGTGGCCTTCTCGGGGCTTCGTCCAGCAACCAGACTTGATTGATGATGTGATTTTTTGTTTTTTTCATCTTCTTTTCATATTACCGTCCCAAGTGCCCTTTCGGGTTTTCGCCGGGGATGCCCCCTCTGGCTTTTTCCAGTGCGCCCTTTCGGGTTTCCACACTGAGGGGTTACCCATTTTTGCCCGAGGCGCCCTTTCGGGTTTTCACCTCAGCTGGGTGTGAGGCCTTCTTGCCCCTGAACATCCCCTTTTTTTTTTTGAGGATGATCAAGTCTGCCGGGACATCTCTATTTTTAGTCCCCCTTTTTTTTTCTCTTTTTTTTTTTTGCTTTAGGGCCCGGGGCCGGACCCTGGGCAATGATCATGGGATCTGCCACTTGATTTAGCCTACCATTGCGGCTTTCTGGCTAAAGAAATTTCGGTTAGCCTACCACTCGGTTTTTGCTGGCTAAGGTTTGGTTTGACCAACACAGAGGTTTGTTGGTCAAAAGGGATAGCCTACCTTCTTGGGGTTTTGCTGGCTAAGGTTTAGGTTTTGACCGACCAAGAGGTTTGTTGGTCAAAAGGATAGCCTACCTTTTGGGGTTTTCTGGCTAAGGTTTAGGTTTTGACGACCACAGAGGTTTGTGGTCAAAAGGATAGCCTACCTTCTTGGGGTTTGTGGCTAAGGGTTTAGGTTTGACCGACATGGAGTTTATTGGTCAAAGAGGGATAGCCTACCTTCTTGGGGTTTTGGCTAAGGGTTTTAGGTTTTGACCGACCACGGAGGTTTGCTGGTCAAAAGGATAGCCTACCTTCTTGGGGTTTGCTGGCTAAGGTTTAGGTTTTGACCGACCACAGAGGTTTGTTGGTCAAAAGGATAGCCTACCTTCTTGGGGTTTTCTGGCTAAGGGTTTTAGGTTTTGACCGACCATGGAGGTTTATTGGTCAAAGAGGGATAGCCTACCTTCTTGGGGTTTTTGGCTAAGGGTTTTAGGTTTGACCGACCATGGAGGTTTATTGGTCAAAAGGATAGCTTGATCCACCATTTTGGTTCTCTTATCAAGCAGAATAGAGGCACAACCTAGCTTTGTTGCTGGCTGCGCGGCACAGTCTTGTAAGTAACGATTTGATTTGGATTTTGATTTTGATTTTGATTTTGATTTGATTGATGATTTGATTTTTTTTTTTTTTTTTACTGACTCCTGCGCCCTTTCGGGTTCACAGAATCGGCCCCCTCTAGCTTTTTCCAACGCGCCTTTCGGGTTTTCACATTGAGGGGTTATCCATTTTGCCTGAGGCCCCTTTCGGGTTTTCACCTCAGCTGGATTTTGGGCATTTTTACCCTCGGGCACCCCTTTTGGGGAGTGGCCAAGTCCGGGGGACATTCTATTTTTAGTCCCTTTTTTTTCTTCTTTTTTTTTTTTTTTTTTTTTGAAGTTGGGTATCGAAGCAGGTTGCGGAGCCCTGGTAGGGGATTCACCGTTTGGTTTTAGCCCACCATTATTGATAGTGGGCCAAAGACGGCACAACCTACCATGGAGGTTTATTGGCTGAGGGGGGCGTTTTTGCTTTAGCCGACCTTTTGGGGTTTTATTGGCTAAAGGGTTTTGACTGGTCGACCAGGTGTTTGCTGACCAAGAGGGAGTTTTAGCCGACCTTCGGGGGTTTATGGCTAAGGGGTTTGACTTGGTCGACCAGGACGGTTTGCTGACCAAGAAGGAGTTTTAGCCGACCTTCTGGGGTTTGTGGCTAAAGGGTTTGACTT
The DNA here is from genome assembly GCA_014218235.1 of Colocasia esculenta. Classification (NCBI taxonomy): domain Eukaryota; kingdom Viridiplantae; phylum Streptophyta; class Magnoliopsida; order Alismatales; family Araceae; genus Colocasia; species Colocasia esculenta. The sequence goes on from CM024762.1 coordinate 102,494,052, forward strand.
GGTCGACCTGGACGGTTTGCTGACCAAGAAAGAGTTTTTTAGCCGACCTTCTGGGGGTTTATGGCTAAGGGGTTTGACTTGGTCGACCTGGACGGTTTGCTGACCAAGAAGGAGGTTTTAGCCGACCTTCTGGGGGTTTATTGGCTAAAGGGTTTGACTTGGTCGACCTGGATGGTTTGCTGACCAAGGAGGAGGTTTTAGCCGACCTTCTGGGGGTTTATTGGCTAAAGGGTTTGACTTGGTCGACCTGGACGGTTTGCTGACCAAGGAGGAGTTTTAGCCGACCTTCTGGGGGTTTATTGGCTAAAGGGTTTGACTTGGTCGACCTGGATGGTTTGCTGACCAAGGAGGAGTTTTAGCCGACCTTCTGGGGGTTTATTGGCTAAAGGGATTTGACTTGGTCGACCTGGACGGTTTGCTGACCAAGAAGGAGAACATAATTCATAGAGGGGAAGATTTTTTTTTTCTTCCTCTTTTTTTTTTTTTTTCATAGGCTCTTTTGCCCTTGGGCACCCCTTTTTGGGGAGCGACCAAGTCAGCCGGGACCTCTCTATTTTCAGTCCCTTCCCTTGTTTTTTTTTTTTTTGAAATGGGTGCATGTGCCCAACCCTAGCCTGATTCGGCTATAAGGGGATCGGAGGGCTGCTGCCCGGGGAATTCATGCTCAGGGGCAAAGTACATTTTCAAATGCTTGCCATTTAGTGGTGGAAAGGGGCGATCGCCGGCATGTGTTGCCAGCGTGTATCCCCCGCCTTCATACACTCCGGTGACCACGTACGGTCCGCGCCAGTTTGGCTGGAGTTTGCCACTTGATTTGCCTGCCATGACTTCTCTTTGCTTGACCATGACGAGGTCACCTTTCTTGAAGACACGGGGCCTGACTAGCTTGTCGTAGGCTCGAGTCATGCGGGCTTGATAGGATTGGAGATGTTTGTATGCTTCCAACCTTTTGCCTTCTAGGTCGGACAATTCCTCCAACCTTCTTTCCATTTCTTGTCGCTCCTCGGGCTGAAGACCGGTATAGACGGCTACCCTGTAGGACGACATTTCAATTTCGATGGGGAGCATGGCTTCAGCTCCGTACACCAGAGAGAAGGGAGAACACCCGGTAGGGGTCTTGTAGACCGTCCGGTATGCCCAGAGCGCTTCGTGCACCTTCTCCCCCCAATCACGTTTGCGATTGCCGACTATCTTGGCAAGCAGTTTGCAAAGGGTCTTGTTGAAGGCTTCCGCCAGACCATTGGCTTGAGGGTTGTAGACCGTTGACGTCCTCCAATCTATCTGGAATTTGGCCGCCAACGCATATATCGTTTTGTTTCTGAAGGGCGTACCGTTATCTGATACGATCCGATGAGGGGTGCCGAACCTGTAAATCAGGTGTTGCTTGACAAATTTGGCAACGGCTACCCCGGTTACCTCCCGGAGAGGGACTGCTTCTGCCCATCGGGAGAAATAGTCGGTGGCTGCCAGGATAAACTTGTGGCCGCCGGAGGATGGTGGGAATGGTCCCACGACATCCATTCCCCATTCGGCAAAGGGCCATGTAGGGGCAGTTGGATGCAATTCGTTCGGCGGCTTTCTTGGCACCGAACTGAAGACCTGGCATTGATGACACGTACGGGCGTATTGGACGCAATCCGTGTACATGGTCGGCCAGAAGAAGCCTTTCAGCTTGATGTTGATTTTCATTTTGTCTCCCGCTTGATGGGCTCCGCACAGTCCAGAGTGGACTTCGTGCATGATGACTTTGGCTTCCCTGGGGGAGAGACATCGGAGGAGGACAGACTTGTCTTTTTCATGGACAAGCCGATATAGTTGGTCCCCGATCATTTGATATGATGTGGCCCGCCGCAGCAGTCGGACTCGTTCGGCCCGGTCTGAAGGCAGCCAACCGTTCTTTATTTGAATGATCGGCTGGCGCCAGTCTTCTTCTTGGCTGGCTTCTTCTTCGAGGGTGCTGACTTCAGCATTTTCTGGGTCGGAGTCATCCTCGAGAACGCTGGGCATCAGCCTCCTATGTCGGACAGTTATGCCCAACTCCCCTTCAGGAGGAAGCTTTAGGGCGGACGCCAGTTTGGCTAGCGCATCCGCCTGAGAGTTTTGCCCTCTAGGGACATGTCCGATTTCGAACAAATAGAACCTCTCGCGGAGCTTCATTACTTTGGCATGATAGGGGATCAGTTCCTTTTTCCGAACTTCGTAGTCCCCCAGCACTTGACGGATGACCAGCTGCGAGTCTCCGTAGACTTTTATGCATTTGATGCCCATTTCGGCAGCCAGTTGAAGTCCCACGATCAGCGCCTCATATTCAGCCTGATTGTTGGTCAACGGCTTCATGAGTGCACATGAGTTGTGCAGTATTCCCCCTTGTGGAGTCACTAGGACAATGCCCGCTCCGGAGGTATAAGTTGTGGTGCCGTCAGTTTGCTTGAGCACCCGGGAAGCGCCATCAAAGTAGAGTTCCCAATGTGGTGACTCCACGGCGAGAGTGTTCCCACTTTCTTGAACGGGGACTTCTTTTTGTTGGGTCCCCTCCCCGTGGGGGGATGAGAGCGTTTCCTCCTCCGGGAGCTTGAACTCGAGGGGAGAGCCTGCTGGGAGCGGATGCGCCGCCAGGAAATCCGCCATACCTTGCCCTTTGATTGCTTTTCTGGGGACGAAGGTGATATCGAACTCCATGAGGAGAAGGGCCCATTTTCCCATTCTTCCTGACAACACAGGTTGGGTGAGGAGCGCCTTTAGCGGGTCTATCCTCGAGATGAGGCTGACTTGATGGGCTAGCAGATAGTGCCGTAATTTCTTGACGGCGAATATCAGCGCTAGGCACACTTTCTCCACTGGGGAATATCGGTGCTCCGGACCCACGAGCATCCTGCTGAGGTAGTAGAGCGGTTGCTCTTTGCCTTCCTCATTTGTTTGCGCCAAGAGCGCTCCCAGCGACGTTTCCATGGCCGCGATATAGAGGATGAGCGGCTTATCTTTCACTGGGGCTCCCAAGACGGGAGGAGTAAGGAGATACTCTTTGATTTCTTCGAAAGTATCTTGGCACTCTTGGTCCCATATGAATGGGGCTCCTTTCTTCATCAATTTGCTGAAGGGGGCGCAGCTGCCCGCAAGGTTGGAGATGAACCGCCGTATGTAGGCCAGCCTTCCTTGGAGAGATTTCAGCTCCGTTAAGGTTTTCGGCGGCGGCAGCTCTCTGATAGCTTTGATTTTGACAGGATCAATTTCTATCCTGCGGTATTTGACAACGAAGCCGAGGAATTTGCCGCTCGACACGCCGAAGGCGCACTTCATCGGGTTCATCTTCAGTTGATGTTGGCGGAGCCTTTCGAAGACCTGGCGTAAGTCGCCTAGGTGGTCTTCCCGCCTTTTGGTCTTGACGACCAGATCATCAACGTAGCACTCGACCGAGTCATGGAGCATTTCTCCGAAGATCTTGGTCATGGCTCGTTGGTAGGTGGCTCCGGCGTTCTTCAGCCGAAGGGCATTCTTTTATAGTTGTAGATCCCTTTGGGGGACCTGAAGGCGGTATGACCCTTATCTTTGGGAGCCATACGGATTTGATTATAGCCCGACGATCCGTCCATGAAGGATAACGCTTCATGCCCTGTGGTCATATCGATCATTGTTTCCGTGATCGGGACCGGGAAGTCGTCCTTTGGGCAGGCTTTGTTCAAGTCCCTGTAGTCGATACAGATCCGGACTTCGCCGTTCTTCTTCTTGACTGGCACTATATTGGCCAGCCAAGTTGGATAGATGCACGGCTCGGTGAAGTCGACTTGGAGAAGTCTGTCCACCTCGGCATTTACTTTCAGCTCCAGCTCGTGGCGCATACGCCGTTGGGCTTGCTTGACCGGCTTTGCTGCAGGGAGTATGGACAACTCATGCTCAGCCACGGAGGGGTCCAGGCCTGGCATTTCTTTGTATGTCCATGCAAAACAGTCTTTGAACTCCAGCAAGAGGTGCCGGTATGACCGTCTTTCTTCCTCGTTCAAGAGGGCGCTGACGAAGATTGGTCGGGGTTCTTTTGGTTCCCCGAGGTCGAGCTCGACCAGTTCGTCGACCGTAGCTTGTCCGCCGTCTTCGAGCTCACGGGGCGCCGGCTGTAGGTCGATGAAATCCTTTTCTTCATCGGAGTCAGCGACGTGGACGTCATAGTATTTGAAGCCTTCTTCTGTGATCGGCCAGAAGTGACCCCCTTCGCTTTGAGGCGCTTCTTGACACGACGCCCCATTTGATAGGACGAGGGCGGCCTCCCCTTGCTGTGGCTTTGTAGCGGGGGTAGGAGATTGCCCATCGGAAGGGCAATGATCAGGTAAGGGCGCGAGCCCAACGGTGTTGACCGCATAGTAGGCCTCGCATTCTGCCTCCTGACCATAGCCCAACCCCCGAGTGTCTTTTGCACAATAGGGGGGTTGCCCTCGGAGTTGCTTCGGGTACCACAGCTGGTGGAAGTACTCCCGTCGCGAGGGGTCTTGCATTTGTGCAATCTTTTGCCTTTGGCACAATTTCTTGATGTGCTCGGGCATGTCGTCCATTTCTTGGACGGGCTCTGGGGCGACTTGAGTCGTTTGACTCCAGCCAAAGTCGTCTTCGAGGGGCCCATATGGAAGCGGGTCTCCTTTGTAGAAGATGATCGGCTTCGGCGTCTCGCCCTTCTCGAGACTATCATTTCTGTAATGGGTGACAATGAATGTCTTCAGTCGTTCCACCCATTGCTCCTCCCTGTGGAAGAGTATTTGCATGTACGCCGGCGGCAAGGAGATGCTTCGGTTGATGATCTCGCCGATGGCGTTTGCTTCGTAGTTGATCTCACGCCTTTCTGGGCAACTTGGCCCGGGCGTGGTGGATTCGGCGAGGCGGCTGAGCCGGTGAGCTTCAAGGAGGTCTTTGTTGACCGTGAAGAGCTCCTCTTCCTCTTGACCCTGGCTTGCTTGATTTGCGTCGGCATTTTGCTTTTCCTTGCCTTTTGACGCAGTTGCTGGCTCCCTGAGAGGTTCGCCGAGGTATAGCTGGGCGTCCGCCAAGTTGCATTCATTTGGGCGGAACGGGGCTCGGTCTGCAAAGACCGTGTGCTGCTCTCCTTCTTTGATGTATTTTATACATTGGTGGAGAGTCGAGGGGACGACCCGGTTTTCATGGAGCCAGGGTCTTCCCAGGAGGGCTTTGTAAGACGTGTTTGCATTGATGATGTAAAACACGACCTTAGTAGTGAGGCCGTCCATGGCCAGCTGCACCTCCACCTTTCCCAAGGCGTTTTCAGAATTCTGGTTGAATCCAGCGATTCTGATATCATTTACCCTTTGCAAGTAGGGCGTAAGATACAAAGCCTTGAAAGTCTTCAGAGGCATGATATTGATCGACGCCCCGGGGTCAACCAGGATCCGGTTGAGCTCGTGCCCATTGACTTTTCCTTGCATGTACAACGGGCGGTTGTGGTATAGCGTTGGCAACAACATGTCTTTGTCAGAGAAGGTCACCTCCGCCACCAGTGCTTCTAGGGCTTGTGCCTGGAGTTCGGTCACGTCAGCTTCGTAGACCTCGGGCTCTTGCAAGATTTTGACGAGCGCCGTTCTCAAATCTTTGCTCCAGGCAATGGCGTCCCATATGGTGATGTTGGTTGGGAACCGCTTCATATGCTGTATGATTTTGCGGTCAGCCCGGGCACGGGTTTGATCCAATGGTGGGACAGTATCCTCCAGGGCCTTTATCGGTTGCCCGAATTGGTTGACCCGTCTTGCCGCTGGTTGCTCGTCCGACTTTTCTTCGAATAACGAGCCCAGGCAATCTTCCTCCGGGGCGACAGTTTCTTCTTTGCCGCTTCTGGACGGAGCGGGCCGGGCGGCCGATTCAGGAATTTTCCGGTTGAAAGGCCTGTTGGGGATCGCCCATCCCCCATACTCTTCTTCGTCAGACAGGACGAAGGGGACTGGCTGGGTGGCCCTCCGGTCGGAGAGCCCACTAGCGATATCCTGCTGCTCTTCTTCTTCCTCGTCAGATGGGTCGAAGATGAAGGAGTTCGCCCGCACCTCTATTTCCGGGGCAGGCTGAGGCTTTTCCCTCGGAAGACAATAGTCTTGCCCAGGTCGGGCGAGCTGGTTTTCTCGCTGGGGGACGGGGAGGATTTCTTTCCTCGTCCACGGCCCTTTCCTTTGCCTCGGTTGCGGCGCCGATATGTTGCCACAGGGGGCGTAACAGCCGGTGATTGCAAGCTGCTGGCGGCGGTATCGACACCATGTTGCACGAGAAGTCTTTCAGCATTTCTTCCAACTTCTCGATGGTGATTTCATCTTCCTTATAGAAGATGGCCAGTTCTTCGGGCAGAGGCAGCTTCTCGCCTTCTTGAGCCCTTTGTAGCATTTGGTGGAGCCAGCTTTTGAGCCTTGTTTTGCGCTCCATTTCTTCCCACGGGATGTATATGTCCAGAGGGACTCCCCAAGTGGGTTTAGAGGGAATATACTCCTCCAATCATCAATGAGCTTTTGCAGCTTCTGGAGTGGAGTAAGCTCTGCCGGGGCTGCCGCGGCCTCCTCTTGCTCAGCTTGCTTCTTTAGGCGCCTTTTCATGTTCTTGCGCCGGTTCTTTTCTTGCTGCACTGCGCGCGCCATTTCGAGCGGCGTCAGCGGCTTGGCTTGTTCTGTCGCTTGAGGGGTAGTCTCGCGACCAGGCGACCGTGCGACCTTCCCCTCTTAGGGAACGCTGACAGAGTGTGCATTCTGGACGCCACCGTCGTCCAGCCCAGCTTCATCTTGCTGATGCTGGAAAGTGGAGTCAATTGCCTGCTCGATTATCTCGGGCGGCAGTTGTTGAAATTCGGCCCAATAGGGGCTTGGCTCTTGGGTGGCCGGCTCCATCACCGGCTGCTTGCCCCTGCGGTCTTTTTCTTGCCGCTTGAGTATTCGCGGAGGCGAGTTCTCAAAGCACTGCCCCTTACTCCTATTTTCCGGAGTTTGTTCACGGGGAGGGGAGACTTGATGTCGTCGAGACCCCTTCTTTCGCCGAGGAGGTTGTTGCTGGGCTTCTTGCCTGGCCTCGGCCCGGGTTGTCGGGTTGCCTTCTGGGTCGATCTTTCCCTCTTGGATGAGGGATTTGACCCAGTCTCGGACAATCGGACACATATCCGTAGGATGCAGCAACATGGCATGGTATTTGCAATACATGGGGTGGTTTGTTTCCCTCTCCGTGTATGTTGGTGGCGGCCTGTGCGCCTTTACACAGCCTTGCTGCAAGAGTCTTTCGAAGATCTCCCCGGTCTTTGCGGTCGCAAAGGGATTCGGGGAGACTCGCCACCCTGGATACCATAGGGCAGGGGCCTCGTCAGATGAGCCGCCTTCTGTCATATCCGGGTCCTCTTGATCATATCAAGATGGGCTGCTCTTTCAGGGATATATTCCTGAATTGCTGCCCCAAGCTTGCGCCTTCAGTGTCAGCTATGGACGGCATCGGCGGTACGAGCCATCCTCGTTCATCAGCTTCGGGGGCTTGGAGGTTCTTGAAGCGCATATAGTCGCTTTCTTCAAATTCCCGTTGGGCTGCTTCCCTGGCTCTCATCAGGACCATGGAATTGCCTTCCGGGTCGATTTTCCCCTTTTGGATAAGGGACTCGACCCAATCCCGGACATCAGGGCACCTGTCTGTAGGGTGCAGCAGCATGGCGTGATACCGACAGTACATGGGGTGATTCAGCTCCCTTTCAGTGTACGTCGGCGGCGGTGTGTGAGCCATCACGACACCTCGTTGCAGGAGCTTCTCGAAGATTTCCCCAACATTTCCGGTCGCCAAGTGACTGCGGTGGGGGATTCTCCCTCCCGGGCACCACCAAGTAGGGGCTGCGCCTGATGAGCCGCCTTCTATCATATCCGGGTCCGGGAATGTGAAGGCCACCGGTGTATAAATTTCCGGTGGGTCGATGACGTTGACTGTATGCGTGACAACGTCAGCTGAATGGTCTGTCCATTCGCGAATGTGAGGCTGCGGTGGGTTGACACGGGCGTTGCCCAAGTCGATAATCCCTTGGTTGATCCATGCTTCAACCTTGTCTTTAAAGACGTGGCAGTCCTCTAACGCGTGCCCTGCATCTTGATGGTATATGCAGTAGTTTGGCGGGACGCTTGTTGGCGGTTGGCAGCCTATAATCCCGCTCGCAGGCAGGTACGGTAGAGTGCCAGTGTCCGATGGCGCGGGAAGGAATATAATCTTCCGGCGATTTCATCATCAGACGGGTTTGAAGACTCCTCCGAGATCCACCCCCCGCAGGGAGGGCGCGTCCGGGGCGCAGGTGTGCCCACAGGCCCCTGGAGTCCTTGCTGGAGGGTCGTCAGACTTTCTTGCATGGTCCTCAGGTACATCAGCGTTTGGCGCTGCCCGTGCCGCAGAGATTGAACCTGCCTTTCCAGGTTTTGCACTGTCTCCGACCATGTCCTGTGCTCCGAGGCTGAGGGATGATCCCCCTCCCATCCGTTTGTGGAATGAGCGTCCCAAGGATTTGCCTCGGGGTCTTCTGGTCAGGAGCCGGCGCATTGACATGGATGACATTGGCCGACTGCCTCGATTGGTCCCAGGCATGGGGCTGTGGAGGGTCGACCAAATGATCATGCATGGTGATGAGGCGACTCTGGATCAGCTTCTGTATTTCATTTTGAAGACGTAGCAGTCTTCAATAGAGTGCCCCAGCATGCGGTGGTAGAGACAATAATTTGGCTCATCCACCCTATCCGCTTCGCTCGGTCTTCTCAATGCCGGAAGCTTGAGCAGGTCATTCTTCATGCACAGCTTGAAGAGCATCTTCGTATGGTCCCTTTTGAAGGAATACGGCGTGCTCATACGCTGTGGCAATGAAGTTGGAGGCGGCTTTTCTTCCACCTTCTTGCTTGGAGCGCCGGAGGTCATGACCTTCTTCCCCTTGCTTTGCGGGGCGAAGTCCACAGCATTGGCTTCTTTGCCCACGGCCCGCTCCTTGCCTGGCTTGATTCGTGGAGGAGCTTGCATCGGGTTATCGGCGAAGAACATCTCGATCTCTGCCACGACCGCGTTGAGCTGGTCAAAACCCTTGATGTTTGTTCCCAGCAGCTTTTCACTTATCTGCGCTGCCAGGCCCCGTCGACAGATGGTTATGGCATCTTCTTGCGTCGGGGGGTTGTCGCACCTCATGCTGAAGTCACGCCACCGCTTGATGAAGTCGAGGGCCGTTTCTCCTTTTCTTTGCCTGAGGGAGCACAGCTCTGCAAGCGACACCTTTCTCTCGGCCGTTTGGAAACGGTCGATGAACTTCTTTTGGAGTCGGCCCAATCGACAATGGAGTTGGGCCTCAGCCTGGAGTACCACTGGAAGGCGGTGCCTGTCAGGGACGTTGCGAAGTACGGAGGAGGTAGGATTCATCGAATGCCAACTCTCCCATGGCCGTTATATAGTAGGCCAGGTGCTCGTTTGGCGAGCCCTGCCCATCGAACTTCTGCAACTTCGGCGCCTTGGGGAAGTCCGGTGGCAGCTTCTTGAATTGATGGTGGACGGGATATGGCACGCTGTAGAGATCTACAGTGGCAGTTCCCTCGCCTCGCTGAGCGAAGCGGTCGTCCACGATCTTTTCAATCATTCGTCGCTGGGCGACGATATCTTCAGCCGCGGAGGCTTGGGAGTTTATGCCCCTGCGCGGCTGTTGGACCGGATCGACGGTGTAGTCGTTGACCGCAGCTGCGCGTGGGTTGACATCGGGCAAGTCGCCTTGTTGATGTCTTGCCCGAGCATTTTGGTTTGCCGTCGGCACTAGGCGGCGCGGCGCATTTGCCCCTGCCTGCTGCCCTCGCTCCGTCAGGAGGTTGGCCATTTCAGCCTGCCAACGCTGTATGAAATCATACTTGGCGTCGTCCGTCATTGCTTGGAAGGCGGCCCTGGTTGGCGGCATGAGGAACACTTCGGCTTGGTCCCCGTCGGCCGGCAGTTGCTGATCTCCGAGGTGGAGGCTGGCGACTTCGTCTTGTTCCCCTCCTTCGAGGTCCAGCTGGACCTGCCCCTGGAGGGGTCTTTGATCATGCTCGAGTGGAGGCTCGAGGACCTCCCAGATTCGAGGGTCCGGCCTGACTGCCTTGCTGCCCTTGGAGAAGTCTTCTGGCAGCGTTTCTGGTGTACCGGAGGACGGTTTCGTCGTCCTGTCCGGGTTCGTTTATTCTGAGCGCTCCAGCAGGGATGCCGGATAGCCCAGGTGCTTCCCTTCCCGAAGCATAGCAGGTGAAGATTTTCATGCCTCCACCTTCTTCAGACGTCTGTTGCACTCTCCGCTTCTTGGGCTTCTGAGTGCTTGGACGGATTGCAGCTCCCAGCCTGGTGAAGACTGAGGCGCTCAGCCTTTCAAAGACCGAGACTCGAGGTGCGGAAGCTCCGGCTTGACTCGCGTCTCCCCTTCAGCAGTTTCCGCTTGGGCGGGGACGAAGTTGGGCTTCCTATAAATGCCCCTGCGTTTGTGTCCGCGGGGACGAGGAGGTTCGGTTTCTTGAGCTTTTTCTCGCCCAGGTACCGTCGCCTTCTTGGGGCTTTCGGCGGGTTGATCCGCTCTAGCCTTTTGATCTGGCGGGCTTCCTGCTTGGTCACCCACATTTGCCTCATTTTGCGAGGCGGCTGGGGCGTCGAGCTTGATGCCTGCCCCTGTCGGGCTCCTTTTGGGGAGTCCCGATCTTCTTGCCGCATCCCCTGGAGGGGAGCGAATTTGTTGGAGGTTGCCACCGTGGGGACGCTTCTGTCCCGGGGCAGTATCGGCTCGCCTCCATCGAGCCTGACACGGATGTCCCACGAGTACGGTTTTCCGGAGTTGGAGACGACCGCGTGGGGCTTGTTGCCCCTGCGTCCCTGGCGCTGTCCCCGTTTTCTAGGGACTGCGATGCAGGAGATTGTGTTAACCGAGAAGACTCGGCCTTGGCTTGAACGGGGTTTGGTGCCCCTGGTTGCAGTAGCTTTGGGCGCCGCCTTTGGAGTAGCTTGGACGGCGGGGACCACCCCTAGGAAGTAGGGGGATCCCACCACTGCAGGAAAATCGCCGAACACGAGCGGGACGGCGAGGTAGCCACACTTGGCGTGGCATGCGATGACTTGCGGACCGTAGGTGACGGCGGCCATCGAGCAAGCTTGAATTGCAGGTGGGAACGGGCGTTTGATGCCGGCTTTCGCTCCTTGTACCTGTGGTGTGGAAATTAGTCATCTTTATTTCTATATCGGCATACGGTCTTTTTACATATGCATGGAAGGCAGGAACAGTCCCACCGGGCGTGCCAGATTGTTGGAACGCGGATTTTTTTTCTTTCTATTTTTATTTTTATTTTCCTCACTTCTTTTCTGAAATGACGAATTTGGGCGTGCCAGACTGTTTACGGGAAACAGACAAAGATTTGTTTTACGAGGAGTATTGGGTGCGAACCCTGATACCCTCGAATTTCATTTCATTTATTTTCCGCGTGCGCTCGCGTTCAGGGCGATTGGAGTGGTCGTGTACTGGACCGTTCCCCACCGACCGAAGTCGATGTTTCATTTACATCGAGTATAACACTCGAATACCTTCGAATGCGTAATGTTTATTAAAAGACCGTATGCCGAACTTTAAAGAAGAAAAGGCAGATGACAATAAATTTCCACAATTTTATTCAAGCTTATGTCATTTATATTTATGACATTTACATTTACGCCTTTAATGGGGTTTTGTACCTCCACTGGGCGTGTATACGCAAGTCATGTACATGGACGTCGACGACAGGGTGTTTGTGCCTCCGTCGGACGTTTACATGGTAAGGAGTACATTTTGTTACTAGTGGGGTGTTTGTGCCTCCATAGGGTAACATGCCTCTACGTATGTCTTTTGTGACACCGGAGGACTTAAAGTATGCGCCTCGACGTATGTCGTTTTATGACACGGAGGACTTAGAATATGTGCCTCGACGTATGTCGTTTTATGACATCGGAGGACTTAGAAACATATGCCTCGACGTATGTCGTTTTATGACATCGGAGGACTTAGAACATGTGCCTCGACGTATGCCTTTTATGACACCGGAGGACTTAAATATGCGCTCGAGTGTGCCTTTTTATGACACCGGAGGACTTTAAACATGGCAACGGGGGTCTTGTAACAACCTACGCGTCTCTATGCGGGCGGACGAGCGCAGAAGGGCCGGCACGGAGACAAAGCACCAACGGTGGGGAAGACTTCTCCCCTACTCGTGCGGCCTATATAAGCTCACGCACGGACCAGTGAAGCGGTTTGAAGGCGCGGTGTGGGGCGCGGCGGTTTCCTGGCGAGAGTCGCCTTTTTTTCTGGGCTGAATCGCGTGTCTGTAGGCGAATGGGTGCCCTGCAAATGGGGGTATGCCCCTGGCGGGGGGTTTGTGCCTCCACCGGCAGCATTGCCTCTACGTACGTCGTTCGATGACGAGGAGGACTTAAACATGTACCTCAAGAGTGTCGTTTTATGACACCGGGGACTTAAACATGGCCTCGACGTGTTGTCGTTTATGACACCGGAGGACTTAAAACATGGCCTCGACGGTGTCGTTTTATGACACCGGAGGACTTAAACATGGCCTCGACGTGTGTCGTTTATGAAACGGAGGACTTAAATGAAAACGCCGGGGGGGTCATATGACAACCTGTGGTGTTTCTCACGGACGAGCGCAGGAGGCCCGATCGTGGAGGACAGAACACGACAGACGCCAAAGACTTTCTCCCCCGTACGTGCGGCTATATAAGCTCGCGCACGTAGGGCTCTCGGCGACTCTCGGCGAGACGCTCGCTGCGGTGCTCGGCCTCTTTCTTGGCTGGCCTGGTTTTTGGGCAGAATCCGCCTCCTCTTGAATGGGGGTATGCCCCCTATTTATAGGATTCGTGGGCGGCAATACCGGCGGGGGTACCCTCCCCGGCGGAGGTGTCGCGGGCACGAGCGTCGAGGAGGGCGCGTGTCGAGGCAGACGAACCGACGGAGGTGCCCGTGCGAAGGGGCTGATGACTGGCGGAAGGGGCCGCCAGTCAAGTACCCTGACCGGCGCCCTCCTGGCTGGCTGAGGGGGCCGCCAGTCAGGGGCCTGACTGGCGCCCCTCCTGCTGGCTGAGGGGGTCGCCAGTCAGGGACCTGACTGGCGCCCCTCCTGCTGGCTGAGGGGGCTGCCAGTCAGGGACTGACTGGCGCCCCTCCTGGCTGCGGAGGGGGTCCGCCGTGTTGGAACGCGGAAATTTCTTTCTCATTTTTTTCTTTCGATCCATCCCTCTCGTCTTCGAGATGGATCTTTGCGTGGGCGTGCCAGACTGTTTGCGAGAAACAGAAAGATTATTTTATGAGGAGTATTGGGTGCGAGCCCTGATACCCTCGGATTTATTTTTCCGCGTGCGCTCGCGTTCAGGGCGATGGAGTGGTCGTGTACTGGACCGTTCCCCACCGACCGAAGTCGATGTTTCATTTACATCGAGTATAACACTCGAATACCTTCGAATGCGTAATGTTTATTAAAAGACCGTATGCCGAAATTTAAGAAGAAAAGGCAGATGACAAATGAATTTCCACAATTTTATTCAAGCATGCTCATGTCATTATATTTATGACGTGACGTTTACATTTACATGTACGCCTTTAGTGGGGTTTTTATACCTCCACTGGACGTGTATGTAACAAGCCAAGTACATGGACGTCGACGGCAGGGTGTATGTGCCTCCGTCGGATGTTTACACGATAGTGGGTACATGTGTTACCAGTGGGGTGTTTGTGCCTCCACAGATTAACATGCCTCAACGTGTCTCTTTTTACGACACCGGAGGACTTAAGTACATGCCTCGACGTGCGTCGTTTTATGACGCGGAGGACTTAAGTACATGCCTCGACGTACGTCGTTTATGACGCCGGAGGACTTAAGTACATGTGCTGAGAGTCATGTGACAACCTGTGGCGTTGTCCCTACGGACGTGGCGCAATGCAGCCCGAACGCCGAGGGCGGAACACCAACGGGGTGTCGGCACGTGCGGCCTATTTAAGCTCACGCACGGATCACGCTCGGACAGACTCGGGAGCTTGGGCCGGAGATGGCGCGTTTAGGCCATTCGGGTGTCGTTCAAATGGGGGTATGCCCTTGGCGGGGTTGTGTTGGTGCTCCGCCTGAGCAACATTGCCTCTACGTGCGTCGTTGATGACGACAGAGGACTTTAGACATGGGCCTCGACGTGGCGTCGTTTGATGACGACGGAGGACTTTAAAATGTGCCTCAACGAGTGTCGTTTATGACACCGGAGGACTTAAACATGGCTCGACGTGCGTCGTTTGATGACGACGGAGGACTTAAGTACATGCACCGGGGGCCATATGACAACCTGTGGTATCTTCTCACGGACGAGCGCAGGAGGGCCCGATCGCGGAGGACAGAACACCGACAGACGCCAAAGACTTTCTCCCCAGCACGTGCGGCCTATTTAAGCTCGCGCACGTAAGGCTCTCCCCGCCGGTCTCTCTCTTGGCGCCTTTTTGGGCCAAATCGCCTTTTTGGGGCCGAATGGCATGTCTTTGAATGGGTAGTGCCCCTATTTATAGATTTTGAGGGGGGCTAACCGGCGGGGTGCCCGCGAGGGGCCTGACTGGCGGAGGGGGGACGCCGTTAGGGGGCCTAACCGGCGGCCCTCTCTGGCTGGCAGAAAGGGGGCGCCGGTCAGGGCCCTGACTGGCGCCCCTCCTGCAAGCGGAGGGGGGTCCGCCGGTCAGGGGGGCTGACCGGCGGCCCTCTTGGCTGGCTGAGGTGGGGTCCGCCGGTCAGGGGGGCTGACCGGCGGCCCTCCTGGCTGGCTGAGGGGGCCGCCAGTCAGGGGGCTGACTGGCGGCCCTCCTGCTGGCTGAGGGGGCCGCCAGTCAGGGGCCTGACTGGCGCCCCTCTTGGCTGGCTGAGGGGCCGCCAGTCAGGGGCCTGACTGGCGCCCCTCCTGCTGGCTGAGGGGGCCGCCAGTCAGGGGCCTGACTGGCGCCCCTCTCTGCCTGGCGGGGGGGCAGACTGGCGCCCCTCCCTACCTGGAGGAGGCACAGACCGGTGCCCCTCTCCGTCCTTGGTCATTTCCGAGAGGATTTCTGGGAGTTTTGCTGGTTTGTCATGGCACGTACGGCACACGTGCGCACACATGCCCGCATGCATTTGACGTGCGTTCTTGCCCGTCTCACGTGCGTTTGACCTCATTTTCGGAGGGCATTGGATTTAACCTCTTCGGACCCATCCGAGTCATACGCGACCTTTAGCGTGAGTCCGGACATCAATTTTCGGCTATCCGGGGTGCATATTTCCGCTATTGACGGGCTTTTTAAGCGTCGTCCTCCGGCTCGTTCTGGGGTGGACATCCGAACTCAAACCCATTTATCTCAGGTGTTCGAGTGAGGGAGGCCGGAGTTTCTTCCCAGCCTTTCGTGGATTTCCGGACGAGTTTGCCACCCGGGACTTGTTTAAATCCCGATATTTTCGGGTTCAACAAATGCCCCCCACGGGATATCCGTCAGAGGCGAAGACGAAGGCGGGTATCCCGTGGCGATTATCAAACTCTACCCCTGGTCTTAATGACTTGGCGGGGATTTGGGTTGAAAACCACAGCGATGCGCTTCAATACTTGTGTAGTGTCGCCAGCAACTTAGGACAACAATCTGTTGTTGCCGGCTGAGCCGGCGATCAAACTTGCTATGCTTCTCGCGCTGAGCCATCAGCTCTCCTCGCTCGCATATTTTTCAGATTTGTTTTCAACTCAAGAGTTCCCACGAGAGGACCCAGGAGAGCGCACATCACTTCAGAGAAGTGACATGGACCCGCTCCACCGAGTCAACTCTAGGGGTGAGTTTCATCGAAGAGCTGCTCCTTAACCTTGCTCGGAGCTGACCTTGGCTGTCTTCATCCGAGTATTGCCTTTTCCCGCCCTCTACTCGGTTTCTTGGACCGGTAAGTTCAAGCGATGTCCTCTGGACGTTGCATTTCTGGCATTCCTCCAGATCTGTTGCAACATTTCGGGTGCTGGGGCTGGCCTTCTCGGGGCTTTGTCCGGCAACCTGAGTTTGATCCTTAGTCGGGAAGGCTTGCCTTTTCTGGCTTTGCTTCTCGACCTTGATTTTGCATTTCTTCTTCATGAGATTTGCCTTATTGGCTTTTCCCAGGCTTGCGCTTGGCATCTTCTGCTTGAATATCGCATTTCTTGCCTTCATCAAGCGTTTGATACCAGAGTTTGGTGTCGAGGCTGGCTTGTTTGGGCTTGGCTCAACAACCGCTTCATATTTCCAGTCGTTCGACGGGTGTGACCCGCTAGCTCGGACGACGCTTCTTTCCCCTCAGAGGAGTTGGTTTCAGTGCATTCTTTTCATTCATTTTTTTTTTAATATTACCATCCCAAGCGCCCTTTCGGGTTTTCACCGGGGATGGCCCCCTCTAGCTTTTTCCGGTGCGCCCTTTTGGGTTTTCACACCGAGGGGTTACCCATTTTTGCCTGAGGCGCCCTTTCGGGTTTTCACCTCAGCTGGGTCTAAGGCCTTTTTGCCCTTGAACATCCCTTTTTGGAGGATGATCAAGTCTGCCGGGACATCTCTATTTTTAGTCCCTTTTCCTTTTCTTTTTTTTTTTGCTTTTAGGGCCCGGGGCCGGACCCTGGGGCAATTGATCATGGGATCTGCCATCTGGATTTAGCCTACCATTGCGGTTTGCTGGCTAAAGGTTTAGGGTTCGACCGACCACGGAGGTTTATTGGCCAAACAGGGGGTAGCCTACCTTCTTGGGGTTTGCTGGCTAAGGGTTTTTGGTTTGACCGACCACAGAGGTTTATTGGTCAAAGGGAATAGCCTACCTTCTTGGGGTTTGCTGGCTAGGGTTTAGGTTTGACCGACCACAGAGGTTTATTGGTCAAAGAGGGATAGCCTACCTTCTTGGGGTTTGTTGACTAAGGGGAAACGGCTTGATCTACCATTTCGGTTTACCTACCAAGGAGAATAGGGGCCGGCCTAGCATTTTGTTTACGGCCGCGCGACACGTGCCTTGATAAGTAATGATTTGATTTCAATGATGATGATTTTTGATATATTTTTTTTTTCACATTACTGACTCCTGCGCCCTTTCGGGTTTTCACAGAATCCAGCCCCCTCTAGCTTTTTCCAACGCGCCCTCTTCGGGTTTTCACGTTGAGGGGTTATCCATTTTTGCCTGAGGCGCCCTCTCGGGTTTTCACCTCAGCTGGATTTTAGGCATTTTTACCCTCGGACACCCCTTTTGGGGAGTGGCCGAGTCTGCCGGGACATCTCTATTTTTAGTCCCTTTTTCTTTCCTTCTTCTTTTTTTTTTTTGAAGTTGGTGTCCGAAGCAAGGTTGCAGAACCTCGACTAGGGGATTCACCGTTTGGCTTTAGCCCACCATTATGATTAGTGGGCCTAAGACGGTGCAGCTACCAGGGAGGTTTACTGGCTGAAGGGTGACTTGGTTGACCTGGACGGTTTGCTAACCAAGGAGGAGTTTAGCCGACCTTCTGGGGTTTATTGGCTAAGGGTTTGACTTGGTCGACCTGAACGGTTTGCTGACCAAGGAAGAGTTTTAGCCGACCTTCTGGGGGTTTATTGGCTAAGGGAGTTTGACTTGGTCGACCAGGGTGGTTTGCTGACCAAGGAGGAGTTTTAGCCGACCTTCTGGGGGTTTATTGGCTAGGGAGTTTGACTTGGTCGACCAGGATGGTTTGCTGACCAAGGAGGAGTTTTAGCCGACCTTCTGGGGGTTTATTGGCTAAGGGAGTTTGACTTGGTCGACCAGGATGGTTTGCTGACCAAGGAGGAGTTTTAGCCGACCTTCTGGGGGTTTATTGGCTAAGGAGTTTGACTTGGTCGACCTGGATGGTTTGCTGACCAAGGAGGAGTTTTAGCCGACCTTCTGGGGGTTTATTGGCTAAGGGAGTTTGACTTGGTCGACCAGGATGGTTTGCTGACCAAGGAGGAGTTTTAGCCGACCTTCTGGGGGTTTATTGGCTAAGGGAGTTTGACTTGGTCGACCAGGGTGGTT
Organism: Colocasia esculenta; assembly: GCA_014218235.1. NCBI lineage: Eukaryota > Viridiplantae > Streptophyta > Magnoliopsida > Alismatales > Araceae > Colocasia > Colocasia esculenta. The sequence goes on from CM024762.1 coordinate 102,512,066, forward strand.
TGCTGACCAAGGAGGAGTTTTAGCCGACCTTCTGGGGGTTTATTGGCTAAGGGAGTTTGACTTGGTCGACCAGGGTGGTTTGCTGACCAAGGAGGAGTTTTAGCCGACCTTCTGGGGGTTTATTGGCTAAGGGAGTTTGACTTGGTCGACCAGGGTGGTTTGCTGACCAAGGAGGAGTTTTAGCCGACCTTCTGGGGGTTTATTGGCTAAGGGAGTTCAGAGGGCGGTTGCCCTAGGAATTCATGCTCAGGGGCAAAGTACATTTTGAGATGCTTGCCATTTAGTGGTGGAAAGGGGCGATCGCCGGCGTGTGTTGCTAGCGTGTATCCCCCGCCTTCATACTCCAGTGACCACGTACGGTCCGCGCCAGTTTGGCTGGAGTTTGCCACTTGATTGCCTGCCATGACTTCTCTTTGCTTGACCATGACGAGGTCACCTTTCTTGAAGACACGGGGCCTGACTAGCTTGTCGTAGGCTCGAGTCATGCGGGCTTGATAGGCTTGGAGATGTTTGTATGCTTCCAACCTTTGGCCCTCTAGGTCGGACAATTCCTCCAACCTTCTTTCAATTTCTTGTCGCTCCTCGGGTTGGAGGCCGGTATAAACGGCTACCCTGTAGGATGACATTTCAATTTCGATGGGGAGCATGGCTTCAGCCCGTACACCAGAGAGAAGGGAGAACACCCGTAGGGGTCTTGTAGACCGTTCGGTATGCCCAGAGGGCTTCGTGCACCTTCTCCCCCCAATCACGTTTGCGGTTGCCGACTATCTTGGCAAGCAGTTTGCAAAGGGTCTTGTTGAAGGCTTCCGCCAGACCATTGGCTTGAGGGTTGTATACCGTTGACGTCCTCCATCTATTGGAATTTGGCCGCCAACGCATATATCGTTTGTTTCTGAAGGGCGTACCGTTATCTGATACGATCCGATGAGGGGTGCCGAACCTGTAAATCAGGTGTTGCTTGACAAATTTTGCAACGGCTACCCCGGTCACCTCCCGGAGAGGGATTGCTTCTGCCCATCGGGAGAAATAGTCGGTGGCTGCCAGGATAAACTTGTGGCCGCCAGAGGACGGTGGGAATGGTCCCACGACATCCATTCCCCATTCGGCGAAGGGCCATGTGGGGGCGGTTGGATGTAATTCGCTCGGCGGCTTTCTTGGCACCGAACTGAAGACCTGGCATTGATGACATGCACGAGCGTACTGGACGCAATCTGCGTACATAGTCGGCCAGAAGAAGCCTTTTAGCTTGATGTTGATTTTCATCTTGTCTCCCGCTTGATGAGCTCCGCACAGTCCAGAGTGGACTTCGTGCATGATGACTTTGGCTTCTTTAGGGGAGAGACATCGGAGGAGGACAGACTTGTCTTTTTCATGGACAAGCCGATATAGTTGGTCCCCGATCATTTGATACGACGCGGCCCGCCGCAGCAGTCGGACTCGTTCGGCCCGATCTGAAGGCAGCCAACCGTTCTTTATTTGAATGATCGGCTGGCGCCAGTCTTCTTCTTGGCTGGCTTCTTCTTCGAGGGCGTTGACCTCTGCATTTTCTGGGTCGGAGTCGTCCTCGAGAACGCTGGGCATTAGCCTCCTATGTCGGACAGTTATCCCCAACTCCCCTTCGGGAGGAAGCTTTAGGGCGGACGCCAGTTTGGCTAGCGCATCCGCCTGAGAGTTTTGCCCTCTAGGGACATGTCCGATTTCGAACAAGCAGAATCTCTCGCGGAGCTTCATTACTTTGGCATGATAGGGGATCAGTTCCTTTTTCGAACTTCGTAATCTCCCAGCACTTGACGGATGACCAACTGTGAGTCTCCGTAGACTTTTATGCACTTGATGCCCATTTCGGCAGCCAGTTGAAGTCCCACGATCAGCGCTTCATATTCTGCTTGATTGTTGGTCAATGGCTTCATGAGGGCACATGAGTTGTGCAGTATTCCCCCTTGTGGAGTCACCAGGACAATGCCCGCTCCGGAGGTATAAGTTGTGGTGCCGTCAGTTTGCTTGAGCACCCGGGAAGCGCCATCAAAGTAGAGTTCCCAGTGTGGTAACTCTATGGCGAGAGTGTTCCCACTTTCTTGAATGGGGGCTTCTTTTTGTTGGGTCCCCTCCCCGTGGGGGGATGAGAGCGTCTCCTCTTCCGGAAGCTTGAACTCGAGGGGAGAGCCGGCTGGGAGCGGATGCGCCGCCAGGAACTCCGCCATACCTTGCCCTTTGATTGCTTTTCTCGGGACGAAGGTGATATCGAACTCCATGAGGAGAAGAGCCCATTTTCCCATCCTTCCCGACAGCACTGGTTGGGTGAGGAGCGCTTTTAGCGGGTCTATCCTCGAGATGAGGCTGACTTGATGGGCTAGCAGATAGTGCCGTAATTTCTTGACGGCGAATATCAGCCAGGCACCTTCTCCACTGGGGATATCGGTGCTCCGGACCCACGAGCATCCTACTGAGGTAGTAGAGCGGTTGCTCTTGCCTTCCTCATTTGTTTGCGCCAAGGAGCGCTCCCAGCGACGTTTCCATGGCCGCGATGTAGAGGATGAGCGGCTTATCTTTCACTGGGGCTCCCAAGAGGGAGGAGTAAGGAGATACTCTTTGATTTCTTCAAAAGTATCTTGGCACTCTTGGTCCCATACGAATGGGGCTCCTTTCTTCATCAATTTGCTGAAGGGGGCGCATCTGCCCGCAAGGTTGGAGATGAACCGCCTTATGTAGGCCAGCCTTCCTTGGAGAGATTTCAGCTCCGTTAAGGTTTTCGGCGGCGGCAGCTCTCTGATAGCTTGATTTTGACGGGATCAATTTCTATCCCGCGGTATTTGACAACGAAGCCGAGGAATTTGCCGCTCGATACGCCGAAGGCGCACTTCATCGGGTTCATCTTCAGTTGATGTTGGCGAAGCCTTTCGAAGACCTGGCGTAAGTCGCCTAGGTGATCTTCCCGCCTTTTGGTCTTGACGACCAGATCATCAACGTAGCACTCAACCGAGTCGTGGAGCATTTCTCCGAAGATCTTGGTCATGGCTCGTTGATAGGTGGCTCCGGCGTTCTTCAGGCCGAAGGGCATTCTTTTATAGTTGTAGATCCCTTTAGGGGACCTGAAGGCGGTATGACCCTTATCTTTGGGGCCATGCGGATTTGATTGTAGCCTGACGACCCGTCCATGAAGGAGAGCGCTTCATGCCCTGTGGTCATGTCGATCATAGTTTCCGTGATCGGGACGGGAAATCATCCTTTGGGCAAGCTTTGTTCAAGTCCCTGTAGTCGATACAGATTCGGACTTCGCCGTTCTTTTTCTTGACCGGCACTATGTTGGCTAGCCACGTTGGATAGATGCATGGCTCGGTGAAGTCGACTTGAAGAAGTCTGTCCACCTCGGCATTTACTTTCAGCTCCAGCTCGTGGCGCATACGCCGTTGGGCCTGCTTGACCGGCTTCGCTGCGGGGAGTATGGACAACTCATGCTCAGCCACGGAGGGGTCCAGGCCTGGCATTTCTTTATATGTCCACGCGAAACAGTCTTTGAATTCCAGCAAGAGTTGCCGGTATGACTGTCTTTCTTCCTCGTTCAGGAGAGCGCTGACGAAGATTGGTCGAGGTTCTTTGGTTCCCCGAGGTCGAGTTCGACCAGTTCGTCGACCGTAGCTTGTCCGCCGTCTTCGAGTTCACGGGGTGCTGGCTGCAGGTCGATGAAATCCTTTTCTTCATCGGAGTCAGCAACGTGGACGTCATAATATCTGAAGCCTTCTTCTGTGATCGGCCAGAAATGACTTCCTTCGCTTTGAGGTGCTTCTTGGCACGACGTCCCATTTGGTGGGACGAGGGCGGCCTCCCCTTGCTGCTTTGTAGCGGGGGTAGGAGATTGCCCCCCGGGAGGGCACTGGTCAGGTGAGGGCGCGAGCCCAACGGTGTTGACCGTATGGTAGGCCTCGCATTCCGCCTCCTGACCATAGCCCAACCCCCGAGTGTCTTTGGCACAATAGGGCGGTTGCCCTCGGAGTTGCTTCGGGTACCACAGCTGATGGAAGTACTCCCGTCGCGAGGGGTCTTGCATTTGTGCAATCTTTGCCTTTGGCACAATTTCTTGATGTGCTCGGGCATGTCGTCCATTTCTTGAACGGGCTCTGGGGCGACTTGAGTCGCTCGGCTCCAGCCGAAGTCGTCTTCGAGGGGCCCACAAGGAAGCGGGTCTCCTTTGTAGAAGAGGATCGGCTTCGGCGTCTCGCCTTCTTCGAGACTGTCAGTTCTGTAATGGGTGACAACGAACGTCTTTAGTCGTTCCACCCATTGCTCCTCCCTATGGAAGGGCAGCTGCATGTACGCCGGCGGCAGGGAGATGCTTCGGTTGATGATCTCGCCGACGGCGTTTGCTTCATAGTTGATTTCACGCCTTTCTGGACAACTTGGCCCGGGCGTGGTGGATTCGGCGAGGCGGCTGAGCCGGTGAGCTTCAAGGAGGTCTTTGTTGACCGTGAAGAGCTCTTCCTCGTCCCGATCTTGGCTTGCTTGGTTTGCGTCGGCATTTTGTTTTTCCTTGCCTTTTGACGCGGTGGTTGGCTTGCCGAGAGGCTCACCGAAGTACAGCTGAGCGTCCGCCAGGTTGCATTCATTTGGGCGGAACGGGGCCGGTCGGCAAAGACCGTATGCTGCTCTCCTTCTTTGATGTATTTTATACATTGGTGGAGAGTCGAGGGGACGACCCGATTTTCATGGAGCCAGGGTCTTCCCAGGAGGGCTTTGTAAGACGTGTTTGCATTGATGATGTAAAACACGACCTTAGTGGTGAGGCCGTCCATGGCCAGCTGTACTTCCACCTTTCCCAAGGCGTTCTCAGAATTCTGGTTGAATCCAGCGATTCGGATGTCATTTACCCTCTGCAAGTAGGGCGTGAGATATAAAGACTTGAAGGTCTTCAGGGGCATGATGTTGATCGACGCCCCGGGGTCAACCAGGATCCGGTTGAGCTCATGCCCGTTGACTTTTCCTTGCATATACAACGGGCGGTTGTGGTATAGCGTCGGCAACAGCATGTCCTTGTCGGAGAAGGTCACCTCCGCCACCAGTGCTTCTAGGGCTTGCGCCTGGAGTTCGGTCACGTCAGCTTCGTAGACCTCGGGCTCTTGCAAGATTTTGACGAGCGCCGTTCTCAACTCTTTGCTCCAGGCAATGGCATCCCATATGGTGATGTTGGTCGGGAACCGCTTCATATGCTGTATGATTTTGCGGTCAGCCGGGCACGGGTTTGATCCAATGGTGGGATGGTATCCTCCAGGGCTTTTATCGGTTGCCCGAATTGGTTGACCCGTCTTGCCACTGGCTGTTCGTCCGGCTTTTCTTCGAACAACGAGCCTAGGCCATCCTCCTCCGGGGCGGCAGTTTCTTCGTTGCCACTTCTGGGTGGAGTCGACCGGTCGGCCGAGACAGGAGTTTTCCGATTGAGAAACTTGCTGGGGATCGCCCATCCCCATGCTCTTCGTCGTCGGACAGGGCGAAGGGGACTGGCTGGGCGGCCCTCCGATCGGAGAGCCCACTAGCGATGTCCCGCTGCTCTTCTTCTTCCTCGTCAGATGGGTCGAAGATGAAGGAGTTCGCCCGCACCTCTATTTCCGGGGCGGGCTGAGGTTCTTCTCCTCGGAAGACAATAGTCTTGCCGAGGTCGGGCGAGCTAGTTTTCTTGCTGGGGGACGGGGAGGATTTCTTTCCTCGTCCACGGCCCTTCCTTTGCCTCGGTTGCGGCGCCGATATGTTGCCACGAGGGGCGTAACGGCCGGTGATTGCAAGCTTGCAGGCGGCGGTATCGACACCATGTTGCACGAGAAGTCTTTCAGCATTTCTTCCAGCTTCTCGATAGTGATTTCATCTTCCTTATAGAAGATGGCCAGTTCTTCGGGCAGAGGCAGCTTCTCGCCTTCTTGAGCCCTTTGCAGCATTTGATGGAGCCAGCTTTTAAGCCTTGTTTTGCGCTCCATCTCTTCCCACGGGATGTATATGTCCAGAGGGACTCCCCAAGTGGGTTTGGAGGGAATATACTCCTCCAGATCGTCAATGAGCTTTTGCAGCTTCTGGAGTGGAGTGAGCTTTGCTGGGGCTGCCGCGGCCTCCTCTGCTCAGCTTGCTTCTTTAGGCGCCTCTTCATGTTCTTGCGCCGGTTCTTTTCTTGCTGCACTGCGCGCGCCATTTCGAGCGGCGTCAGCGGCTTGGCTTGCTCTGTCGCTTGAGGGGTAGTCTCCCGGCCGAGGCGACCGTGCGACCTTCCCCTCTTAGGGAACATTGACAGAGTGCGCATTCTGGACGCCACCGTCGTCCAACCAGCTTCGTCTTGTTGATGCTGGAAAGTGGAGTCAATTGCCTGCTCGACTACCTCGGGCGGCAGTTGTTGGAACTCGGCCCAATAGGGGCTCGGTTCCGGGGCGGCTGGCTCTGTCACCGGCTTCTTGCCCCTGCAGTCTTTTTCTTGGCGCTTGAGTATTCGCGGAGGCGAGTCCTCGAAGCACTGCCCCTTGCTCTATTTTCCGGAGCTTGCTCATGGGGAGGGGAGACTTGATGTCGTCGAGACCCTTCTTTCGCCGAGGAAGTTGTTGCTGGACTCTTCCCTGGCCTCGGCTCGGATCGTCGGGTTGCCTTCCGAGTCGATCTTCCCTTCTTGGATGAGGGACTTGACCCAGTCTCGGACAATCGGACACATATCCGTAGGATGCAGCAGCATGGCATGGTATTTGCAATACATGGGGTGGTTTAATTCCCTCTCCGTGTATGTTGGTGGCGGCCTGTGCGCCTTTACACAGCCTTGCTGCAAGAGTCTTTCGAAGATCTCCCGGTCTTTGCGGTCGCAAAGGATTCGGGGAGACTCGCCACCCGGGATACCATAGGGCAGGGGCCTCGTCAGATGAGCCGCCTTCTGTCATATCCGGGTCCTTGATTATATCTTGAGGTGGGCTGCTCTTTCAGGGATATATTCCTGAATTGCTGCGCCAAGCTCGCGCCTTCAGTGTCAGCTATGGACGACATCGGCGGTACGAGCCACCCTCGTTCATCAGCTTCGGGGGCTTGGAGGTTCTTGAAGTGCGTATAGTCGCTTTCTTCGAATTCCCGCTGGGCTGCTTCCCTGGCTCTCATTAGGACCATGGAATTGCCTTCCGGGTCGATTTTCCCCTTTTGGATAAGGGACTCGACCCAATCCGGACATCAGGGCACCTGTCTGTGGGGTGCAGCAGCAAGGCGTGATACGACAGTACATGGGGTGATTCAACTCCCTTTCAGTGTACGTCGGCGGCGGTGTATGAGCCATCACGACACCTCGTTGTAGGAGCTTTTCGAAGATTTCCCCAACGTTTCCGGTCGCCAAGCGGCTGTGGTGGGGGATTCTCCCTCCCGGGCACCACCAAGTAGAGGCTTCACCTGATGAGCCGCCTTCTATCATATCCGGGTCCGGAAAGGTGAAGGCCACCGGTGTATAAATTTCCGGCGGGTCGATGACGTTGACTGTATGCGTGACAACGTCAGCTGAATGGTCCGTCCACTCGCGGATGTGAGGCTGCGGCGGGTTGACCCGGGAGTTGCCCAAGTCAATAATCCCTTGGTTGACCCATGCTTCAACCTTGTCTTTGAAGACGTGGCAGTCCTCCAAAGCGTGCCCTGCATCTTGATGGTATATGCAGTAGTTTGGCGGGACGCTTGTTGGCGGCTGGCAGCCCAATAGTCCTGCTCGCAAGCAGGTGCGGTAGAGTGCCAGTGTCCGATGTCGCGGGAAGGAGTACAATCTCCCGGCGATTTCGTCATCAGACGGATTCGAAGACTCCTCCGAGATCCACCCCCGCAAGGAGGGCGCGTCCGGGGCGCAGGTGTGCCCGCGGGCCCTTGGAGTCCTTGCTGGAGGGTTGTCAGGCTTCTTGCATGGTCCTCAGGTACATCAACGTCTGGCGCTGACCGTGCCGCAGCGACTGGACCTGTCTTTCCAGGTTTTGCACTGTCTCGGACCATGTCCTGTGCTCCGAGGCTGAGGGGTGATCCCCCTCCCATCCGTTGGTGGAATGAGCGTCCCAAGGATTTGCCTCGGGGTCTTCTGGCTCGGGAGGCGGCGCATTGACATGGATGACATTGGCCGACTGCCTCGATTGGTCCCAAGCATGGGGCTGTGGGGGATCGACCAAATGTTCGTGCATGGTGATGAGGCGACTCTGGATCAGCTTCTGTACCTCGTTCTTGAAGACATAGCAGTCCTCGACGGAGTGCCCCAGCATGCGGTGGTAGAGACAGTAATTTGGTTCATCCACCCTATCCGCTTCACTTGGTCTTCTCAAGGCCGGAAGCTTGAGCAAGTCATTCTTCATGCACAGCTTGAAGAGCATCTTCGTATGGTCCCTTTTGAAGGAATACGGCGTGCTCATACGCTGTGGCAGCGAAGTTGGAGGCGGCTTTTCTTCCACCTTCTTGCTTGGAGCGCCGGAGGTCATGACCTTCTTCCCCTTGCTTTGCGGGGCGAAGTCCACAGCATTGGCTTCTCTGCCCACAGCGCGCTCCTTGCCCGGCTTAATTTTGGGGGAGCTTGCATCGGGTTGTCGGCGAAGAACATTTCGATCTCCGCCACGACCGCGTTGAGCTGGTCGAAACCCTTGATGTTTGTTCCCAGCAGCTTTTCGCTTATTTGCGCCGCCAGGCCCCGTCGACAGATGGTTATGGCATCTTCTTGCGTTGGGGGATTGTCGCACCTCATGCTGAAGTCACGCCACCGCTTGATGAAGTCGAGTGCCGTTTCTCCTTTTCTTTGCCTGAGGGAACACAGCTCTGCGAGCGACACCTTCTCTCGGCCGTCTGGAAGCGGTCGATAAATTTCTTTTGGAGGTCGGCCCAATCGACAATGGAGTTGGGCCTCAACCTGGAGTACCACTGGAAGGCGGTGCCTGTCAGGGATGTTGCGAAGTAGCGGAGGAGGTAGGATTCGTCGAATGCCAACTCTCCCATGGCCGTTATATAGTAGGCCAGGTGCTCATTTGGTGAGCCTTGTCCGTCGAACTTCTGCAACTTCGGCGCCTTGGGGAAGTCCGGTGGCAGCTTCTTGAATTGATGGTGGACGGGATACGGCACACTGTAGAGATCCACAGTGGCGGTTCCCTCGCCTCGCTGAGCAAAGCGGTCGTCCACGATCTTCTCAATCATTCGCCGCTGGGCGACGATATCTTCAGCCGCGGAGGCTTGGGAATTTATGCCCCTGCGTGGCTGTTGGACCGGATCGACAGTATAGTCGTTGACCGCGGCTATGCGTGTGTTGACATCGGGCAGGTCGCCTTGTTGATGTCTTGTCCGAGCATTTTGGTTTGCCGTCGGCACTAGGCGGCGTGGCGCATTTGCCCCCGCCTGTTGTCCTCGCTCGGCCAGGAGAGCGGCCATTTCAGCCTGCCAACGCTGTATGAAATCATACTTGGCGTCGTCCGTCATCGCTTGGAAGGCAGCCTGGTTGGCGGCATGAGGAACACTTCAGTTGCTCCCGTCGCCGGCAGTTGCTGATCTCCGAGGCGGAGGCTGGCGACTTCGTCTTCCTCCCCTCCTTCGGGGTCCAGTTGGACCTGACCCGGAGGGGCCTTTGATCGCGATCGAGTGGAGGCTCGAGAAGTTGTCCCAGGTTCGAGGGCTCAGCCTGAGTGCCTTGCTGCCCTTGGAGAAGTCTCCTGGCAGCGTTCGGTGTACCGGAGGACAGTTTCGTCGTCCTGTCCGACTCGTTATCCTGAGCGCTCCCGCAGGGATGCCGGATGGCCCAGGTGCTTCCCCCAGAAGCGTAGCAGGTGAAGATCTTCATGCCTCCACCTTCTTCAGGCGTCCGCTGCACTCTCCGCTTCTTGGGCTTCTGAGCGCTTGGACGGATTGCTGCTCCCAGCCTGGAAAAGACTGAGGCGCTCAGTCTTTCGAAGACCGAGACTCGAGGTGTGGAAGCTCCGGCTTGACTCACGTCTCCCTCTTCAGCAGTTTCCGCTTGGGCGGGGACGAAGTTGGGCTTCCTATAAATGCCCCTGCGTTTGTGTCCGCGGGGACGAGGAGGTTCGGCTTCTTGGGCTTTTTCTCGCCCAAGTACCGTCGCCTTCTTGGAGCCATCGACGGGTTGGTCCGCTCTGCTTGTTTGATGTGGCGGGCTTCCTGCTTGGTCACCCACATTTGCCTCATTTTGCGAGGCGGTTGGGGCGCCGAGCTTGATGCCTGCCCCTGTCGGGATCCTTTTGGGGAGTCCCGATCTTCTTGACGCATCCCCTGGAGGGGAGCGTATTTGTTGGAGGTTGCCACCGTGGGGACGCTTCTGTCCCGGGGCAGTATCGGCTCGCCTCCATCGAGCCTGACGCGGATGTCGCCAACTAGCACCGTTTTCCGGAGTTGGAGACGACCGCGTGGGGCTTGCTGCCCCTGCGTCCCTGGCGCTGCCCCGTTTTCTAGGGACTGCGACGCAAGAGATGTGTTAACGAGAAGACTCGGCCTTGGCTTGAACGGGGTTTGGTGCCCCTAGTTGCAGTAGCTTTGGGCGCCGCCTTTGGAGTAGCTTGGACGGCGGGGACCACCCCTAGGAAGTAGGGGGATCCCACCACTGCAGGAAAGTCGCCGAACACGAGCGGGACGGCGAGGTAGCCACATTTGGCGTGGCATGCGATGACTTGCGGACCGTAGGTGACGGCGGCCATCGAGCAAGCTTGAGTTGCAGGTGGAGACGGGCTTCTGTCGCGGCTTTCGCTCCTTGTACCTGTGATGTGGAAATTAGTCATCTTTTATTTCTATATCGGCATACGGTCTTTTTACATATGCATGGAAGGCAGGAACAGTCCCACCGGGCGTGCCAGATTGTTGGAACGCGGAAATTTCTTTCTTTTTTTCTTTCGATCCATCCCTCTCGTCTTCGAGATGGATCTTTTGCGTGGGCGTGCCAGACTGTTTGCGAGAAACAGACAAAGATTATTTTATGAGGAGTATTGGGTGCGAACCTGATACCCTCGATTTATTTTCCGCGTGCGCTCGCGTTCAGGGCGATTGGAGTGGTCGTGTACTGGACCGTTCCCCACCGACCGAAGTCGATGTTTCATTTACATCGAGTATAACACTCGAATACCTTCGAATGCGTAATGTTTTTTAAAAGACCGTATGCCGAAATTTAAAGAAGAAAAGGCAGATGACAAATGAATTTCCACAATTTTATTCAAGCATGCTCATGTCATTTATATTTATGACATGACGTTTACATTTACATGTACGCCTTAGTGGGGTTTTTACCTCCACTGGACGTGTATGTAACAAGCCAAGTACATGGACGTCGACGGCAGGGTGTATGTGCCTCCGTCGGACGTTTACACGATATGGGTACATATGTGTTACCAGTGGGGTGTTTGTGCCTCCATAGGTTAACATGCCTCAACGTGTGTCTTTTTACGACACCGGAGGACTTAAACACATGTGCCTCGACGTGCGTCGTTTTATGACGCCGGAGGACTTAAGTACATGCCTCGACGTGCGTCGTTTTATGACGGCGGAGGACTTAAGTACATGTGTGAGAGTCATGGGACAACCTGTGGCGTGTCCCTCGGACGTGGCGCAA